>JAOPTO010001176.1:0-57442 GCA_033822845.1 Tetrapedia diversipes
ACTTCAGACTCCGGAGGTTCGCTTGCGATCGTTCGATGTCGCGTGATAAAGATGATATCGATGCGCGAAGCGGATTTCCCCTTTGAACGCCTGGCGAAAGCCTGTGCGTTGAGGTGAAAGCTGTTTAACCACTTGCGCTACGATTTAACTTTTGATAGCCGAGCCACGCTCTACGATATAAAGTGTGATAAGGCGTTACATTGACGCCGCACTGCATCTGCGAGCGCAAATCTTTAACCAGTGCATTAGCACGTTGGTAGGGTCTGACAAAGAATTTACACGGATATGAATAAATATTCACAACAAAAATACAATTTTATCAATTAATAATCTACTTTTGTATGGTAAATTTCAAAACAATTTGGAATATGTAATGCCGCAAGGTATTTCTTGCCAACTGTTAGCCGACGTGGCGAATACGTCGTTTTTGTTTCTGCGACAAATACCTATCGACGTGGTATACACGTCGCTGGCGGTTTTGGAACAAAAGCATCTCGACGTGCGTGGCACGTCTTTATAGCGCAAGTGGTTAACGTTAGTAAAAGGATTTCATCTTGATTAGGATACTGTCTTGCGGCTAGTATGATCGAAAGCGCTCGATTTTCTCGATCACGTATACCGTTGGAACAGAACAATTGCTTTCTGCAGTTTGGGCAGCTACTTTTTTCCATAACCATTCAAATATTCTTGGAAGTACTTGTAAAGTGACTTGTTTTGACCCTTTTCATTTTACTCTACCCTATTCTTCTGCACGGTGTTGTATTCGATCGTAAACCAATCACTTCTACTTTATTCTGTCTTATACCATTAGGTGTACAAGTTAATTTTAGTCTTTTCTTTTGGCAGGTTCAGAGTTTATTTAAATTTTCATGCCCAAAAGTTAGTGGATGAAGTAACCTCCCTCACTTTCTATAATCTTTGCCCATCTTTCGGACAACGGATGTCTGATTTGAAGAAACTAGGTCGTTTTATTTCGATGAACTCATCAAAAAGTGATTGCAATTTTTTATCCTTGAATCATTACGGTTGTCCTGATTATTTTTTATCCTGGAGATCGAAATTTCTTTCCTGGAACCTTCAACATCAGTATTTACAGATAGAGTAGGATACAGCATTCTCACCAAGAGCATCACAGATCGTTCTTGCAGCTCCAACGGCGTTTTTTTTTTTTAACTGAAATTCGAATGACGATTGTTTTCTTTGCTGCACGCCATCGTTTAAACTATTTTTTTACCCAGTCAGGGTAAAAGTGTTGACCGAATCAAGCAGTCTTCTAATGTTTTGGAAAGCTAAGTGTCTACGCTGCAAGACTCCGAAAATACCGTCACGATATTCACATTGTAAATAGTCTTTATCATAATCGAAAGACTAAAATTAACTTGTACACCTAATATATATTGCCCAAGTACCATTTTAAGGTACCATTCTAAGATGTTTTATCACGTTTTATAGCCTGATGTGATATTCTGCTGTGTTCTGTAATACTCTTTCGCAATCTATCTTATTCTGTTCTACTCTATCGTACTGCGTTGTGTTCCATTACGTTTCGTTACACATTTTTCCATTTTGCCGCGTTCTATCAGTTTCAGTGCCAAAACTGTAGGGAAAATAGAAAAGAAAAAGGGGAGATGTGTTCGTTCGAGACCTGCTTACGGACTTATCAGTAAGCTGTATGGTGTCAAAGGTCTATACCTTAGACCTGGGGATAGCGGAGTCAGATCAGATGTCCTTTATTTAGATGGTTAGGTGAGGACCTACGAGGAACCTACGCTGTTATGATCCTTCTGGTGATAAGGCTAGGGAGGTCGTTGCTCTGTAGCGGTTTCGTTGTATTCTATTCCGTTTCATCGAAATGGCTGCGCCCAGGATCCCGGTTCTAAGATTGCGTTCCGTGGATTGATTAAGGTAATCGGAGGACTAAGATCGAATGGAAGCTCCTCCCTTAATGGACGAGTGACTAAGCGTTGGCCGTATTAGCGCTGAGACGAAGACTCCTGCGCGATTGGGTACAACAAATGAACGCGACAAAGGGAATCGAACGGCAGAACGATCACTGCAAATTGGTTTGACAACAACGTGATTTATTGCCAGGATAGGTCTGTACAAGGGATGATTGATATTGTATTCAGTTTTTGAGCGCGAATCGTCGATTGGACTACGTACCGACGATGATTAAAGCGATCGACGGATGAAGGATGGGTATCGATGTCAAATATTTTGTATCAAGAGCGAAAACAGATGAAAATGTGTTCAATTCACAGAAACGTCGAAAGGATACGTCGAGAAAGTATGTTGTTGGATTCCTATCGTTCCTTCCTATCAACTATCCTATCGCAACAGTCATCCGTTCAATAGTCATCCTATTCCAAACATTGTACTGCTTGAACCCTCACTTTCTACTGACTCATCCACGTCCTTTGGCCGCTAACTCATCCGTACCCCTTGAACTCCAAATTTTCCTCATCCTATCTCATCCCTACCACTCTACTTTTCCTGACATTTAAAGGTACCAGATTCCAGATCACCAGCACTTAGAGTTCAGTCCACGACAGTCCCCGCTCGACCTCACTCTTAAGAATAAACTTTTTAAATAAACCTCGTGTTACGGTATTTCTTCTCACCGGGAATACAACAATGTTCTATGCATCCTAGACGGATTGTATTAAGATTACTGCAAGCTACTGCTTGATTTTTGTAATTTACGACAAAGGTAAAGAGAGATAGCTACTTTGCAAGTTTTGTATATTTTTTATGGAAATGAAAGAAATTGGCTAGGCAAATGTACTGATGATGTTAGCTCATAGCCTAGTATTCCTAAAAAAGGACATAAAAATCAAGCTCTTCGTGTATTCCTTTTCGATTTTCTCCCATCAATCCATCCACTTTCAGCTGGCAAACGTACGATCAGAAAGTTCAAAGATCGCGCAGAAATGTCGATGACGGGAAACGTAGCCAGCAAACTTTCTGCCCTCGTCACCCCTCCGCTGGGGTGTGATTTAATATTCCCCGCTTATAAAACGTTCCCCTTTGCTACGTTCAGCCAATGATCCACCAGGAAGAGCTCGCCCATTAGCGGTGGCTCCGACGTCATTAAAAAAAAAAGAGGAAAAAAAAGGAAATAAAAAAATAGGAACGAGAAGAAAAGAGTTCGAACTCTCGTGGTGCAATGCATTTCGCGGGACAAATGGATGGGCAACGCGTGAGCGTGGAAACTTGTCGCGCCCCACGCGAATCCAGAGGTGAAAATTCCCGTGAAAGGCTCTTTGATGGTGTTGTGAATCGGGCAGAGCAAGGGGGATCTCTGTTGGAATCAATTCGCAGATCGGCACTCGCTTTCATTTCCCTCGTCCGCCGACTTCTCTCTGCTTCAACGGTTGCCGCCAGGATCGTATTCCTCGTTCCGGGGCTCTGGCTCCTTTGAGCAACACTGAGCGATCGATCGAGCTGGTAAATCGTTTTCATAGGCTGCATTAGTCACGCTCCGGGCGTTTCTATCGAGCTGGTGGGCACTTAGGTTGTGTATGGTGTACCAGGATTTGTTTATCCTGCAACTCATGACGTGACGTCGAAATGATTTTATGCGTCAAAGGTAATTCCAGATATTTTCCTGATTTCCTATTAAACAGAGCTATGGTAAATTCAGGAAATACTACAGCATAAAATACTGTATAATAAGTGGATATAATAACTGTGAAATAAACATTGAAGTTTCAGTTCTGTTAGACATATTAACCTCTAAGAACTGACTGAAGCTATAAAATCAGCTTAGTCTTTAATTACAAGTAATATAGCGACCTTGTTGTTGCTTACAAAATATTGAACAGTAAATTAATGTAATGGTAAAACAGTATTTTATGCTGTTAGAGTAAATCTCAAGGCTGTGGTCCAAATGAATTAGAGCGTATCATGTATCCAGCAGCCTGACCCTATCCCCCGTCCTACATGACACCCGAATTTCAGCCGTCCCCTTTCGAAGCACCCGAACTAGGTACAAGTATTATTACTCACCATCCCAACCGCCCACCAGCTTACCCGTAACACTTTCCAAAAAGGCAGCTCGACTGTCGTTCGCCCTCGCCTAAACACGGCCCTGGCAACACGAGTCCTAGCTAGCTGCACCAGCGGTGTCGCACGTGGACTCGCAAAACGCAATCGCACCCCTGCGTGTGTGGTGGTGCGCAGGGCTTCAGAGTCCAAGAGTGCACCCTTTGCAGTGGCGTCGCGGATGAAGAAGTGCATTCATCCAGGGGTTGAGGCGGGAGGGGGAGGGTGCGGAGCGGCGTATCAGGAGGATTGAGCCTCCTACCTAGCCCCTTTCCCTCCTTCCTTTGGTTCTCTCCCTTTCGAAGGCCGGTTTCAACGTCAGCTTCCCTCCTCCCGCCGCGTCCCTTCCTTTTTTCCCCCCCTGCCTCGCTCCTCCTACCCCCTGGGTCCCTTGTTGCTGTCAGGCACAGGACGTTGACCTGACCTGGTGAAACACATACGGAGGTCCTTACACGGACTCTGAACCGCGCGGAACGCGGTGCACGCTCGGGAGAATGCACGATGCGATCCGGAGGTGAAGAGGGATTTTTACATGGGGTCCCGGGGGGAGAGTGAAACGGGACGAGGCGGTGGTGATGGTTGGACTGGTAATGGTGGTGGTGTCGCGTTACGGTTGCGGCGCTCCTTCGGTCTCGTCGAGGCTGCTGGAACCGCCGTGGCTGGAAACCAGGCAGCGGGAGGAGAGGATAAGCGGTCGAGGAGTCGAGATTCCCGTTGCGGGGGCCCCACCTCTCGCTACCCCCTTCCGTTCCCCGCCACTTTCTCCGCGTAATCTCGCGGCCTCTTGGCTCGCGCGATCGCGGCTCTTACGCCTTTCAAACAGACAGTTTATTTGCGCCTCGTCCACTGTTGGACGAGGCTATGCAAATCGCGCGAGCAGGCAGGAGTGCCCGTGTGGCCGCTTGAAGCCTCCGTGACCTTTGAACTTTATCGACGCCACCGGACCTAGCTGAGATTCTGAATTATTCAGGGGACAGCCAATGGGACGATTCTGGAGACCGGTGCATACGTTTCTGCCGCGGGTTCTGAGTTATCTCTGGAACAGAATGTTCCGATTTTCGTCTGGCTTTTTCGATTTCTTGAACCTGCATTGTTGAATCGTTACATTGTAAGATCTGCTGTAATAGGTGTTTCTTCATATTGATATGATACTTTAAGATTTTGGATGATCGTGGTTGTGAATTAAAGCACATTTGCCAAACAGTAACGAAATATTTATTAAACTTAACAATCAAGGAGTAACAAGATTAATCTCATGACAGAAGCGCAGAGGTGCAACTACTCGTTGCTAACTGCTAACTGTCCCATTTCGGCCGCTGCCGAAAAAGGGACGCCTCGAAAATTGGCAGGTGTAGGGACGGTTCTACGTACCCTACAATACTATCATCACCTATATCATCTCAAGACACATAACTATCTCTTTCATAGTTAACAAGCGAAGCATTGACCTATAGATTACTACTATAGCTTAGCGAATACTTCGTTTCCAAGTGGTCAAGAAGTCAATTTATTTTAAATATCAACTAAACGTTTAAGTTACGTGTGAAATTCGTTAAATAGACATTTAGACATTAGAACAGATCCAAGTTGTGCTTCGCATCTACCTACGTTTCCCAATAGTTGACCGTCCGCGTTTTTATCATCGTCACTCCCCGCACGGATCAATCGCGACCGATCGAGCCTGGTGTAAGGCATGGGGCCGGCAAAGGGGTTGGAATTCCGCGTCCCTACGCGTTATCGGTTGAAATCGTATCAGGCGGAATCGAGATTTCGCAACGCGTCAACGGTACCGGGTGCCGCGCGCATTCGAGTGCATTGATCCGGTCAATGCAGGGCGGCGCAGTGAATGCGTTAAGTGCAGTCTTATATAGGAGAAGTGGGAAGGGTGCACAGTGTGGCCGGAATAGTGTACGGGGCAGGGAAAGGGTGCGAGGGAGAGTCGGAGGGAGGCAGAGGGAATCTTTGGTCAGGGCAGAGGAACAGAGAGAGAGAAAGAAGTGCAGGAAGGGCAGGGAGAAGAGAGATCAGAAAGAAGGGGAGAGAAAGGCTAGCACCATACATTATGAATACACCACCATTCACCCCGCTTATTACTTCCTATACAGGATGATTCTAGTGAACGGGTCGGGACACAGGGTTTTGGACGTGGGGTGAGTGTTGTGTGGATGCAATTCTACTTTTTTGATTCAATAAATTGGTATTATAGCTGTAAGTCGATCACACATGGATGTTGCCTGTGAAGTTTCATCACAAGACAATGAAGCTAAGGATAAATATTTTTCGATAACAAGCAAACGACTGATATTACTTTTTGTAGTCATTAAATAACTTTTTGGTTCTAGTTAAAACCAAACAGAATTTTTTCGTCGACCGAATGAAGACGCATCGTTAGCTCTGGATTCTGATCTTACTCCTTTCATCTTCCCACAAAGAGCACATTTAATCCGTCCCACCAGCAGGAATCACCCTGTACACCGACTTCTCTCTTTGGATTCACACGTACGCAAGGACACATGCCCGCGCGTTTTAGAAAAGATGGAAATACGTCGTCGCCGTGCGTGTATTGATAAACATTCTACGTATGGAAATAACACACGTGCAGTCCCCTTTGATGCGCTGCGGTCGCGATCCCCATAAACACGTTCTTACTTCCTGATCCCGGTGCGTTCGCCTTGCGGCATGGGTCGTGCACCGTTTCGCTTTTGATCAATGGCTACCCTCCTCGAGTGTTTTCGTTATTCAAAATCGTTGGCTGGAAAACGCAGAGGTTGTTAGCCCCTTGAGTAGCTGGCCTCCTTACCTGTGTTTCGTTTCGTTATTGTGCACACAGTACACACTTGGTTTTGACGTTACTGTTATTTAGCATGGGGTCCAGGTGTTTAGCGAAAGTACAACTTCTGATTTTGGTTCACCTGAGAATTTTGTGCACGGTTTGATTGTACTGATCTTCATTGTGTTCTTTAACTGTGAAATTATCCTGTGAAGTTTCACTGTAAGGTTACAACAGATCATGGTTGAATTCTTGCAAGTGATTTGATTTTTGTTTGACTCCTACGTAATTCTGATGTTGTTGATCCGCTGAAACGGTGAAACGAGATTCCTTTACTATTGAAATATGCTAGATAAAGGATTGGTACATATGAAATATTCGAGACACCGTCTAACGGCATTTCGCATTCCACGGAATTACAGTTTGCGTGCGAAATCGTGGCTCCGCTATTTCTTCGCTCGCCTAATCGTCTGGCAGAATGCTGAATATTTCAAGAAAGCCTTCGTCGACGGAACTTTGATCGCGATCAATAAATAATGAAAGATTTTCGACGCGGGTCAACCAACTCTTCGCTCATCCCTATGACCACTTTCCCCACCCAAAAGGTTCACCGCCCCGACAACCCATCTGAATTATATCGTGCTCGAGAATTTCAGGGTTATACGGTTTGATACTGCACATTCTTTATCACGCGAGGCATTCAAATTTAAGCAGTGCCCAGTAATAGCTTTGCCATGCAAAGTAGCAAATAAAAATTTCTGACAAACATATAATAAGCTGAAGAATGATTCAGATAACTGGATAAGATAGTTTATTAGAAACATATTATCCTAATATGTCTTGCCTTACCGATCGTAAAAATATCAGTTAGTCAAACGTCAGTGGTTACTAACAGCAGCCAAAAAAAAAAAACAGTTTTCTTTCGTATTATCGATATAATTTCTATTGTCGTATAAGATAGTTCATTGAAAGATAGATCATTTTAATACGTCTTGTCCTATCGATCTTAATCGTTTGCATACCACGAGCCAATTTCGCGCTCTTCCGATTTTCTGTCGAGAAAACCGAGCGCATTTGACCGATCCAGAAAATTGTAAGTGCGCTCACAATTTATATAATATATATAATATAGTAATAATATATATATAATAGTATATAATACTAGTATATAAGGAGATATTATTATTACGTATTAACGTGTAAATAGTGTACATAAATATAATAGTATGTAAGGTTATTATTATTCAGGGATTTTGTTTTTTTTTATACTTATTGTTAATTTTGATTTAGCTGTAATTTATTTTTGTTAATTAAATTTTTATATAAGGAATAAGCAAGGTGAGAAAATAAGGAGGATGTAAAGGAACGGAACTCTCTTGTAATCCCATTGGGAAAACAATAAAGTTATCTTATCTTACTAGTATATAATATTAGGTGTACAAGTTAATTTTAGTCTTTCATTTTTCGATGATGAAATTTACATTTACTATTTACAATTTGAATATTGTAACGGTATTTTTTGTCTTATAGTGTAGACATCTAGCTTTCCAAAACGTTAGAAGACTATTCGGTCAATATAATCTAGGTAAACAATAGTTTAAAGGACGGTGTGCAGTAAAGAGCACATTCGTCATTTTGTACTCTTCGCACTTCAGTTAAAAAAGAAACGCCGCTGAAGCTAAAGAAATGATCTGTGATACTCTTGGTGAGAATGCTGTAACTCATTCCACCAGCAAATACTGATACCGAAGGTTCCGGGAAGGAAATTTCGACCTCCAGGATAAAAAAGGATTCTGAGTATGAGGAATTCTAAACACTTTTAGATCAGTTCATCGAAATGAAACAGCTTAGTTTCTTCAAATTAGGCATCCGACAGTTGTCCGAAAGATGAGCAAAGGTTATAGAAAGTGAGGGAGATTACTTCATCCATTATCCTTTGGGCATAAAAATTTAAATAAACTCTGAACCTGCCAAAAAAAAAGACTAAAATTAACTTGCACACCGAATATAACAGTATTTCATAAAATAATACGTTACAATTAAAAATTAAAAATTTTGAAGAACAATAAATACACCAGCGCATAATTAAAGGAGCGCTCTGGCGCTCCTCGGTTTTTTTCGGCACACAATCAAAAGAGTGCGATCGCGCTCCTTGACGTTTTTCGACCGTGTGTTTTGAAAACCTTCTGGTACGCAAACGGTAAAAAATATTGGTTACTCAAACGTCAGGCAATCACTAATAGCAATAACAATCTTCCTTTCATATTATCGATATCATTTCTACTTTCCAACAACATCACACACGACAAAAAATTTATCGTAAAACCACAGCCCTGTATCCAACAACCGACAAAATCCAACACGGAGTTAGACCGTGTAAGTACACTGCGATTACCTTAAACCCGAACAAACGTTTGCAAACTTCCAGCGAGCGTTCGCGCGAATTCAATCGTCAGCCCGGTCGCTGTAAATCGTCACCATGGAGCGCGAGCCCCCTTCCCCCGGATACAAAATCCCCCTTCGCTCGATAGCCAGCAAAATCCATCGATCCCTCGATCCAGTGTCCCACGCGAGTCCGCGAAATTCGAGGCTGGATTTTATCTGGAACTCGCGCGGGGCGAGGGGTGCAAGTTCACGCGGAGACCCGGCCATGGCGTAGGATTAACAACCGGATAATGAAGTCAGTGTTTCATGCCCTGTGAAATTGCGCTCGGCCCGCTCGCCATTCGATTCTCGCTTTGATTGCGCCATGGGCGAAAGCGCAATGCCCATAAACCGGTCCGGCGTTGAGCACCATCGCGAGCGCGGCCTTCCCCGTGAAACTCCACCACCACCACCACCACCACCACCACTGTTGGCCCCCCTTCTACACGGCGGTGAATTTTCCGCGACCGAAATTTCCCAGCTTTCCCTGGCGGACCCCGCGCGGGCGCATCCACGCGCTTTCAAACGACGCGGACCGCCATTTCGCTTTAACGGACCTTTCACGCTGTATTACGCCCTGGCTTTCCCGCCGTGTTTTTCAAAAATTCCCGCTAAAGCTATTACCGCTGCTGTATTACTGCTGCCGGAACGTGGATCTGTTTTTTCAGCGGACGCCAGGCAGGATTGCCCCCTTGTTTCTGCTCGATTCTCCGTGTTTTTTAAATCGTGGTTATTTGTCGGTGTTTTATTCGGTGGTGTTTTTTTTTTAAATCGTTCCCCTCTGTCGGTAATCACTGTCGAGAATTTCGTTCGTTCAAGGATTCGCATTAATTTCGCGGTAACGGGGGTAAGGTTAGTTCGTTTCAGGAACGACTTTTCGGAGATTAACACTTTGAGCGCTGAATACTCTTATAGGAAAATTGTATAAAATGATTTTTGTAGAACGGAAGATGGAATTCAGGTGTGAAAGATAAAAGTGAAGCGATTGAAGTGTTAATAAAAGTATATTTGAAACAATTTAGCGATAACAAATTAAACGACTTTACAACTTAGCAACTTCAACACTCTTTCGTCACGTTCACAATCAAAAAATCTTTCTTTCACGTTAGTCAAACACTTTCTGCCCCGCGCTCGCATTTTCCCCGTCATATATTCTTCTAAACACTCGTTTCCTTTCATTCTAATCGTCAACCTTTCTCACTCGATGCGTTCGGTCACGACCACCCAGAATTTCTCAGTCGCAACGTTTTCTCAAGTTCTCATCTTTCACGCCTTAGAAACATTCGAGCCTAAACATTCTGCGTTCACACGACAATCGCCTAACTCAAGTACTCTTCAGACTTTTCCAAACTCGCATTCGTTAGATCGCATTCCTACACTCTTTGCCTAAACGCTTCGAAGGGGCGGCGCGCTATCGGTGGAGACGGAGTATTGTTACGCATACACTGACAAACGCGTTGCAGTAAGCGAAAGATCGAAAAAATTTGACAAACGCATATATTCGTCCATGGTCCCTACGAGTAATTTTCGTCAACACTAAAATGTTAATGCCGAAATGTGTGACCGTGGAAAAATTCATAAGGTAAAGGAAAGAAAATTTGACAAACGCATATACTCGTCCATAGTCCCTAAGAGCAACCTCTGTTAGACGCATATATGCGTCTATAGCACTCAAAGGGTTAATAATCATATTTTTCTCAGTTCTATCCTATCTATCCAACAATAAAAATTTACAAATTTTTATGATTAATCATTTCAATATTTTTATATTTTTCACTACGGAAAGCTGGGAGTATCCTTGTGAAACTAAGTTATTTTTTTAAACTTCCACCAAATTAACAACTCTCAATTAACCAAGCACCCAACCTGTCGTTGGCTGTCGTGTGTAATTAATTATGGATATATCGACCGATGACGTTGTTCTGAACATATTAAATTCGATACACAAATCATGCCCTTCCTGGACATTAATTCAATATTCCTGTAATCATCGATCAACGTGTCCCGTTTCCCAATTAAAATAAGACCCGGTCGATTTTCATGTAAATGCGAGAAATCCATAATGCCGCCGGTTTTACCGGGGCCGTTCAATAAATCGAGGAGTCACAATCACCGTGGCTTTCAGGCCTGCCCCTCATCAAGGGGTGCTCGTTGTCCATAGAGATGACGATGATGACGACGACGATGATTATCATCATTGTGGCCCGAGCTCGATATCTCGCTGCACCACGATGATATACCTCGATTTTGGGGGCTGTGCTCATCACTACCTCCCTTCCTCTCTCTCTCTCTCTGCCTCACCCTTTCTATCTGCATTTTGTGTCTTTTCATTATGGCATAATGAAGCGGCACGGGATCAAAGCAATTACCTGTATAAACCGACGTTATCGTTACGTGTTATTTGTCAGTCGCGTGTTCGTTCGATCATTATTATGGAATTCATCGGCATTAGACGAATAACGATTGCGATAGGGCTATGGGAACGGCCAAGGAAAAAGGAGCCAACCCCCTCAAACTGTAAATTATCGTAGGTTCGATGATCTATCTAGGAGGGCGTTTTATTTAAACGACACTCTATTTATTGTGGTATAGATTGTTTTAGATTATGAGCATGTTAGGTAAGAGTGACTACGAACGTTGAAAAATAGTTCTGTGGCGTACACCACACAGAGGAAATACGAAGTGGAGGGAAAAGGTACCTGTATCCGAGCAGGATCAAAGAACTGTGGGGACATTAGAGAAATAAATTTTATTTTCTGATGTTCTGAATAAATATATCACTTTATTTCTCCAATGCTTCTACTCGAACACGTAAGCCAGGAATGTCCTGTCCAATTCGCGTTTTCTAGGCATGACGTCTCGTTGTGCTCAAGGGTTGGGGGAAATACGAGAGGGAGGAAAAGATTCTTCCGAGCTGTATCGGGCCTTGAACTATTGAGTTGGAGGGAAAGTTCTGGCCTCGCCGATTCTGATCTCCCGATTTTGTTGGTCTCGCGTGACGTGCGATTTTTATGGGAACGGTGTAAAAGGGGTGAATTAGGTTCACGATAGTTTCGTTTATCCCTTTGGCAATGAGGAGAGTAAATATTTTTCGTTCAACAGATCAATGTAGCGAATGAAGCAAGATGTGTTACGAGTATTGGTCCTGTTTTGTCGAAGAAGATAGTAATAGGTTGGAGGGAAAGTTCTGTCGTATTTTCCATTTCCGTTAATTCATGTGGAACCCAAACACTTTGCTTTAACACAAACCCAAGAGATTTAATGTGATCTCCAACAGTTGTACGATGAATGCCAAACTCTTCTGCAATTTCTCTGCGAGTGTTTTCCGGATTCTAATGAGGCTGCAATCAAACACCCGTGGTAATGACGATCGGCTGGCCGTTTGGGCCTAATGACGGGCCAATGTTCAGGCCCTGTTGTAAAGTGTTTGATGCAGCCCCTTAGAACACCCGCAGAGTTTCCGTGTCCCCATAAATTTATTTCTCTAATGTCCCCACAGTTCTTTGATCTTGACTCCTAGCAGTGCAGTCTAATGTTGAAGTCATAGGTTTATAAAACACGAAAATGTATTCTATTGAGATCTTCCTAGTGCTGACAAGCTATAAAATATACATATGTACCCATCTACCCGGCACTGTTGCTGTAAACGTACCGGGGTGTAAAAAAATCCAAAATTTATGAAACAGTGGCCATTCTTCACTTGTCACCCATTAAAACGAAAGAAAAAAAGAACGGAATGAATGCCAATCACTTATATGCTCTGACAAAAAAATAAATCCACGAACATTTTGCAATGGCCAGTTCCAAATTGACCATCCGAAACGTCGAAACGGTCAAGAAGGATTAGCCCGGCTGCAATCCCCGGAAATACAGCCGTCAGCCGGTTGATCGAAATTAAAGCTTTCGCGCGAAAATCCCAGATTTATGCCTATCTGGGCCTCCGCGGCCATCGCTCGATGATCTCGGCCAACGGGAGCGATGATTCCCGCTTCGGGCGCAGGGCTGAATGCCTTTCACTCTAGCGCCCTCTCGCTTTCCGTCCTCGTCCGACTTTCGAGCACGTTCCAGCCAATATGGGATGATGAACTACGTGGATTGAAAGCGATCACGGGTGTTAACAGCGTTATAACATCCGCAGTGATATTGCGTCAACCTCAAACCTTGGTGTTCATGGTGTTCCGGCTGACAGGAGTTCACGTTACGATACCCCGTGTAATCGAGCCGCTCAGAAATCGGACTATCAGCGATCCAAACTGAGGGTCGTTCTGAAATTCGCTTATGCGACACACCACATGTCGTTGTAACTGTGTTTACTTTAACCCTTTATAAGGCAGAAGGATTCGGAGTAATAAAATAACTTGCGCTTATATTTTTGGCATGTTTTTATTTATATAACAAAAATAAACTTAAAAGAAAAACACTAATTATTTCTTAAGTTTTGGAAAAATAGGTGGTAAAAATATTCCTTTGATAACTTACATAAAAAGATACACAAAGTTTTTGTTGGTGGTAAATATATCGCCTCTGCCTTAAAAAGGGTTAACACGTTGACTGCTGTGTCACCCGTATCCGGGTGAATATTTGACAGGAGATAATAATACTGTTGAATTTTTTTAAAAACCGTTTATTAACAAAATTATTTACAGTGCAAAATATTGAAGCATTCACTGCAAAGTTGCGGTTGACCAGAACAACTTGGACAAAAAGTAGTAGGTTTTCTGAGATTTGCTCGTGCCTCTGATCGTTCCAGTTCTTCTCTTTTATTTGCGTAACACCGTTTGCATGCGCGTCTAAGGCCTTTCCCCAAATTATTTCTGCGAACGGCGATGCAATGCGTATTTCGTCGAACAGAAGGCACGGTTAAATCTTCACTCAGTCCTAGTAACTTTGCAGCAATCAGTTCTCTGAATCGTCTAATATTTACAGTTTGTTTTTTATCGCAATTTTGTAAACGACCAAAGCGTTTACAATTGACGTCCCCAGCAACTAGCATGACTAGTCTTCCTTTCACTGCGATGTGAATCACTGCACACTGACTTTTTCATCTTTCTCTTCACCAGTGAAAAATTATGGACAGAGATTTTAAATTGTACTACTCAGTAAACGGCAAAGATTACAACTGCTCGTGCAGAGTAATAACGTGGTAAGTGAGGATCGTGCAGATATCAGGGTGAGAGTACCGAAAGAAATGTTAACAGACATGCGGTAGCAGAACACGCATCTTAAGGGGGTATTCTAGTCTAGAACCTTCAAAAAATCAATTTTTTTTTTATTTCATTTTCTGAAAGTATATGCCTTTGAAAATATTTGTACCAGTGGATATTGTTGGATTTGAAAAATTGATGAAGTTATAAGCGTTTGTCCGTAACGTGCGGCGCACCGTTGCACGGTTCTGCAATAGCAGGTATATTCGTATGAAATACTTTATATGCGTTTTTTTCGAAACCACATTTTTCAAAATAGTTGCCATGATATCTCAAGATCTAGTTGACCGATTACGACCAAATTTGGAGGGTACCTTCAGCACATGTGTCTCTATCGTCCGTACCAAAATTTTTAAAATCTAATGTTTTTAACTGTTTTTTTTGGCACGCTAAATTTGAAAAAAAGCACAAAGAACCGATAACCTAACTTTAAAGTGCTGCCAAAAATTTTCTCTTCAATGTTTTTATACACTATTGGTACCGACGATAGTCACGTTCATACTGAACATAATGGATGTTTGTTTGTCCATTTGAGAGAAGAAGAACTGCCGAAATCGTGGCAACCATGCAGGCATGTTCAATTGAAGGGGCACTACTAAACTAGCTGTATCTTCGACAATTATAAATATTTTTTCATGAAAAAAATACTGTATACTTCTTAAATACAGATCAAGACCATGCCACAAATCCCGACACAATGTCTTTATGGTTGTAAAAAAAAAAAAATCCCAAATAGCACCTAAAAAATTGATCTCTAGACTAGAATACCCCCTTAAGCCGCGTCCACATAGAAGAGAACAGTTCGCGAGCTGTTCGCCAACGGAAAACGCAGCATATCCAGACTGGAGCTCGCAAACAGTTACAAGCTTGTTCGCTCTGAATTCATGGGCAGTTCGCTATTAGCTTTTGCCACATACGGATGTCAATGTACAGACTTTAAAAATGTCTGAACAAAATCTATTACTCGTAGCATCTGCATATTATATAATAAAAACAAATAATGATAGAAAAAAAAGAGAGCGTCGATGTTGGCAAAGACAATTGTTTACAACAAGAAAAACCTCTGGTGGAATCAGTTTAGTGAACAAATTATTACAAAACGTAAATGGATTTAAAAACTTTAGCAGAATGTCATACGAATACTGTGAGAAATGCTTGGTAGAAACTGACGGCAATTGAGAGCTAGTCGAATTCCATAAAATTGTGTTACGAAGGCGTCCAGACACACTTCGAGCTCGCGAACAGTTTCTTTGATGTACCGCTTCCCGAGCGAACAGTGTTCGCTGTTCGCTGTTCGCGAACAGCAGTGTGGACGCGGCATTACAGTGGCACGGGTGGCCTGACGGGGATTTTGTTGTAAACACGCGTGGCAGTCAACGTGTTAAAGAGTCACGTTCCTGCCCTATTATTTTTACCGAGGATAAGGAGTGAAGCGAGATTCCCTAAATTTTACTGGGTAAAATGTCATGACGAGGTTGTAAATCAACATTCACATTTTGGATTTTCACCTTGCAAGAGTTAGGTTCGGGTTATGTTCGGGTTGTAACTATAATTTTTCGACGAATTGTTGCTGTTATTGCTTGACGATGTTGAACTGGTCGGTAGACTGGTAAAAACATAGGCACGTGTAGGGATTTTAACTGAGAACACCACTAACTGTTCGCTTTTTCATCGTGTTTTTCACCTGTCCGTTGACACGGTCGTGTTTCTTTCGTTTCGATCGCATCAGAGGCTTCGACCGTTTCATCCCCCTGCAGGATGCGTGCAAGCGACTTGATCTACGGGCTTGTTTACCGGGGCGACGATATAAATCTGGGCTGGGTCACGTCCAGTGAAATTCGCGGGCTAGTGCTTTAAGCAACCTGCGTGAAATCGAGAAGATAGTCGCGCTTCACAGTCGACGCGAAACTAAACCGAAGAACGTCTGTGCAATCTTTCCTTTTACGATGCGTATTACCGTCTATTAATCGTAATGGCGACGAGTTAACTCGTTTTTCATAATTAACAAGTTAAATTATGCAGCTCTCCTACGATCTCGGGCTGGAAGCTTAACCCAAAAAACGCCACGCTGTGAATTTCAGTGTCTGGTGATTTATGGGTGGGAGTGTAAGTTACTCCTTTGGCCGGAGCCATTAACCCCTCGTTAATTCGTCTTCAGCGCGAGTTTCTGCGACGAGGTAGCAGAGAAAGGGGTGGGTGAAGAAGGATAACTCGCGGATCATCGGAATCCAAAGAAGTCCATTAGCGTTTGAAACGGAATATCGCGGCTCCACGGCGTTTTCCGTTTCACCTGCCACAGGCAACAAGCGCGTATAAACTGACGGAAGGAGCAAGCACTGATGGCTTTCCGGTTTTGAGTTTCTCCGGTGGCGGGAAACGTGAGATCGTCATCGCATACGTGCGTTTATAAAAGGGAAAAAAGGGTTAGGGCCAAAAAGGTTTTGCTACCTAATGCATTAAATCACCGTACCTAGACCTTTTAATTTTACAATTTAAGTGATGAACAACTCGGGGCATAAATAAAAGTTTGGTTACAATGTACAGAGCATCTGAGGTCTACGCCATTTTGTAATAGCCTGCAAGTTCCAGAAAATGGCGGCTGCTGGCTGTTAGCTTCTTATAGGTTAGTTTTTAAGAGTATAGGATACAAAACTACTTAATTTTTATTTGCTTCAACTAACCTTTACTGTAATATACATCAATAAACTTAAAAACGTTACTGATCCCTAACTAAAGAAAAACAATAGAACTAAGTATAGTTAACCCTTTGCACTCCGCGCCATCCCGGACGTATTGGATGGATGTACTCTCGGTTCCTCAAAATCACTATTTTTTTATATATCTTGGTAACTGTACCATATTTTGATTTCATATCTTGTGCCATTTTAGCAGAAAACTTCACAGAAACATGCATTTCTGAAAAGGTTGCGCTGGGGTAAGTTGATTCCCCGGAATCACTAATAAATTCTAATGTCCCTTGAGAGGGGACAACAGAGTGCAAAGGGTTAAAAAGTAGATATTTAAGTATTTGCAAAGAGATTTATGTATTCTATTAGTAGGTCAGGTTATTGGGTTGTCCTTTTTGTTTTTTTTTTTATGATAAAATAATAACTGGAATAGGGTAGAATGAGGAGAGAAGGATAGGGTAAATGGGTAGGTTAGGTTAAGGTTAGATATTGCTAAGTAATAAGAAAAGTGTAGCCGGAAGCCATCCAAAACCGAAAGGTGCAGATTATGTACAAATAAATAATTCTGATCCCTAACTATCGATAGAAAAGAGCTTAAATTCATGATCTTAAATTCTTATTCGTGAAAAAATGATGTCCAACTGAAACAACAGACTAGGTAGCATTAATTTATATTTTGTGTCTCGTTTTATTCTCAGTCTCATGTTTGTTACCGTCTGTACGCCTGAATGCAAGCGACAGGGAGTCGCACAGGAAGCTTGCTCGCGTATTTCGCGTCCGAACGCCCAGAGGAGCAGCTAAGAACGAGCGCTCCCGCGCGGCTTTATTACGAATTAAGCGCAGTTCCGGCCAGGCCCGGGGAAATCCGCCCGGCCATAAACCGGGAATAATTTATAGTCGCGGGCTATCCGTCCGGGCGTGCACGGACGTAATTTTTCCGCGATCTGTCTGATAGCCGTCCGACCGATTTAAGGTCTGAAAGCTAGGAGCATAAACGATTCACCGTTCGATATAGACTATGTTTAACTCGTCTGGCTTTGGTTCGACTATAATTATGCGGGTAATCCCATCATCTCGAACCTGGATCTCATCACTAACTAATGCAGCGTAGATAAAGTTTTATCAACACGTTCCCTGCCAAGCTGTTTCTTTTTTACCAAATGTCATTCTGTCTGTTTGTGAACAGAGGAAGTATTTTTTGAAAATATCAATAACTACTAACATAACTCAGAATATTGCTGAACAACATTGAACAGCATCTAATAACAGTACCAGCAACTATTTTTGACTCCATACTTCTTAATGAGAAAAATTTATTTGACGTGGAAATGAATGCCACGGTACACGTGGCACAAAGACAGTTAAAACATTCTTTTTAAATTAACCTTGTATTGGAAAGATTTCGATTTCAGCGAAATGCTGAAAAACTGTATCAATCACCAGAAGTTGCATAGTTTAATAATTATACTTAACATTCCACATAGTTACGGTTAACACGTTCGTCGAAAGTTAAATAGGATTTTAAATTGGAATTTTAAAAGGAATTCAGTGGACTAAGCATTGAAGTATAATATATATAAATATAAACTACATAAAATTAAAATAAGAAGTTAAAATTTTTGATGTTTTTATATTTTTTTACCCTGGTTTTCTACGCGATCAGATTTGAGCCCAACAAGAAACTCAGCCGAATTACATTGAGGCGACGAACGTGTTAAAGCTACCTTTGAAAACAGCAATCCGTTTCAGATTATCATTTCATTCTGAATTTTCGCCTAATCTAAGCTGTATCTTTCATTTAACTCTTTGGGGCACGGTGGGATTAAAAATGTCCCGCCTTTTTGATGCACGGTAATCCATGGTGGGACATTTTTAGACCCACCTTGAAATATTGTAATAGCTGCATACGCATAGGTTTATAATAAATATGGTAATAAATATGGTAAGGTAATAAACATGTTCGCTTGTGTTGGCAAGTTTCAACATGTCAGTACTTTGTTAATAAAAGTATACCAATTTTGTTTAACATGTTGAGTGCCACGTCAGTCATCGGTGACTGACACTGAACTTTCCATCCAGGCTACGTCAGTCATCGGGTGACTGACAGTGTCAAACACGATATAAAACTAAACGTGTTGGATGAATGTTCATATAAGTATTTTCTTCCAAACGTGAATATCTTCTACTACGATAAGAAACAACGGCTCTAATATGTTTAAACACTTGCATCGAGTGAATTCTAATTTGTTAGTAGTGAGCTTCACATTGCTGTACCACGATACCCGAGCGGGTGGCCTGATGGGGATTTCCTTATAAAATCGCGTGGCAGTCAACGTGTTAATTTAAAACGCAACAAAATTTCTGTGCAACATGGGTCTATTTATTCTCTGAAATCTTGTGCCTCAAACAGTTAAATAAACTCGCCTTCTACTCGTCTCAGAGCATCGTTCAGCCTCGTAATTTACCTGTTAGCGACACCGCATTTTGGGTGGTCGCTGAAAAAGGGCCTAGACCGTAATTTAGGCGAGTGACCGATTTATGACTGGGTATCTGGTGTGCCTGGCGAGAGAACTTGTTGGAAAGTATGAATGCAACCCCGAGGCACCCCTTGACGGCGGACGTCTCGAAGACGTGCAGCCATCAGGCGCCAAGGGTGGTATTGTTTATATTAGTCGCGGGAAAGCCTAAACATTTGCGAGCAACCCGACGTTGCGTCGCCAAAAAGAAAGGACCTTTGTCCTGTAGGATCTGGCCACGGAGTGGGGAAGGCTATGCAGCCTTCGGGAAAGAGGACTGTGATGAACCACACGGCACTTACCCCAGAACCGTCATCAGGCATAGTCCAACCTTTCTTTTATCATCTTTTCAAACTTTTAACCCCTTGGCCTACACGATATCTGCCAATTTCGCGAGCTATAGTAAACAAGAAAGTCTGTCGTCCGCCGTGCCATTCAACTGTTCAGCCGTGTACCCGAACTGGCGCAAAATCTATACTTTTCATGACATATATTTCAGTGCAACGAAAGGAATTGTGAAATAATAAACAATGTTTAGGTACAAATAGTAATTTTAAGACGTCTAGGGTGTAATCATAATTAAAGGAAAAATATTCGATGTGGAATAACTCCAATCGTTTGTTCTAATAATAATACGCGGCAGCTTATGCACAAATTCCACACCACGAGTCTGACTCGTGGCTTTTGTTTATGACACAAATTCTTTACCACGAGTCAGACTCGTGGTTTTCGCTTATGACACAAATTCTTTACCACGAGTCAGACTCGTGGTTATAGGCTAAAGGGTTAATAAATCTAACATACCTATCATCCATTCGTTACCTCTGTACCTCTCCTCTCACATCGAGCGATCATCCCTCCACCTTTTTTTCACCGAACAAAATCGACGCGCGAGGGTGGGTTGCACCCCCCTTCGATCGTGCATCCGCCCGCGTTAACGTGTGCGTGCCGGCAATAATGCAGCGATACAGCCTGTGTTTAGTAGTCGTATTATCGTGATCCGTGTTTGACCACGGTTCGCAACCGCGGCTGTTTGCGCGATACACATCCGCGTAGATTGCTACTAGTCGGATCACGGTATCGAGCCAGATGTATCGTTAAGATATCGAACGTGATATCAGCCGTCGAATATGCCCGCCGCACGTGTACGTACCTGGTAACGATCCCTGCCGAAACGTTTCACAAAGGGGAAACGCACGTTCGGCGCAGACATCGATTGCCGTGATGCGGTTAGGACAGCTCTCGAAAGGCGGTAGGAGACGATAGCCGAAGCAGCGATTTTCATGCGGCTAACTGCGGGACAATCTCGCTCGAACGACGTTTCGATGTACGGGACGAGCGATTTCATGGTGTTACTCTCTGTATTTACACGTCGCCATTTTCATGTCCGTCTTCCGGTCCATCCTGGTTAACGACTGGCCGTTTTATCGCTGCACTCTCCACGGTTGCTCGATGAAAAAATGTTTCAGCTCATACACACTGAATTTATCGAGGTTACGAGTATTCATATATTCAGTCACGAGTTTTCTCTATCGTATCAGTTAACAATATTTGATCATTTCCGTGATTGCGATTGAACTACGAAGAAGAATTCCTGAACGATCCCCTCTAAACCTCTTGGAGTGCTACACTAGGGACCAGACAGATGATTCCGCAGGATTGCTTCGGTACTTCAGACGAATCACCGAGGAGGATCGATCTGTGCACACGGAGGGAAACAAAAAAAAAATATTATTTCTCGTCGAACGGTGGACGAGCGTTCGGAGAAGTGGCCACGTATAAATTGTCCGGCCAGTCGTCGAGAATGGGAAAATTTTTACGCTGCTCGATCGTTTGTTCGCTCGCGAAGGGGTGCGAGGGGGGCGAACGGGGGTGGTGTACGAAAGTGGTCTCTCGAAAAAAAGCCGTTCACGCTCCGTGTGGCTGGGCCACGTACATACATACGTGTACGCGCGTGCATGCACGGCCGAGATACGAGGCCTCTTTACGAGCAATATCTAATGGATTGCATCGGCCGAGCGCAAACGTTAAATTTGACGTTCACGATTATTGCGGCCCTCCGGGGAGGCCGCCGTGAATACAAGCCACGACAGAGGCTGGAGAACGAGGGGGTTGGAGGGTTTTGGGGGGGAGGGGGTGACGCGCGGGACGACGCTCGACGTTAATTTTATAATCCTGGTGAAAAAGTTACGACCCTCGAGTCGACCGAGTCCGGATCTCTTTCGCTCCACCCCCTCGCGCTTTTATACTCGTCCAACCCTCCCCGTTCGAGGTTTTCCTCGGTTCTGCTTGCCGGTTCCCGCTTTGTCACGTTCTATGACCGTGAGATGGAGAACTGCGGGCTGGATGGTATAGGCTTCCATTTTTATTTCAACCTGTCGCTGTGAGGATCGATCGGGCGTGCACTGAACGTCTATAGTGATTTCACGCAAGATATTGTTAACAGTTCGATTGTCTGCTGGAGGTGAAAAAAGTTAGAAAAAGAGGATTTAAATGATGGACTGGGATTGCTGGATTTAGAGTCTGGAATAGGAAATACTTATAGAATTATTTAAAAATGCTATTTTTGTATGAACTAGGATGATCTTCAAGCATTTAGGTAATATTGAAAACAGAAACAAAGGTGGAAACTGCAAAAAATACAGGTTCCACCGAGACTTGAACTCGGATCGCTGGATTCAGAGTCCAGAGTGCTGACCATTACACCATGGAACCTCTTGTTGGAACTTGATTCAATTCATTGTATTTGTTTTTAAACGATTTCTGAAGTTCATAATTGATGAAATTTACAAGAGTTTCCAAAAATGCAGGTTCCACCGAGACTTGAACTCGGATCGCTGGATTCAAAGTCCAGAGTGCTTACCATTACACCATGGAACCACTTGTTGGACTAACATTAATCATAATTATTTAATTGTTCGGTTGTTTGCTTGCGTTAAAAACATTTTTAATCCAAAAATGTAGGTTCCACCGAGACTTGAACTCGGATCGCTGGATTCAAAGTCCAGAGTGCTTACCATTACACCATGGAACCACTTGTTGGACTAACATTAATCATAATTATTTAATTGTTCGGTTGTTTGCTTGCGTTAAAGACATTTTTAATCCAAAAATGTAGGTTCCACCGAGACTTGAACTCGGATCGCTGGATTCAAAGTCCAGAGTGCTCACCATTACACCATGGAACCACTTGTTTATAACATTTATGCCAATCATTAACAATTATCGAATTCGCGTCTGATACTTCGCGAAAACCGTGTCTGTTGCGGTAAACGAAAAAAAGAACCGAAAGCTTTATCGCAACTCAGTCCTCTCTTCTTCGCAGAAGTCTTCACTTTCTCTTTTAAATTATTATCAGTACCCTTTCCAATCATATCTTATCTGCACTTTCATAAATGTTACCAAAATTTACCAACTAAAATATGAATACACAATTTGTTTTAAAGGTAATCGCACTACATTTATATAATATTTTTCATTATTATTTCATATCTTGAATGATTAAAATGATTCATAATTATACACATTAACAATACATCATCAGTAAAACAGTTTGACTCAAAAAACGAATATAAAAATATGACTCCAAAATAACAAAGAATCTCAACTCATCAAAGACAAGAACAAGCCTAAATAATTCAAATGCTGTCGAGCAATTAAAACGCACTGTTTCTTAAAAATTTCACCCCTTATCACCCCCCAACATTCCTCTAAAACGTTCACCGTCCTGCAAATATAATACAATTAACGGAATCGCGCCAGCCGCGCTGCATTTAGGCATTCCCACTGCTCTTTATTCATTACAGAGTCGGTCACGGTTTCAATCCTGCCCCGTGACCTCGGTGACGGTGGCGTAAGTCGAAAGGGTTGTCTCGGTTGCAATATTCATAAGTAAGCGGCTTGCTTTTCGCGGCTCGCCGTCAAGTTTAACGGTGTTACGCGTTAACGGTCGATGCTTAAGAAAGTTTCCTTTGACAGAAACGTGGAGGAAGGGTTGACGGAGGGACGGGGGGAGGGAGGAATGGGGGGAGGGATGGTTTGGCAGGAGCTAGGGGTGTGTCTCGTCGAGTTCTGGCTCTTTAGCTTCACGCTAAAGGTTTATTTCGCGACGACGAGGCGGCGAGACGTGCGGCAAGGGGGAAGGGGTGAAGGGGGGGGGGAGGAATTCTCTCGCGAGCTGTTCTTTCGTTTTATTGTTTATTCAGAAACTCGTTAGCATTTCATGGGGCCGGCCGTTTACGGCGTGCAACGCGCACACGAAACGATCCACTGTTCACAGTTGGGGGGGGGGGGGGGGAGGGGACGGTGTAAGCGGATTTTTTTCTCCTTCAGGGGCACAAAGGGGCTTGTTGCTGAAGCCGCTAGCTTTTTGACCGTCCTCGTCGCGCTTAGCCTCCGCGGAATAATTAACGCGGTATCAAAAGGGATTATGAAAATTCCGTGGACCGTGCAGGGAGCGTTTCGCGCGAGTTTAAGTCTCGCGTTGAGTGAAAGGAGGAAATCTTCCTGCTAGCAGCCACACCATGATACGCGTATTTGTTTCCGACGAAATATGTCCTTTGGCTCGTGGCGCTGGTTTCGAACCGTTCAGAAAGAAATTGTAATTACCTCTGCCTGATAAAGAAAAGCGGTTTGCTTGTTCAACCCTCGTTGAAAGCGTCTGAATAAACTTAGAGATCAAAGAGGCAAACAGGAAATTCCAAAAGCTGTATCGATTCTCATACCGACAGCTCTTCATTTTCCTTTGAACGCTATCACCGTGAAAGGGTGAAAAATCCAAGAACTCGGGTAACCGTTTGGCAAACCCCTCCCCTATATTTTAATTCATACCACCAAGGGAGGAAAAGGACGTCTAACCTTATTTTACCGCTGACATCCCCGTCGCATCTGCCAGGTGCGCTTTGCTCCAGAGAGGAGCAAATTATTCTCAGGCAAAATTCCCCGCTCCCCCCTTTCGTAACGTTGACTTCCTCCCGCGTGATACCGGCACGAAACGCTTCGAAAGCAGATCCTTAGCTCGACGTCGCAGTAATGAGTGCATCATCCCCATTATGCAACCTGGGACGAGTACGGGAAGGATGCTCCTTCCACGAGCCGATGCGAGTTCATAATCACGGGGACAAAGCGAGCGCGGGCGGTAGCCGCGCTCCGGAAATGACGATCCTCGAGGAGCTTCCTTCCATCGTCCTTCTGCCGGTGTCCTCGGGAGGACGCACAATGGCGGCCGTAATACGAATCGGCAGGAAACCGATGACGGCGTTGTTGCGTCCTCCGGCCTGGCACAAAAGCCGCGGCAGCATCTAGGTAATAACTTGGGGTAATCATCGAACGAGACGAGCGCCCGACCGTCTGGAAGGATGCGTGGCTGTTGTTCCTGCCACGGGAATATGTGGCCTGGTAATCACTGCTGTTCGTCTGAAATAATTCGTTTCCTTCTGCTAGGGGGGGAGATCGCGAGGATGAATGCGGAGAACGGTCGATTCTGGGGGAGATGCCTCCTGATTTTCGTGTTTGCTCGGTGGTCTTGTGTTTTAGCAGGTTCCACAGCTTGAGTTGGTATAAATGTTTTGGTGGTTCTGGTTTCTTTACTGTGTAGGGGTGGTTTTGTTCAGAAAACAGGTTTAAAAGTGTGTCTGAAGACCATAGAGTGTTAAGTGACCTATGGCTATTACGATTACGATCCCTGCTAGGTTAAGGTTGTTATTATTGTTATTGTAGTTATTATGTTTATGTATTGTTATTATTATCATTATTATTACGAGTTTATCATTTCTTTTTCTCCCTTTTTCGTGAGGGGGTTTCCGCACTGGACGGGACTTTGCCAAGTCTAGCTTGGTTTTTAACTGTTGTGGTAGGTTCTGATTATGCTGCATGTATGTAGTATTATTACTTTATGTATTTCGC
Source organism: Tetrapedia diversipes (assembly GCA_033822845.1). NCBI lineage: Eukaryota > Metazoa > Arthropoda > Insecta > Hymenoptera > Apidae > Tetrapedia > Tetrapedia diversipes. Next base: position 25,550 of record JAOPTO010001176.1, read on the forward strand.
TATGGGTATTTGTGGTTATTTTTAATCGTGTTAGGTGTTTCTTGAAGTTTTTGGTGCTATTCCTGTTGCTGATATTATTAATTGTATTATTTGTACTTATTATTATTATTATTAGTAGTGGTAGTAGTATTATTATTATGATTATTATTATTGTTATTACGATAGGGAAAGGGATAGAGAAACAGTAATTGTAAGTAGGTTAGAAGAGCGAGTGGAATAGGCGGTGAATAATATGAATAGGATAAATGTAAGCTAGATATAAGCCAAAGAGATGTTTATAAAACGGAAGACTTGCATTCCTAGATGGAAAGCAATACAGAAATACCAAGTGTGTCTGAAGATGTTTGAATAGGTAAAAACAGTCAAAAAGGGATATTTGTCGATTGGATACATTATAGTACAAGTTACGTAATAATCAGATGCTATTTTATACTTCAGGCTGTCGAAGTTATAATTCATTTAATGCGAGGAAGCAAACTTTGAGAGCTCTCAATTATACCCAACGCATCGTTTATAATTTACCACCCTGATGTTTCTTTATAAACGTTCCCCTTTGCTCAAACCGTTTCTTCGCGTTTCTTTACTTGTCAGTTGTGTCTACCAACGCTAACGCAATAACCTCGGTATCCTCTTAAGAGAGAATAATATGTTGTGCTTGCAAAGGGAAAATCTCGAAAGGATGCAGAGAGGTGGTCACTTTAGAGTAATTATCACCTTCTTCGGGAACAAATGCGCAGAATGCATTCGAGAGGGCAGAAGAACCGTATTCATGGATGATGAAGCGTCGGGATGGTTGTCTCGCGACACACTGGTGGTGCACACTCGAGCAAACATTAACGCACGGACGCGAGAAGAAATAGGGGAAAGCGGTGAGCGTACGCCACGAAACTCGCTTGGAGAAGTGGAGAATCTCCTCTCTGTTGTCTTGCTGGTGCCACGGCGTCATTACGCCTCACCCTGCTCTCTCCCTCCTCGAAGGACGACGCCGTGGTTTTAATTACGCGGATGAAAGTGTGCACGCTGACGCGCGTCCTTCTGCTACTCGCCCGCATTTTAAATGGAGCAGCGCGTGACACACATGTTGCCTGAGATGTTTTTCTCCCCGGGTGGAAAAAAAACAGGTTCGAAATAGAGACGCGAACAGTGGTGCTCGTCGAAGGTTATTTTTAGACGGAATAGAATTTCTTCTCGTAAAATCATGCTGTGGATGCTTGTGTGTCTATGAAAGAGAAATATACAAAATGCATAAAAACAGCCAAGTACGCATTATAATATTTAGGGGTTGAAAGAAGGCTCTAATTATATCCCACGCTTTCACGACGATTTTATTCTCTCTACATAAAATCCAACAGAATTATTTCTTAGCGCATAAAAAGTGACTTCATAATTCCAGAATGCTTATCTCCAGGATTTAATGAAATATTAATTAGTAAAATCGACTGTTCAGCCAATTCCACTTCAATTCTTCAGATCCATAATTCCCTCAACAACTTAACACTTAACCGACTGAATGGGGAAATCTTCCATTTTGTCCTCAACAGGGCGCTGCAATTGATTCTATTTGCTTTTGTTATTAGTTCGTCTTGAACTAAGGTTCAGTTCATAAACTTTCCAAAATACAATTTTTAATAAATTCAACATCAGCTCAGGACCAACTAATAACAGAAGTAAATAGAATCAATGGCACTGCTTTGTCAAGGAAAAAATGAGAGCTCTCCCCATTCGATCGGCTAAGTGTTAACCACGATCGATTCGAAGAGGGACGTTGCACGAGTAAAAAGATGATCTTATAAATTTTATATGTGCACCAAAACTAGCCTAACCTGAGTCCATTCTTTACTAAGCTAAATTATACGAACTATTTCATTGGACAAAAACTGGGCTTACGTTGGTACTCTTACCTACAAGTTTGCTTCGCCCGGAAAAACTATTATCCCAAGTTGGATCATAAAACCATAGCAGTGGTTATTACCTTCGAGACTGCAGCGCAATTCTTTCGTCGCAAAAAGGCACGTTTTCGCGATTAACCTATTAACCCCCTGTGTCCACGTCCTTACACAACTCTTCGAACTTTGCTGTCCCTCCCCCCTCCAACGATCGTGATCATTTTCCAGCAATTTCAGGATGCGCCACCATTTTCCAAGGAAGTTCGCATTCCCACCCTAAAAGCGAAGAACAAACTGAGATTTCTTTCGACCCAGTTCGATACCATTCTCCGTCAACAAGCAAGCCATCCCTCGCAACACCCTGAACCACCCCTTTTAACCCCCTGTAAAACCATCCAGCCTTCTTCACAACGTGCACCCACGGTCCGCAGTTTACCAGGGAAGTTTCCAGGCCTTCGTCTTCGCGAAAACTTTTCGATCCCTCGTCTTTAAAGGTAGGACGTTGCCCCGGGTATGCGCGAAGGGGTTTGGTACCACTGGCATAGATGCATAAACGCGCTGGCACACGCACACGCGCGAGCCCCGGAGCACGCGCGCGACGTGCGTGTGGACGAACAAGACGAGCGTACCTACATTACATGCAAATAAATATGCCATGCGAGAGGGAACGAGGTGTGGGGAGCGCGGGAGCTGACAGGGTGCAACAATAGGCCCTCACCAGTCGCCATGGTAACACCATCAATCCCTTAGCAACAGCTTGAGATCTTAAAGCCGAGGATTCGCAGCGACTCGCCCGGGGATCATTTAATGACGGTGTCGGTCGAGATTCGTGGTATGATTATCGGGTGCGACGGGTTTCCGAGTTTTAAGCATTCTTACGGTGACTGGGTGGTGTCAGGGTTAGAGGGCAGTTCGAAGATCTAAGGGTGGTTTGACTGTACAAGCTGTTGGATTCCGAACAAATCTTTACGTACGTACTGAACTGACTATTTACAGAGATTCTCACAATATTTTTTTCGGATGGCTTTTTTAACTCTTTGAGGCACAGGATTTCAAAAAATAAATAGACCTATGTCGCATAGACATTTTGTTGCGTTTTAAATTAAACAAAATTGGTATATTTTTATTAACGAAGTGCTGACACGTTGAAACTTGCCAACACAAACGAACATACTTATACAATTTTTTTATGCTGTTACCAACTGCTTTACGTAAACAAAACTAAATATTGTAGGAATTATTTATTGGCCGATGGGCTTTTACATAAACTACGAGCTAATGCAACGACTTATAATAACGCACCGTGAACTATATACTCTGACTAAAAACTCTGAACTGTGAACTCTGAATATCTATGAACTGAAAACTATGAACTGTGAACTCTGAACTATCTATGAACTGAAAACTATGAACTAACTCTAATTATCGCGAGGCTTCCTATTTATTTGCCTCTAGCCTGATAGGCGGTTCCTGTCCTTACCAATCAGGATCTTCGGAAAAAATGCCCTTCGATATCCGCACGCGTTTGCATCTAGGATATCAGCCGTCCACATTTTCTTCCCGGAAGATAACGCGGCCCCGAAAAAATAACACGGCGACAACTCGAAGTCTAATCCGCGGTCGCTTAAAGAAAGCAATGGCAATCGGCATTCGTTATTCTTTGCCTATACAAAGGCCCTATTAATTTGTAAATTGCCTACAATATAAACTATTGCAATATTTCAAGGTGGGTCTAATAACGTCCCACCATGCATTACCGTGCGTCAGAAAGGTGGGACATTTTTAATCCCACCTTGCCCTAAAGAGTTAAGGGAAAATGACAGGATAGTGGAGTGGGGATGTGGATGATGAGCAAGAGCATGAGTAAGGAATAAGAATTTGTCTGTGATACGGGGATGAGTAAGGAATAGGAGTTTGTCTGTGATACGGGGATGAATAAGTTGGGTATCCAACAAAGGAATCATACCTAAATTTCCTTTTCAAAATATAGATGTATTGAATTTTACGTGCAACGTGAATGATATCTTAACACTTTAAAGCATAGTGGGATTAAAAATGTCCCAACTTTTTGATGCACGGTAATGCATACTGGGACATTTTTAGACCCACCTTGAAATATTGCAATAGCTGGTTTACATTCAGTTTTACTTATGTAAAGCAGTTGATAATACCATAAAAAAGAAATGTTATAAGTATGTTCGCTTGTGTATCTTGTCAATAAAAATATACCAATTTTGTTTCATTTAAAATACAACAAAATTTCTGTGCAACATGTGTCTATTTATTCTCTGAAATCCTGTGCCTCAAAGAGTTAATCCAACCCTCAAGTACTTTTTAACTTGGATCAATTTATAGAAGCATCTTTGATTTTTAGGGAATTTTTCAGTCCTACCTAGCTTTCCATAAGTGCAGTAATACAGTTAAGCATGATCCTATTTTCTGCCGGGTCTTCACCAATTTTTTTTTTCTTTTTGGAGTCTTCCTGCTTCTATCGAAAATTGCTGGATGAAAATTTGTTATCGAAGGTTGCATGCAATTACACGCTTAGTCTTTAATCTTTTGAGTGTTATAGACACATATATGCGTCCCACGACAGTTACTGGTGGAGACCATGGACGAATAAATGCGTTTGTCGATATTTTCTGCTGGGTCTTCAATAATTTTGTTTTTTTTTTCTTGGAGTCTTCCTACTTCTATCGAAAATTGCTGGATGAAAATTTATTATCGAAAATTGCATGCAATTTTTACACGCTTAGTCTTTAATCTTTTGAGTGTTATAGACACATATATGCGTCCCACGATAGTTACTGGTAGAGACCATGGACGAATAAATGCGTTTGTCGATATTTTCTGCCGGGTCTTCACCAATTTTTGTTTTTTTTTCTTGGAGTCTTCCTACTTCTATCGAAAATTGCTGGATGAAAATTTGTTATCGAAGATTGCATGCAATTTTTATGGGAGTTCCTCAAATTTTACGATCACGTCACTTTTATCTGGCCGGATCTTTCAAACGGTGCCGGGACCTCGAATATAAAACGAAAGGCGGACTTTAATCACGCCGAGCCGTGTTATCAAATTTCCATGCTTCCACTCCCGCACTCGATGGTTCACCGTTCGTTCTTTTTCCGTGGTTATCGCGTCGAGACGTGACGAAATCCGTTTCCCACTGCTTTTCAGGCAACCCGTACGTGACGAAGATAACGGTCCGTCCCGAACGCCAAATAAGAGGACCAAAAAAAAAAAAAAAATGAAATGATTGTGCCGAGCAAGTAATCGCGATGCAATTATCGTGCGGACCGGCTTATAGGATTCTGTATTGCGTGTACGTTCGTACGAAGAGGGAATTCTGCTGGAACGTTTTAAGATTTTAACAAGTTCACCGACAGGCAAATTGTGTACGACTTTATTAATTTACAATGGTACCTTGAGTTTAATTAGTTACGTAACCTTGCTCGTATGTCAAATTGCTCGTATCTCAAAACAATGTTCCCCATTGAAATTAATTGAAATGCCATTAATCCGGTCCAGCTTCCAAAACACAACCTGAGTTGTTTTTGTTAAGTGTTTTTGAATAAGAACAATGTGTTTACAAGACGAAACATTTATTTATAAATAACAAACGCATATTCTATAAAAACATAATGAAAGAAAAAGTGAATTGTAAAATATGTCTGAAATATGAGTTTTGTTTTTCCATTTTTAAATTGGGATAAAAACGAAACTAAATAAATAATCGATAAAATTTATTTACTAATTAAAGGTGGAAGTTCAAGCAGCAAGAAAACAATATAGGTTAGGTGCTTTGGACACGTTGATAAAACGAAAGAATGTGGTGAAACATAAAAGTTAAAATTTATATATTAGATCGTTTTATTTATTTAATTTTGTTATTTATAATTTCAATAATTTTAATAATTTTAAGACCGAGAATATTAAGAATTTTATTAGGATGGGATGGGTTAGGTTTAGTTTCTTATTGTTTAATTATTTATTATCAAAATTTTAAATAAACCATTTATCGACAACATCCGCAATCATTTAGTTGCCAACCCAATAGTTCAAAACAGGGGACATTAGGTATAAAATAAAAATGAATAACGATAGTATTTACACCATAAGATAGAATAAATTAAAATTAAAGTGAATAGTGCAATAACGTAGTAAATTAGAGAAATTTAACAGTTTGCAAAAAGGATTGACCGATTCAGTGAAGAAATCTAACTCAAAATTGGTCTTTTCTGCAAGTGTGCAGAGTCGGTATTGGTGTATCTGATAGCATATTTGCATGCCAGGAATGTCCATGATAATTCAGTGATCTAGCAGGTGAATAAAAGTTGATGGAGGATATAAAATAGTTTTTACTTAAAACACTCTTTACTTAACCACGGTAATTTTTGTCTAGTTCTAGCAAATCGTATTGGTTTCAAACAAACTTAAAAAATTTCGTGTTCCTAACTCTTTACTCCAACTCTTAATTGATTTAGAAAAGAGAACATATGAATTATTTTGCAATTCTAACCTAAATGTCCTCAAATACAGCTTTGCCAAGCATACATGTAACATCTTACAGTGTTTCGAGGAATATTAAAAATATTTTAAACTACCTTTGATCCGAATGAATTCCTGTGATTTGAATAAAGTAACTGATTTTAATATCACCAATAACAAATGTCCCCCTACGACGTATTTAACGTGTTAAAGACCTGTTTCTCTTTACTTAGCCGAATCCCTTCCACTCATTTCCGCCCTATTTCTGTTCCCCCGACGGGCAAACAATAAAACGAACGCGATTAGAGCAAAATCCTCGACTCGTCTTGTTTCCTGGCAGGGGAAGAAGAGGAAGTCGCTGTTCCCTTCGTCTTATTGTGCTCCGTTTTACGAGCAGGTGTGTAGGTATTTCTTTGGAAACAGCGTGATTCACTCGTCGACGTAATTACGTATTTATCGCGCGAAATTTCGGCCAGCTTCCTCCCGCCGCGGATCTGTTGCGCGAAAAACGAACGTGCCGACAGTCGACAAGCGGATGCGCTGCTTTTATCAGATTTCAGGTTGACGGGGCCTGCAGGGGGGCGGTTGGTTCTCGACGAAGAGGCCACGGAAGCCTCTGGTTAATTAACCGTGTTCGGGGAGAAAGGGAAACGGAACTGCGATCTCGAAGCTGTCAGTCAACCTGGCAACTATTAGGTTTACAAGTATATTATACAGGGTGTTCGGACAGCCCTGGGCTTAAATTGAAAGAGTAACTCCCTGAGACGTTCTAAGACAAAAATCAAGAGTAACGATTTTGCGTTTGAGGCTTTGTTTACGAGTTATAACTAGTTAAAGATATCGTTTAATCCGGACCGTTCGACTCTTGAGAGCGGGTAACCAAGGCAACTCGGTCGGTAACGTCGCTGAGTCCACAGTGATGCTCAAGCGTCGAACGGTCCGGATTAAACGATATCTTTAACTAGTTCTAACTCGTAAACAAAGCCTCAAACGCAAAATCGTTACTCTTGATTTTCGTCTTAGAATGTCTCAGGGAGTTACTCTTTCAATTTAAGCCCAGGGCTGTCCGAACACCCTGTATATTGATGGATTTGATACCATTTTTAGATCTTTCATTCACACATCAATTCACACTAATTGTTCTCAGAGTAACAAGAATTGGATGTATGAGTCGTTTAATAACATTTATCTGTTTATACGTGTATTACTTGTAGTTTATAAATAAAACAATTTCTTTACCAAGTAATTGCCAAAGGTGCATAGAAACATCACTAATTTTATAAAATCTAATACATCGCATTTTTCCTTTCAATTTACCGTTTAATCCAACGAAATGGGTTTACCGTTCGCTTATTAGAGCGTTCCCGCGTCAGAGCTCGTAGTTGGACGGTCGTGACGCGCAGATAGGGAGCCGTAACCAGAAACCCGTAGCCTCTTAGTCAATGGGTCGATACGCTGAATGCGTCAGTGCATTCGGCGCCCGCTATGCATCCGGAGATAGTCCCGAATTCAATTCGGCTAATACCGTCTTACGGTCCTCGAAACGGTCCTCCACGAATCGACTGGTTGGTATACCGTTGCATTCAATGAACCCGGATCAACATCACTCCACCTTCACCCGGCAACGTAACCAAAAGCAGTCACGCTTTCGTCTCTGTTTACCATTTTCGAGCGTCCATTTGAAAACTTGGTTAGAGCTCACACTTAAAGTGACCCTAGCAAACGGTAGATATTTTCCGAAATTTTTAAAAGCCATCTCAAAGCTAATACGACTGTATCAACATTTTTGTGGCAAGATGGGGACATTAATGTTGCTTGTACTCCTTAAAGTTTTGCTTTCACGAAAAGGTATACAAATTTGTAATTGAAATTGAACTAAGGAAGGTTTCACGTCACGAGTTGGAAAATTAATACTGACGGTACCATGTCCATGGTTAAATGACTGGAATTGAAATTTGATTTAAAGCTTCCAAAGACTTAAGACTTATTTGAAAAAAGAATCTAAAAGATTTAAAAATAGAAATGAAGATATATAATTTGTTATCATTATGCAAATTATTTTATGCATTGTTTCTTATATTAACCCTTTGACTGCCACGCCGAAATCACATGTTTCGCTCAGGACGCCACGGGAGTACACCGCTAGATGCAATATTTCATAGAAATTAATCTTTTATTTTCGATGTTCTAATAAAAATTTTTAATCATTCAACGGGGCACTTTTTACCTCAAAGTATCATCTAATTAGCGGTAATGTTCAAAATGCACTAACTGTCAATTTTTATTCAACTCTTAAAATTTTAAGTAGTTGAAGCTCACTCCGTTCACCAATGACCACCATGGCGTCACAGAAGAAATCATGGCGTCATGGAAACGTGGCAGTCAAACTGTTAAATTGATAACCATCTATATTCCTTTAGGATAAAAATAATCTCTATTTCGAATAAGTATATATAAAGTATTCATATAGTTGGTGTTAATGCGAAAACCCTTCTAGACTTGCAATTCAAAAGAATCAAAACATCTAACCACTCAGTTCTCATAAAATCTCTAACCTAACAAGATCCTTTAAGAGATTCAAGTTCTAAAGCTCTCTCTGAATCTCTACGAACTATTACGAGTGAACAATTTAATGGCACCACCAGCATCTTGAAAATCGATCCACTGAATCATCAGCCTACTCTTATTTCCCTTATAAACAAGGACACCATCGAAAGCTCTTCAGAACCGCCTCACCTTAGGAATTCCCCATATCTACGCGGTTTTGTCTCGCGGCGGGTCAACCCGGAAATTGGCAGAACAGTGTCGGAATCAATCCATTGAATCATCAGCCTACTCTTATTCCCCATTTGAACAAGGACACCATCGAAAGCTCTTCTGAACCACCTCACCTTAGGAATTCCCCATATCTACGCGGTTTTGTCTCGCGGCTAGTCAACCCGGAAATTGGCAGAACAGTTTCGGAATCAATCCACTGAACCATCAGCCTACTCTTATTTCCCTTATAAACAAGGACACCATCGAAAGCACTTCTGAACCGCCTCACCTTAGGAATTCCCCATATCTACGCGATTTTGTCTCGCAGCTAGTCAACCCGGAAATTGGCAGAACAGTTTCGGAATCCATCCACTGAACCATCAGCCTACTCTTATTTCCTTTATAAACAATGACACCATCGAAAGCTTCTCTGAACCACCTCACCTTAGGAATTCCCCATATCTACGCGGTTTTGTCTCGCGACGGGTCAACCCGGAAATTGGCAGAACAGTTTCGGAATCAATCCACTGAACCATCAGCCTACTCTTATTTCCCTTATAAACATGGACACCATCGAAAGCTCCTCTGAACCGACTCACCTTAGGTATTCCCCATATCAGCGCGGTTTTGTCTCGCGGCGGGTCAACCCGGAAATTGGCAGAACAGTTTCGGGGCCCGTGGATCGGGCATTGATTAATGGCGCGCCTGTTGCAGCCCCGGTTACAATGCAATTTGCTTTACACCGGGACGCGCACCTACACACGCTCTAGCTCTCGGCGTTTCTCGCGGCCGTGTGTTTGCATTTTCAGGGTGGGCGCGGGCTGGGAGCGGACCCTGGGCAAGGGGGACGTGACGACGAAACGGGAGGGTGCATCGGCGGTCTGGCGGTATTTGCAGCGAAGTGACAAAGCCGTGACAAGAGTGACACGGTGGCATGGAACGGACGACAACTAATTAATCATCCTGCGGAACTGGACATCGCGTTCGACGCACGCAGGAGCCGGTGCAATGAATGCACCGGCATGCACCTCGCGTCCTTTCGATCCGGACGCGTGTCTAAAGGTGCGTATCCACTGGTGAACGTTCCACGATCGCTGTTGGCAAACAGTGCTTCAAAGGAGTTCATGAAACATTCATAATTATTACCAGACCTATTGTGGCTAACGATGCTTGCAATAAGCTGGCAAAAAACTCCCAATAAATATATGAATACTTCACTGCAGAGATCTACATTAGACGGATCAAAGTAGTTGGTGATTACGAATAATTTGCATACTGTTTGCAAAACTATACAGGATAACAAATTCTTGGGAATAATTTTACGAACGATTCATGAATTTTTCCTTAATGCTTAACCCCTTTAGCACCGAACGAAAGGGGCGTACCTAAGCGAAGAATACCGGGCCAAATCGACGAATTTGCAGAGGTTTGCGAAAATTCTCGTAAAAACTAAAGTAGAAGTGATGTTAACAAAATTTAAAAAGCAGCATATTGCGAAATAATTGGAGAATAAAACGATGCCAATTGTGTTTCAATATTTGTTGAAAATCATAAGAATAACATAAATATAAGGCTCCAACGGAGACGCAACGATATATCGTCGTTCGGTGCTAAAAGGGTTAAATGTGGACATTTCCTAACTGTCTTCTGTTATCGTTATACCTAAAATGTAGATTTGCTTAGGTCAGTGTACAATTTGTCGTGTGGACATTTGCTAACTGTCTTCTATTATTGTTATACTTAACCCTTTGCACTCGTATGTCTCAGCGTATGCGACATCACAAGTTTTATCGTGGAATTTTATTTTTTTTTAATTATACTCATGAAATGTTACAGCTAAGTATGCTAATAACGTATTGGAAAAGTTTTGTTTTGATTGAACAAAAAAATAAATTCCGAGTTGGCGGTAATTCATGGTCATATTAAATTCGAGTGCAAAGGGTTAAAATGTAGATTTGCTTCTGTCTGTTTCATCAGATCGAGTAACTTTTCTACGAGGATTCGTAGCGAACTTCAGTGGAGATGCAGCCTAATCCTGCATACAGGCTGCTGTTCCGTTCGCAATCATGCGTTCTCAGTCTTCCTTTCATCCGATGCGTCTTGCTCCCTTACCCCTCGCGCCTCACCCCGCGGCGAACTGGTCCCGTCTTTCGACCGACGAACCGTCTATCTTTGTTTACCGGACACCCTCGAGCGCCGATCCTTGTCATTGGATTTGCCTATCGGCACTGTTGCAGCTACTCCTGCCCTTGGCCCTCCCCCCTAGCCACCTTCCCCGCTCGATTGTGAATCGCCGTCACGCTTGCTGTCGCAACGCGCGTGCTTCTATCGGTCTGCACGTCGATTGTTTCGATGGAAGGTGGCCTGGACACGTTGGCATTAATTACAACGCGTAAGTGGTGGAAATTAGTGGGCAGGAGTGTAATGGATGGACCTGGTTCTGGGGCTGATGCTGGAGGTGAGGCAGGATTAAGGTTAGTGTCGGTGTTTGCAAACATGCGAACCGGTTTTAGATCTTTTGATACTTTTGTGCATCTGAGCTTTCAATATTCTTTGCTGTCAGCATTTTAAAGCTTGATTATTATCACATAATATGCACAGGCTTGATTTAGCAGATGTCTCAGGTGGGATACTTCAGATAGGTATGGGGAAAAAAGTAAAAAGAGGTATATTTTAAGGAAAAAGAGATGATTTAGGTAAAGTCCTCTGTCTCTTCAAACTAATCGTACATAATAAAGTTCATAGTTTTCATCTAATCCCGAATTATCATCCCCTTCCTTGGTTCATAACTCGTGCATCGCGTTGTTTGACAACCCCTGCCTATCTATCACTACGTATCAGTTTACTCTATCTCCTCGAATCCAGCTATAGTTGATCGGAAACGGGAAGGACCAGCAGTGAAAAGCTGCCAGTTTCGAGCAGGAATCCAATTTCTCCGTAAAGAAAAGGAGAGCCGGAATTCTCGATCGAATTCGGTCGTCGAGACGGTCTGAGTCAAATAAATATCGTAGCAGCCCCGGGAATCAGATCGACCCGTGAGCAAGAGAGAGCCATCCATGTGTCTTCGGCAATTTCGTTAAACTATTGAAGTCAAGCACCCCCCTGAGTGCAACCCCCGAGGAACAGTTCCCCGTCCAGTGCCTGGTTCGTATCGTTCTGCTTGTTCGCTCTTCCACGGAGAATTTCAACGAGACGACAAGCATTTTCGGGCAAACGCACGCAATAAGCAGCCTTCGCCAGTTTGCTCTTCCTCCTTTAGGGTTGGGCAACTCCACCCCCCTCTCGACCCGCTTCTTTTTCCCCTTTTCGTTCATTTTCCCGGGCCATTAGCAGCGAAGGAAGACATCAGCTTCCACTCAGTGATTACCGGAGGAGAGGATTTGCATAACACACGAGTCGCGCTCGTACGACGGCATTTACATTTTATTCGAATCGCGGTAATCGATCGAATCGGGTCCCCGGCCGGAATGAAATGAACGCGGCGGAGAGGTACCCAGTCAGCCGGCACCGCCGCAGAGGGTTTGGCTGCTTTAAATAAAAATAAAGTGGCCGTGGATGCGGCCCGGATGGACGCATTAGCGATTGGGAAAAGGCAACGAGTTAGTTTTAACGAGCTCGCCCCGAAACTTCTCTATTACCGACCGCCTCCTTCCTCTGCTATCGTTTCTCCTCTTCCCACCGTTCCGTTCCTACACCTGTTCGAGAGCGTGGCTTTCTCTTTGCTAACCAACGCTTTTGACATGCAAACGAATTAATTGCCAGTTCAGAAGTGTTTGTTACTTGGTACAGTGGCTACGTAGCACCTTCGAAATCCAGTAGGTGTGACCAATTTCATTATGTTTATTCGTGGCAGCCGCTACCGGACCATTCATTTTAATCGAACTTCATAAACGTGGTCAAACGTCCGCTGGTCTGCTAACCAACTGAATTGCTTCCCCTGGACACCGCAAATACTTACATAAATTCAACGATAATCTTATTTATTCGAACGCTAAATACGTACCTATATTTCCGAAAGCACCCAGTCTAAGCACTCGCTTCAGCAGTGGTCACCGTTTTCGCGGTACTCAAATTTTTACGCGACCCCCCCCACCCCCCTAAGCTAGAAGATAACTTTACCCGCTGTATGGCCTATTTCAGACGGTATACTCTATGTATACAGAACTGCCGTTCTCAAAGGCTGAGAACTTATAGGGCCACAAATTCTACCGCTTGGACCGCTTCCTTCGTTTCGCGCGAAGCACAGCGATATACGCGGTATTACTCGTACAGTATATACAGAGTGACCAAAATAAAAGAGGCCCGGTATGAATACAAAAGTACAAATACTTACAAAGAAGTAAATCACTAATGTACTATAATTTTTATTAAAAGTAGTAAATATTATCAGGATATTATGAATAACAACATACTGAACATTTAATAATTCATAGGAGGTGTTGAAAGTGTTCACCATAAATTTCGATACACAAATTAGCACACAAATAATCAACATGTTTTCGAAAACTTTTACCAGTTCTTTACACGGTTACATTTAGCTAATGTAACTTAGTAATCATTTTCTACACAACACTTTTAGAAGGAGTAGACATTTTATCGTGAACCTTTCATTTAATGTTCCAGACGATTTACATTTAAAATAATTTTCAAAAAAAGGACATTATGGAGAACCCTATTCACAGTTACCGTTAACTTACATCGCAACATTGACGAACACAATATGACCGTTAACACGAGATGACCGTTGGACATCACGTGACCTCTCTTAACACTGTTCCTACCACGATCGGTCAAATGACCGTCTTTAAAATTTCGATCAGAATTTCATAGGGTCAATGTAATTGAATCGCCTTTAAACTTTAAACTTTTTCTCAAACATACGTGTAATACATTTTTCAATGTTCACTTCTTTTTTCATTGTTTATTTTCTGAGAAAAATTTGTAGTCTGTATCACGTGGGAATGTCGCGATAGGAATAAGTATACGTGAAGTGTCGGTAGGAATAGTGTTAAGCGTACAGTACAATACGATTCCGGGCCACTTTTATCTTGGCCACCCTGTACAAGTCGGCCGGCAATTCCGAAACGGTGTTACGAGCGGAGCTCATGTATTTTCTGGATAATAATTTCGTCGGGCGTCCCCCCCTCTTCTATTGCCGACCACAAATTACCGCGCCGCGGCGACAGTAGTTTTGATATACGATCCGCACTCCTCCGCGATCAAGCGCGATTTATACGGTGCAACAATAACGTTTTACCCTCGATACCGGGTCCCCCGTGTATTTTATCCGGGGACAGTTTTACCGCGGCCGCGGCGCAACCAGTGCGAATCCATAACCGCGTTTTATACACTTTATCTGCATTAGCAGTCGTGTGCTATGTATTTATTACGCCATACAACTTTTATTTTATTTGTTTCCGCGACCGTTCTTTACGAGCGGCTTGGTTCCGTTCAGCCACGCTGGGACGGGAGGGGGACGGGAGAAGCCACTTAAAGGGCACGTTTAATGATGATGAAAAAAGAGCACCGCGACGATCAGAACGGTTTTCGAAAAATTTACATCGCGGACGTTTGCGCTTTTTTATGTTCTATAAAAAAAAAAAAGAGGAAGAATAAGGAGGAAATGATGGAAACGTTCGGAATACCCCGTTATCGCGTTGGCCAGCATTGGGGACGGTATACTTTCCCCATAACTCCGTCGGGGTAGGGTTTCTTGGAGAGCAGAGGTGAATGAAATTTTAGCGGACAGTTTATTGCTTTAGGAAATTTAAAAACTGTGCTGTTGTGCTTTGTTTTTATTTGCATCTTAATTCCATCGTTAACCGTTTCGTTACGGTGTCTGAGCATTATCACTTGCCATGAGATAACCCTTAGACATCACAAATAATAGGTGTTCAATGTGAATGACAGTACTCAAGACACAATTGTAGCTAATTTTGGATGTAGATCGTTTATAAATACCAGCACAATCAAGGGAGTTCATACACCAAATGGTAAAATATTTTGTATTTTTTTTTATTATTATTAGTACTTTGTATAAAAATTGTAACCACAAATATAACTTTTGCATAATTATATATATTGGGTTGGAGGGAAAGTTCTGTCGTATTTTAAATAGGCAGGTAATTTTTCTTGTAAATAAAGAAAACATCTGGCTAGCGAGTCATTAGGAATATTTTTTGTTTTTTTTTTTAGCTGCTGTATAATATAAAAGGAATCCTTTTATATCGTTCATCGTTTACTTGTGATGTTTAAAGTGAAAAACATGTCAGTAGATAAAGTGCATTTACGACACTGCATTTCGTATGAATTCCAAAAAGAAAGCAACGCATCGGTTGCATGTAAAAATTTATGTGCGGTGTTTGGAAAAGATATTGTAAATGTTCGTACTTGTCAAAGATGGTTTAGCAAATTTCGTTCCTGGGATCTGAGCCTCCAAGAAAGTGATCGATCTGGACGACCATCCAAGATCGATAATGATGTTTTGCGATCCATGTTGGAAAATAATCCACATTTAACAAGTCGAGAAATTGCAGAAGAGTTTGGCATTCATCGTACAACTGTTGGAGATCACATTAAATCTCTTGGGTTTGTGTCAAAGCAAAGTGTTTGGGTTCCACATGAATTAACGGAAACGGGAAACACGACAGAACTTTCCCTCCAACCTAATACTATCTTCTTCTTCAAGAAAACAGGACAAATACTCGTAACACATCTTGCTTCATTCGCTACATTGATCTTGTTGGGTTTTTTAACGTTTAATAATAATAATAATACTAATAATACATTCTATAACTATTCTAAATACAATTTGATTAACTATTCTAAAATTCAATATGTCTGTTCGTATGCGCGGATCAGGGTGAACTGTGGTTGCCGAAACATGTGCGGTACAACCACGCTGATTAATTGTTTTTTGCATTTCCCCTTCTTTCAATCATACACACACACACTCACACTCAGTGTTCCATCTCTATCATATCTGTTGAACGGAAAATATTTACTCTGCTCATTGCCAAAGGGTTAAACGAAACTATCCTGTACCTAATTCCCCCCTTTCATACCGTTCCCATAAAAATCACACGTCATGCAATCCCGCGTCAATTCCTCCCGAAAGAAATTCCCCCCCTCGTGCTTCCCTTCCCTCGCACGAGTGCAGCAACGATCTCGAGTTGCACGCCGCTGCAGCTCTCAAGTATCGCGATGCACGGCCGCGCATAATTCGGCTGCATTTCGATAATAATCGTAATTGAAGCATTTAATGCCCGGTGGCGTCGATATTCCAATAATTCACCGGGCTCCCTGTCACGATGCGCAATGGTGTGAGGTGTAAGGGTCCCACCCCCCGTTCGATTCCCGTGGGACCCGGTCCTTCTCGGTTCCACGGCCATGCATCACTCTGTCCGCAGCCCCGTAACTCACCGCGGCGCTCGCACACGCGTGCTCGCGCGGACAGGCCACGGGCACACGCGTAAACCCGAGCACACCGACGCACACGCATGGTCGATAACCGTGGCCCACGGTGTGTGCGTGGGCGAGAGGTGTGCGCGCGTGCACACGATGCGACATAGCGATGGAAAGACGGGGTCGAACAGATATATGGCCCGAAGTGAACGACGTATCTAATCTAACCCTTCTGGACAAGATACTCCGTGATGCTCGACGGGGGTTGCTGGCCGGCCATGCGTTAACCGTGGCCGCCGGCTCGGCCGAGTGTAATCTAAAATTACAAGAATCCAGTGCTCGGGACCCGGCGCTGACCGGGGCCATTTGTCAACCTGCCGGGCAATTGCTATCGACACTTTTCGAACCGGTGGATTTAACTTCGGCCAAGCTTGCACGCTGCCGCCGCAGGGGTGTTAGCCCTTCGTAACTAGAATTTTATTCGCTTATCGGGGGGAAAGAACACGGATCGGAGTTCGGTTTACGTAGATTTCTTGATAATGGACTCGTTCAGGGTAAATGTGTTAAACAGTGATAATGGTGATGTGAAATTATTACTTGGCCAACTGAATGGGAACTTCGTTGGCTATACTTTCTCTGCGGTTATCAGTCAGTCTTGAACTAGTGTTATTTATAGTTCGTTAAATGTCATTTTTGTTTTTGTAAAATACAGTTTTCGATAAAATCTTGATGCGTTGTTAGGTGTAGCGTGGGAATTGCCAAGTGACTAAGTAAGATTTTATGTGTACTTCACAGTATCAAACTCACTTCTGCTAGGGGCAAAAATTAGCTTTTGCTAACTTTGATCTTCATATTTAGCACCTATACTTGTAAATTTCCTACAAAATCGTTCCTATTCGAGTAGTGGAAACTATCACTCATTTATAGGTGACAAACTCTGTTATATGACACCAGTCATGTTCACAGATGAGTGAGAGTGCACCTAAAGTACGAAGTACGTACTCAAATCATTGTGAAGTTTCCATTAACTAAACGTGCGAGCACTTCTCCGCGCGTAACAGGTATAATAAACATTTGTACGAGTCTGCATCCGTTACTGACACCAGCAGCGCATCAAAATCTTAGGTACCCTACAATATACGAAGTTCCTCGTGAGTTTAGCGCAACGTCAAAGAGTAAATCTCATCCTGCAGCCCTCCTAAAACAAAGAACTTCGCAAGCTTCCAGCCTAATCTTCCAGCTCGCGACAAAGTATCAACCCGTTCAGCCAGCTCCATTCACAGCGTACACACCAAAGTAAGCACGGCGTATCGAAGAAGCGCAGCGCAAAAAGCGAAACCCTTTCCCATGACTCATCCGTCCTCCGTGCATCGTTACAAAGTTACAAAATCCGCTCGCGGCTCGAGCCCTCCCGTCCCCGAGATATTCATCTCCATCAAGACGAGGCTAATAACTCGGGCGCCCGCTCGGTTCACCGAACAGAAAGAAGCGAAACTGAGGACCCGGTCCCTTCGACTCTGCCCTTTGAACTTCCTTTCCCGCCTCTTCTGCCCGTGCTCCCTCTGTCTCCGCGTTTTCTGCAACACCGTGCGAGGCCGGGCGCCATTAAAGCCGACACAATCGCGCCGCGGGTGGCCAGAACTCGAGGAACGCTGGAGACGAGCTAAAGGGCACTTGCGTCTAAACAGAGGTCTGCCTTTTCTCGCCTCTCTATTACCCGGTTGGAAGCTGTGAAAAGCCGAAACGATGAACGCCGCCAGTAACGATCCGAACGTATAGGCGTGACGATTAGATGCCATCGGCAGATAGTGCCCGCATCGCGGCATCTGCCAGCGCTCGTTCCCGTCACGCCGCCCGCGACGCTGATTTCACTTTGATAAAATAGTGCGACGCACGCCAGGGAAGGCGTTCACGCGGGTGCACGCGCGTGAAAACGGAAGAGAGGTGGAGGCCACCTCGTCGACGCGAAAAACCGCCGGGACATACCCTCCTCGACGGGCTCCCCCTAAGTTTTGACCTACTTCTCATGGCCAGGTTGAGTGATAATACAGCGGCATGCGTGACTGTGTGTACGTTCAGCGAAGCGGAACATTGTGCAGCTCCGCTCGATGTACGTTATCGTCAGAAAGTATGGGGATATTCATTTTCAAGTAATTTTTCAATAATTGCAAAAGTGTTCTTTTATTACTAGTACAGTTGTGCACAGTAGGAACAGCTGATATGAAATTTATTATTGAAACTCAATTCCTTCTGTCCTGTTCGTTTCTTTGTATAAAATAAATTTGAATAAAAGAAGTATATGCCAAAATGTAGCTGGGTATTATCCACAATGTGAAGAGAATACTGACACTTCAGTTAAATTACCAAGAAGGTCTTTCGTTGCTCCTAAAATATGAATCCTATCGCTCGTATTCTCTTAAATCAAGTGATAGCTATTAGGTTGTTCGGAAAGTAATTTCGTTTATTTTTATGATATGTCGAGCTTTGAGATTAAACCAAGGCGTTTCAAATGATCATGAACGATCGAATTCGAAAGAATTTAATCTCTTAGCGATCTCACGAGTTGTTATTCACCGATTTGCATCAATTAATGCCTTTATTGTGTCTTCATCAGCCTCAACTGGCCTTTCAGAACGTGGTGCATCTTCAACATCAAAATTGCCGGATCGAAATTTTGTAAACCAGTTTTGACACTGGGGTTCTGTCAATA
Source organism: Tetrapedia diversipes (assembly GCA_033822845.1). Classification (NCBI taxonomy): domain Eukaryota; kingdom Metazoa; phylum Arthropoda; class Insecta; order Hymenoptera; family Apidae; genus Tetrapedia; species Tetrapedia diversipes. The sequence goes on from JAOPTO010001176.1 coordinate 44,795, forward strand.
CATCTTCTCCATACACAACGGATAATTTTTTCCTTGCTTGAACAGCATTTTTACCTTTTCGATAGTAGAAAAGTGAAAAATGCCGAAAATGTTGCTTTTTACTTTCCATGTCTGATAGGGTACGATCCAAAAACTACTGGATAGAATCAATCGAAACTTTTCACGAGCAAGCCTTGCTACAGTAGCGGACAAAAGTTTAAGACGACAGGACAATGTAAAACACAGTTTGATGGTATGCAAATATTGTTCATATACTTATTTTTATCGTCATTATAGTAGAACACTATTTATTGATTAGCATAAGATACAATTTTTATTTATCGTGCTATTTCTTATTAATTAATTTATTTCTTTTCTTTCACCCTTTGGCCTTCAACTTTTGTTCGCTACTGTATATATGCTGTCAAAATATATAATGACCATGCGGCTTAAGTGTGAAGTTGACTGTGAAAAAATTCAATTAAGCCCTGTGTCAGGAAAAAACAAAATTACTTTTCGAACAAGCCAATATTTATATTTTGATCTCCAAATTTCTTCATGAAAGTTCCTCGTCACAACTCATCCTTAGCAGTAAAAAATTCTTTTAACCCCTTCCATAATGAACGACGTTTCGCGTACTCGCTTTAATCCATCATCGCCGCTCGAAATCGAAGCGTTGCGGAGTGCGGCTCGGGGCGATAACAGGTCCGCAATGTGGACGAGCGCATCGCGTCGCGATAGTTCATTAAAATATCCATGAATACGTAATTGTCGATGCGGTCGGAACGAGCAGGCAGATAAATCGATGGGTGGCGATCGCGAGATGGAACAATAAATCCAGCAGGTCCACCCGATTAACCGGACGAAAGTATTCTATTTTGCTTCCGGTCGCCGAGCCATTAAAATTCTACGCGATTATTTATCAATTTATTTAAGGGGGGTAGCTGGAGGCTTCCCTCTCTTTCGTGTCAAATAGTTTCAATTTTCACCGCCACGGGGACCAGCTACAAATTGTCTTAACATCCTGTCGTTAATAACGTCGACCGCGCGTAATACGGGGAAACGATCTAGCAATATGGCTGACAATTTTCTATGGCGTCGCGTACAAACGAAATTGGGTGGTTGCATAGAATAGGGGCCGCGTCGGTCACGGGCCATTTTGTCACCAGGCGTGACCAGTGCTCACGTCACCTTTATCTTTCAATTCCAAGGGGAAGGTACTGGTATAGATAAACTAATCGAAGTTTCATCATTCATTTTATTTGCTTGGCAACAATAATTTTACTTACAATCCTATTGTTTGCAGAGTGATGTAAATTAATTAGTTTAGGGCACTGTAAATTCACAAAAATGCTTTGTAAAGAATACTAATACTAATACTAATATTAGTATTAATAGTACTTATGTAGAATACTAATATTAGTATTAACAGTACTAATGTAGAATACTAATATTAGTATTAACAGTACTAATGTAGAATACTAATATTAGTATTAACAGTACTAATGTAGAATACTAATATTAGTATTAACAGTACTAATGTAGAATACTAATATTAGTATTAACAGTACTAATGTAGAATACTAATATTAGTATTAACAGTACTAATGTAGAATACTAATATTAGTATTAACAGTACTAATGTAGAATACTAATATTAGTATTAACAGTACTAATGTAGAATACTAATATTAGTATTAACAGTACTAATGTAGAATACTAATATTAGTATTAACAGTACTAATGTAGAATACTAATATTAGTATTACTAGTACTAATATAGAATACTAATATTAGTAGTAATAGTACTAATATAAAATACTAATATCAGTATGATAGTACTAATGTAGAATACTAATATTAGTATTAACAGTACTAATGTAGAATACTAATATTAGTATTAACAGTACTAATGTAGAATACTAATATTAGTATTAATAGTACTAATGTAGAATACTAATATTAGTATTAATAGTACTAATATAGAATACTAATATTCACTTCTTTACCTTTCTACTTTATTCTCTGAAGTAATAGATCAGGTTTAGTAATCTTCTCAAGAAACTTATAAAACAGATATTCCTCAAATTTCACAAATCCGTGAACAGTGTTCCACAACTTTTGTATAAATAAAAATCAATATATAATACTATCTATATAATTAAAGGTATATCAGTGTGAACACATTTTTCACCTTTGTCCATTTTGTTTAACTACTGTTAATTAAAAATGAAAAAAAAAAAACGTAACAAGCAGAATATTGGATTGCATGTTTCCGACATAAAAAGAATCGTTCGCGAGAATCCAAGTCCAACTGCTCGTCGTCTGTCATCATCGTCCTCTCGTGAAGGAAGTCGAACCCCTCGAACTTTTTTTTCTGTCGAGCGTTTTAAAATCCGGCCCGGTTCGCGACAGCCCGGTCACGTGCCGTCACAGGGGTGCATCATAATGCGCTCGTCAGTGCGCCGTTTCACCTCGGCCGCTCGTGCATCAAGATGCATACGTAATTAACGGGAAGCATTAACGGGAATTAACAGGCAGCTTAACGGCGCGGAAAAGTAACGTGGGAGCTGCGCAGCCGGAACACGCTCAGGCAGCCTTTTCGTTATTCATTTTGTTCCGTGACAATTGTCCCCGGTAATTCCCTTTTTGTAAAGCAATTAATGCTTGTTTCCAGCGTTTACGATTAACCCTTTGAATTTAATATGACCATGAATAACCGCTAATTTGAAATTTATTTTTTTATCCAATTGAAACAAAACTTTTCCAATACGTTATTAGTATACTTAGCCTTAACATTTCATGAGTATAATAAAAAAAAAAAAAAAAATGAAAATTCCACGGTAGAGCTTGTGATGTCGCATACGCTGACAAGGAGAGTGCAAGCCTTTCGAGTCACCGATTTAGTTGAAACCTTGCACACTTGTAGATCTAGTCATTCTGTTTACGAAAATATAGCACTATAGGGGAAAACACTCAATATTTTTCGAAATAATTATGATTAAAGTTTTATTATTATGGTAAGTCTAATTCTATAATTTTGTTCAAAGTGTTTATCAAGTCAGCGGGCTATGCCAGCCGTTGTAGGTTAAAGGGTTAAAATGGCATACGAAGGTAATTACGAGAATAATTTTTGTTGTTAATTACATCAGCGTGGACGTGAGCTGATATTCAGTAACATTAAAATCAATTGAGTATCTATTCCATTTTTTGTATACTTGACTGGTGTATCGATGATCGTATCACGAATAGTGGTCGGGAGATCGGTTATATACACAGGGATAGCTAATGCAAGCTGCCGTCAAGCTGAAATTACCCAGGTAGAAATGATCGATCCAATTAAGCACACGATGTAATGGAAACGTATAATCGTGGCCAGGGACGGTTTAAAGACGATATGTATAATTGGTAACGCATGCGATCGTTCTTTTGGCTTGACCGATAACGTGCAAGCAGTAGAGTTACGCGACCAATGGCATTCAATTTAAACATGTAATAACGTAAAATATTGATGGATTTATGTACGTTCTTGTTGTTCAGCTAAACACGTACAGAGTTTACTATGGAAACATTGATTTGCATTTGCCGATAAAGGGAATCGTGTGAGCCGCGATAAGTACTTAATGTACGACGAACTTGAGATCACTCGAAGATCTTGATTATACACAACTTATACACAACTTGATTATACACTGGTGTGCTATGGAAGCAGTAATTACGATTTCTTCCTTTTTTGAGACAAGCACATTTCTTTACGATCTGTTAAAGCATGCTTGTACACGAAAACTTTTAACTGATGACTTCATAATGATCCACGCTTCAAGTAACTGAACTACAGTTCCCATTTTATTTTATTTTTCATCTTCAAACTATCGTTTGGCTACAAATACTGTTGCTCTAAACACTTCAGCCTGATTTATACATTTCGTTCATACTAAGAACACTAAGCAATCGAGTACATTATCCAATGCACACAATTTTGATTCCTCTACCCTAACCTCAATTGATCCACGCTTCAGGTAACTGAACTACAGTTCCCATTTTATTTTATTTTTAATCTTCAAACTATCGTTCGACTACAAATACTGTTGCTCTAAACACTTCAGCCTGATTTATACATTTCGTTCATACTAAGAACACTAAGCAATCGAGTACATTATCCAATGCACACAATTTTGATTCCTCTACCCTAACCTCAATTGATCCACGCTTCAGGTAACTGAACTACAGTTCCCATTTTATTTTATTTTTAATCTTCAAACTATCGTTCGACTACAAATACTGTTGCTCTAAACACTTCAGCTTGACTTATAAATTTCGTTCATACTGAGAACACTAAGCAATCGAGTACATTATTCACTGTACACAATTTTGATTCCTCTACCCTAGCCTCAAGTGATCCACACTTCCAGTAATAGAACTATAATTCCCAATTTATTTTATTCTTTATTTTCAAACTATCGTTCGGCTACAAATACTGTTGCTCTAAACACTTCAGCCGAACTTATATATTTCGTTCATACTAAGAACACTAAGCAATCGAGTACATTATTCGCTGTACACAATTTTAATTCCTCTACCCTAACCTCAAGTGATCCACACTTCCAGTAACTGAACTATAATTCCCATTTTATTATATTTTTCATCTTCGAAGTATTGTTTGGCTATAAATACTATTGCTCTAAACACTTCAGTCTAACTTATACATTTCGTTCGCACTAAGAACACTAAGCAATCGAATACATTATCCAATGCACACAACTTTGATTCCTCTACCCTCACTTCCAACTGCCTCAATAACCATACTTCTGAAACATCTTCGCCCACGCCGCTCCTTCACGCCAGCAACGACATAACCTCTCTAAGAACGAAAGCCAGACGGGCTTTCAACGCCCAGAAGAAACGACTTTAATTGTGCGCAAATCGTTCGCAGGCTGAAAAGGCCAGGCAGAAGCGGCGGATTGCCGTTTCAAAGGCGCGAAACGCGGCTATCGGCGGAATGATCAAAATAATCGAAGGTAGACGAAGGAAGCGTCGCGGCGAAACGGGCAGACCGTAAAGTGAATCTCATTAGCGATGCCTTGATGCATAGCACGGCCGCGGGGGGCGTCGCTTTGATGTCGAACGAGCTGCTGCTGCTGCTGCTGCTGCCCTGGAGGGCCGCAGCACGCGGCATTATTGTTATCGCGAGACGAGGCTGTTTCTAATTATCGGAAAGGAACCGGAAGTCGCAGCCTGCGACGCCGTCCCCGGCGCACAGAGAGGACCGTTCAGCGGCGAGCGTCAGGGAGCCAAAGGGACGCAGGGGAGGGGGGTTGCGGCGTTGGGGAGGGCGGGCGGCAGAGGTCTGCTTTTGGTCGAGGAAAGACAAAGCGGGGGGTCGATGGCCCACCTGTTCTTTCGGCTCCCTTTGACGAATGGGAGCTCGCGGACGCATTCACGCATTCCTGGTCCCCTTTCATTAATCATATCGACGCCGGTGAACGATCGGCGTTAAGTGTGTTGCGTGTCACGAGGCCCGCTCGATCACGGTTTGTTTGGCTTTCATTAATATTCGATTTGGCGGAGGCGATGCAGGATGAATTTGTTCTGCGGATTGATTCCGGAATCAATCTCGATCGCTGACGACGTGACAAGCAATAACTCTTCCGATATAACGATCCGCGTTTCATTTATACGTTGCTGTTATTAATTTATGCCTCCGTTAAACTTTTACGATGGGCAATGCAATAGCTTGTAAGTTTCTTACGGATGAGAGTCGTTGGTTGTTAACACTATTCCTACCACGACCGGTCAAATGACCGTTTTTTAAATTTCGATTAGGATTTCATAGATTTATATGGACTTTAAATGTGTGCGATCTAGCACTAAGTAATTTTTAGTGCGTGCGATCTAGTCCTAAATAACTTAAGTGCGTACAATCTAGCTTTAAGTAATATTAACTAATTTTAACTAACTCTAAGATACTTTAATATATGTAACCTATACTGTGAGCGCTTCCCGCGCAAAAATACCCTATCCAACTCGTATCAATAAAATAAAACCGCGTTCTCCCTTCCTCAGTAACCTCAATTAAATGTTCTACCAATTTCGTTATAATAAATATTAAACAATATTAACACGAGTTTTGAATAACACGTTGAACACTATTTCTACCACAACCGGTCAAATGACCGTTTTTAAAATTTCGATTAGAATTTCATAGATACAACGTAATTGAATCGCCTTTAAGCGTCAGACTTTCCTCAAATATACGTATCATACATTTTTTAATATTCACTTCCTTTTTTCATTGTTTACTTTCTGAGAAAAATTTATAGTCTGTCTCACGTGGGAATGTCGAGGTAGGAATAGGTATACGTGAAGTGTCGGTAGGAATAGCGTTAACACTGTTAGCATAGAAATATGATAAAGGTGAGTATGTAGCAACCGAAAGTAAAGTGAACGAATAGTGATCGATCAAGTATTGCCAGAATATGTAAAGAAAGGAATTATGATTCGAGTAAAACAGTGAAAAATACAAATCTGTTGTATTTAGTCAAAATAGTAAAAATACTCGAGCAACCAAGGTTTCAACCCTTTGCGGACGGAGCAGTAAAGGAAATAGTCTCGTCGCGCGTTTGTGTTAAAAACTAAAGCTGTATTTAAATAAGTTTTTCATAAAATCTAACAAAATCATAAACAAACAAATTTAGGCCAACTTGACTTCTTATGCTAGTATACCCATGCGTATCTTATACGTGTCGTTTACGACAGGCAAACGCCAACCGCAGCGCGAGAGTTGGGCGGATATATCCGACACTCGTCCGCAAAGGGTTAATCAAACCTCTATCATTCAACGGTTCGATAAAAAATAGACCCAGGAAATGGAATACCTCGAAATCTAGGTTCTCAAAACAGCTATCTAAACAGAGGGTAATGCCTAAAACTTGTACGTCCAAGCAGGGTTAGCTTGCTCACTAATTTTCACGGTAGAAAGTATCCACATAATAGTTGGGGGCAGCAATTTCTGTTTAATCGCTCGTTCCGGAACCAGCCCGTGAACTAAGCGACGCGAGGAAAATAAATTCGTGAAGGCCCGCCACGAGCACATGTCACAGTGATTGCACATCCGCTTCCGTCGCCGCTAGGTACGAAGACTACGCGCGCCATTATAAAATCGGCCCCACGAAAGAAACATAATATTTATTGCCGGCTTCCGTTCAATTAGGGGTTGACACGCCGTCGTGACTAGGGAGAGGGTTTGCAACATCGAACCCCCTTCTTTCACCACCCCTCTAACCGCCCGTTTGACCCGCCTTTCTCTGTCGCTTGTCGATGCCTTCGAAATCTATGTTCACTTTCACCCCCGTCTCCCAACCCCCCCTCCCACGATGGGGTGTTCTGAATTTATATATTGTTCGCCCTCTTCCGATTCGGGACGACACTCGCGAAATGGCTCAAGAGGCTTTTTTTCCTTTCACCCTCCAAAAGGGGTGGGGCCTCGAGTGTCGAGAGTGTTGGAAGGGGTTTGTAAATTACCGGTATTTTTCTCTCCTTGTTTCCTTTAGGTGCATCCTCTTTTTTTTGACGGGATGAACGAAATAATCGACGTTCGTTCGGGTGTGTGGTGAACGAAGGCGTGTTATTGAAACGATGAAGGGAGAGGGGGAATGTGATTATGTGTGTTTGCCTTGATTTTTGATCGTATTATGATAGCTGTAGGAAGGTATGTCTGTTAACAATGCTATGGGGACTTATGCAAATTCATATTATTGTAAAGATCTAAGGAATTGGGGCTTTGATACCAACACGTTTCAACATATTCTATTTGTATAGAAGTACATCAAGAATCTATTACTTGCTATTGTTATAATTTATGTTATATTGTATATGTATATGTATTATGCAGTTAAAATTGTAGAGGGAATAGGAAATTGTATTATAAACATGTAAATATGTATTCGATAGAGTAGAAAAATATTAAAAACTGGTTTAACTAATTAGCATATTAACAACCATTCGTAGTAAGTGCATCAATGTTATCGTATGTTGATATTTAATTATAACTGCAAGTATTAATAGTCAGTAAGTATTCTAGCTGACTGGCGTTAGTTAAAAATACGCGCAGCACTAAACTGAAAGCGTATTTATATTCCGCTTACTTATATATATAGTTTCTAATTCTGTTACGCAATTTACTCTGATGTAAATACTTGTGTACCGTTTATATTAGTGGCATCCATTAACAAATAATAATAAAAAGCAATAAACAATAAATAATATTTTATAAATTTATTTTTATCGATCTATCCGTAATGAGTGGTAATCGAGCATAGTCTAACACGAAGGTCCCATGGTGTAATGGTTAGCACTCTGGACTTTGAATCCAGCGATCCGAGTTCAAATCTCGGTGGGACCTGATCGGGTTTATTTTTCTATTTTTTTTCTTTTTCGTCGAACCCTATTCTTTAGTTATTTATTGGCAACCCTTTTTATCATTAAAAATTGTTACTAAAAATCCTATCTATAATTACACCAACACGATCTACCGTTATACCGCCTCTCTCCGCTTTATCGTGGTAGATACACGAAACTTCAGATACAATCTATCGTGTGCAATATTGTAAATGCGTTTTCGTTGTTCGATCATTTTTAATGAAACGCCACGACACGTCTCTCTACGTGTCGATGGCGATCGACACGTGACACGTTACTGTACAGGGTGTCCCGTAATGCGTGGACATGACTTTGGTGGTGTCTTCTGCATACAAAAAGCAGTAAAGAGGATTCAGATAAACACAAACTCGATATGTTATTCTTTTTTTTTTTAACGAACTGATTTTTTCCTTCAGCTGTTTATAAGTGGTGTCTGATATCTCGTGTACGACCTTGTACATTTATAGTAAGTACTTTAAGATTAGTTAAGTATCCTCGATTAAACGACAGAGCACACAGATAACTTTTAGAACCCGCAAATGAGAGATTACACAAATGAAAAGAAATGGTAAACGTACATTTGGTGATTATTGAAAAATCACACTATTTATTCGATCAGAAAGTAACATGTAAAATTATTCAACTCAACAATATTTGTCATCTTTGTCTATTAAAACTAGAACTACCAGAGCAGTCAAAATGACCAGTTGGAGATTATTAATAGCAGCCTTATAAATTCACTGTAATAAAGCTTCCAAGATTCACTATGATTTTCTATAAAAAGTATAAATAAAGATTTTTTTTCTATGTATTCAATATCTTTCCATGCAATTTTCAATTTAATCTCTTTCATGCAAATAAGTACACTTTAATTGTCGGTAGTTTTAGTATTAAAGATGCATTAACACTAGAACTATCAGAGCAGTCAAAATGACCAATTGGTGATTGTTTATAGCAACCTTACAAATTCACTTTACCAAAATTTCAAAATTCGTTATGATTTTCTGCAGAAGGTACAAATAAAAATTTGTTTTCTATATTCGATATTTTTTCACGCAATTTTCAATTTGACCTGTTCCATGCAAATAAGTACACTTTAATTGTCTAAATAATTGTCTTTAATAGTTCTAGTGTTAAATTCAGCATAAGTCTTGCCTTAACTACCGTATTTCATTATAATGCTTAATTTTGTACACATAAAATCTGTTAATCTTGTGACGTTAATTAATTAATTGATAGATAATTAAGGTATCTTTTTCTTGTAAATGCATATTTTGTCCTTACTGCACCTATGAAGACTTGCCTCGTAAATAAATAAATAGATAAATCAAATTAAACGTCATATAAAAAATATACTTTGTACCTATGCAAAACCTGTCGCTAAGATCACGTCCGCGTTCCACATGTTATGGTACACCCTGTAGACTCGCGGGATCCCCGTGTCTGCCGCTTAATCAGTAATTATATAACGCGGATCCAACGCGTACACGGGCGAACGCGATAATTCATTTATTATACATGTAATTCGATAATCGAGCAAGAGGCGTAGGCCAGTCGCCGTTATCGTCGGCTTCCACGAAAGCGGCGGCCTCTTTCTCGCGTCCCGATGCCGGCTTATCTCGAATCTCTGCGTTCCGGCTACCTGACACGCCGCTCGCGGATCAAAAATGCATCGAGCCTCCAATTACCGGCCAAATTAAGCCTTTCCCCGGCGAGCGTTGTAAGTAATGCCGGTCCCGATGACAGATTACGCACAACACGCGCCATTAAAGATTGATTAAAATTGTACAAATTATAGACGCACCGACAGCTTCGATGATGTTACCCCCAGCGATGCACACCGCGCGATTACACTTTCGTCATCATAGGGGGGTGTGCTTTGCATGAAGTGAAAATGTGGTGATAACTCCAGGCGGGACACGATGCGCGTTTATTTGTTTTGTGGTAATTGGAATGGTGGGTGAGACGGAAAATTTGAATAGGTAGTAAACATGAAAATAGATTTTTAACCCTTTTTAAGGCAGAGGCGATATATTTACCACCAACAAAAACTTCAGCAAACTCAAATTCAGCTTGCATGTGACTGTTGACGGGCAGTGGGAATATTTTTACCACCTATTTTTCCAAAACTTCCGAAATAATTAGTGTTTTTCTTTTAAGTTTATTTTTGTTATAAAAATAAAAACATGCCAAAAATATAAGCGCAAGTTATTTTATTACTCCGAATCCTTCTGCCTTATAAAGGGTTAACACTTAGCCGATCGAATGGAGAGATCTCAGTTTTTCATTGACAAAGCGGTGCTATTGATTCTGTTTACTTTTGTTATTAATTGGTTTTGAGCTAGTGTTGAATTTATTAAAAATTGTACTTTGGAGAATTTATGAACAGTACTCAGGTTTAAGACTAACTAATAACAAAAGCAAATAGAATCAATTGCAGTACTCTGTTGAGGACAAAATGGGAGATCTCCCATTCTTTCCTCTGCGATTGATTCTATTTACTTTTGCTATTAGTCTTGAACTAGTACTGTTCAGAAATTTTCTAAAATACAATTTTTAATAAATTTAACATCAGCTTAGGACCAACTAATAACAAAAGTAAATAGAATCAATGGCACTGCCATTTGTCAAGGAAGAAATGGGAGATCTCGCCATTCGGTTGGCTAAGTGTTAACCCTTTGCACTAGAGAGGTGACTGTTAGTCGTCTAACGGTAATAACTTCAAAAGTTTTCAAATTCGAAATATTTATTAAGATTCGCCTATATTATACGTCATTTAGTTTAACTAACTGATATACTAAAATTTGCATATATAATTATTTAGCCTCTGAGTTTAACTAATATACAAACTAACCAAAGTCTGAAAATTTGCGAAACTATCATTTGGTGACCAACAGTCACCTCTCGAGCGCAAAGGGTTAAAAAATACCTGATACAAGGGAAAACCAAACAATAATAATTACAGTGAAGATCATAATAAATTTTCGAAGGTGTAGGTATCACAATAAATTTACAAAGTTTCCATGAAAAATTAATAATGGATTTCATTAATCGCTGTTGTTGGAAATCCAAGAAAATGGAGATTGAAATCTGCATACTATAGTTCAAAACGTTGTTTAAGTTCTTCAAGGTAGAGGCATACTATACATAAACAAAAAATGATGTTCTGCCTAATAAAAATATTTTATGCTTAATTTCCTTAATTTTAATTATTAGAAACTTTAGGTTCCCTGGTTTATCAAAAATTTGTCACTCATTGTCAAAGGTGCGAACTGTTTACGCCCAATTACACATTCATCCACGCGACACATTACGACCAATAATTTTCCCATCCATGTTCGCTAGAGTGCCGCGTCTAACGTGGCCGGTGTTCATCAATCACGATTACAAAACGCCAACGCGAATAGTAAAATCACACAAATTGCACGTTCGCCGTTCTCATCGGTCGCCACGGTGCACGCGAACGCATTATTACCGAGCGTTTCCCGGTATCAACATTAATCAACCGGCCGTCCGTCCAATATTTCCGTCGAGGCTGTCGCATCGGTTTCGATCCCTTCGAATCGGACGCGGAAAAATGAATTTCCGGTCGCGACGCGACAACCTTATGTCTCGGACACGCGAAACAGGGAAAATTCGTGGACGTTTGTTTCAATTTTTAACCCCTTGCACTACCGCGAATCTCTGAAAAAGCCGTGCCAAAGTTGGCCGTCGGAATGGTTGCGGGAGGTGCCGAGCGGCGGAGCTCGAGTGGTACAATTTGAAACACAATACCTTACGACTGAGTTACATAGTCCCGCTCTCGTATTTACTTCAAACGATGAAAATCTTTGAAAATTTAAATGAATTTGTTAGCGACACCGCATTTTGGGTGGTCGCTGAAAAAGGGCCTAGACCGTAATTTAGGCGAGTGACCGATTTATGACTGGGTATCTGGTGTGCCTGGCGAGAGAACATGTAACAAAGTATGAATGCAACCCCAAAGCGCCACTTGACGGCTGGCGCCTCGAAGGCGTGCAGCCATCGGGCGCCAAGGGATGTATTGTTTATGTTGGTCATGGGAAAGTCTAAACATTGCGAGCAGCCCGACGTTGCGTCGCCAAAAAGAAAGGACCTTTGTCCTGTAGGATCTGGCCACGGAGTGGGGAAGGCTATGCAGCCTTCGGGAAAGAGGACTGTGATGAACCACACAGCACTTACCCCAGAACCTTGAACTGGCAAAGACCTCTCTTATTTTAAACTAACTCTAAC
>JAOPTO010001177.1:0-46774 GCA_033822845.1 Tetrapedia diversipes
CACGTTCACGAATCAAAAGCTCACACACGATCCCATGACGTCGCCTAAAAGATAGGACCTTTGGGTCCGGTCCCGACACGTGGTACCAGTCACAATCTTTAAGTTTATAATGCTTGTAAATTTAGTTAAAATCTCACCCGTAACTCTACCACTAGGCTTAAGCTCCGAAAACTAGGATTAGGCACGTACCTAGTCGCAATAAACCCATAAGGCCAACAGACGTAACTTCCTCATAAATTATGTCAGTACGACTTTTTTTCCTCGTTGAATTTGCCAGCATGACCAATGTCGACCGGCCTAATGACTTTATTGCCTAGATTCTTCACCATGCATCACCCCATCCATTTCCGCATATCTCCTTTCACTCATCCTTCGGTCCACTCGCTACCCCCATCCTCCACCCAACGATCCAATCCTTGCAGATTCCAAAAACACACCTCCGAAACACCTACGAACCTCCTCCGACCACACCCTCTTCACTTTCCCTATATAACCCCTGTTTCTTCAACTAACGGAGACATTCATTCATTCATTCAGTCTTCTCCAATCACACGTATATCCGTTTTGTTAAATTTTTTGTTGTTAATTTATTATTAACCCCTTGACATACAATGACGAGTCTGACTCGTCATTCATTTTACGGGCCACTGTAGACTTTGACGAGTCAGACTCGTCAAACGCTTTTTTCGGCGGACGCCGTGCAGTATACAGGGTGTTCGGACAGCCCTGGGCTTAAATTGAAAGAGTAACTCCCTGAGACATTCTAAGACGAAAATCAAGAGTAACGATTTTGCGTTTGAGGCTTTGTTTACGAGTTATAACTAGTTAAAGATATCGTTTAATCTGGACCGTTCGACTCTTGAGAGCGGGTAACCGAGGCAACTCGGTCGGTAACGTCGCTGAGTCCACAGTGATGCTCAAGAGTCGAACGGTCCGGATTAAACGATATCTTTAACTAGTTATAACTCGTAAACAAAGTCTCAAACGCAAAATCGTTACTCTCGATTTTCGTCTTAGAATGTCTCAGGGAGTTACTCTTTCAATTTAAGCCCAGGGCTGTCCGAACACCCTGTATAATTAGATTACATAGTTGCTTCACTCGTGCGTCGATTATTATTTTTTAATATTATTTAGATGTTCTTTATTAACATCAATCTGAATGAAAAATCCAAATTTCAAAATAAAATATACTCTTTCTCAGCCTTCACGTAACCGTTCAGTTGAGCGAAATTAAATGGTATTTTTCGGTCGCATCAAGTTCCATTTAATTCGTATGTCAAGGGGTTAAAGAAATTGTTAACCTGCTTGACACATTCGTCTATATCCACCCAATTGAATTAGTGTTGTCGTGAATTGCAACAACACGTCCGACAAGAAGTGTCGGAACACTTTGTCCTGATGGATCCGGGCACGAAGTGAGGAAGGCTACGTAGTCTTCCGGAAAGAGGACTGTGATTGAGCTAGCCGTACTTACCCCAGAACCCAATCAGTCTCTTTGTCAAAAATATCTATTTCTAACAGATAATAGGAGTCAAAACAGACTCCCAGAGAACCGTATTACACCACACACATAAACATAAAAAAGCTCAGAGTAGCTCAACTTTACACAAGTAACAAATCGTGCTGTCGTCAATGAATTACCTAAGACACGATGCAACGCATACAAATTTGTTTTGAAAAATTCCAGGTAATTCTCTTCCGTTAATCGATCGAGCAGAACAGTAGATCCTATAATCCAATTATTGATCACACTTGCTCAAACATTTACAGTAAATCGTCTTTTCGTATTGCACGCTTTTACTGCATTTCGATTTTCTCGACTCCATATGGGATGAGTGTTAATTTTACATTTTAACACTTTATCGACCTGAAGCCTATTAATCGGTTTTTATATGCTTACAATTAGTCTGTAAATTTTATAACGTTTCCTTACACGAAGGTGACTGTTTCGAGCCATATCGTATGTATACTGTAAAGAGATATTAAACTGTCAATTACTCGAAGAAAATCATTGCGATTAATTCATCAGCGATGCATTCGTAGCAAAATGAACCGATCGAGAGTGCGTGTGCAATAAGTTACGCGGTCGATAAAGTGTTAAAATGAAATCTGCCACTAGTATCCTATTTTGTTTTCATCATATTTCGGTTAATATTTTATTCTTACAACGGTTTAAACACTTGGGATAGGTCTGATAGAATATTTTTCTTGATATAGGTGTTGTGCATCTACACAGCATTATTGTCTGACTTTTCGTAAATTATATGCATATCCATATTAACACGTTAAGTACCCAGCTTGTTTTGGTTGTCGTTCCGTTCAGACCTAGACTACATGAAGTGGTACAGAAAATTTTGTAACCTTTGTTTACCTTGTTTTAATAAATTACATTGTGGCGACGCGAGAAATTTCACGGCCCTTAACCTGTTAACTGGGTATGACGAAATATTTCGTCATACCCGAAAGACAACTTCAATGAACATGATGACATTTTTCGACATGGAAATTAACCGTAATACGTTGAATGCATTATGTTTTATGTAGGTCTTATCTATCAAAACAGCCGCTGCACGCACTCGTCCGCTCATACATTGTGATAACAGTTCAAGTTTGCACAATTTGGTTTCATTTTAGTCTGAATTTATTCCCCGGTTAACAGGTTAAGGACCACCGGGGTCGAAACGGTTCGACCGTGTAACGTACACGTGGTTTTTCTCTCGCGTAGCCACACTTACCTCCGGCGACACACTGTCGCGACGAAACGAACCTCTCTCCCTTCGTCCCGGGAAATGCTCCCTTGTTCGACGGGAATATAGGACGAAGGATTTCGGAAAGAGAGGTCATTCGGTGTTGTATTATTGTAACGGCAACGTGCGACGTGCACGTTGAATAAAATCACACGTAACACGCAAATTGTCAATCATTTCCCTATCACACCCAAAACATTGACTATTTTATATTATATTCTTTTTCTTAAAGTATTGACTGAACAAAAACCGATGTCCCCTAAGTAAAATCTTTAGTTTCACTATTAATATGCAAGGGCAGACCCGCGTGTTGTTGCAACATGAACCTAAAATCTGTGGCCGGTCCCTATGGACCGGCGTGGCACTTAACGTGTTAATTGTATCTATACATATAACAATACAAGGATCGTTCCCTGTTTTGCGTAGCGCAGGAAAATGATATCACATACCTTCTATCGGTACTGCGTGGAACAAATTGTACGAGACATTTGGATCTGTACAATAAATAGAGTGTTTCGAGGAGAAATGTGCACACGAAAAGTGTTTAAATCGAGTGATACAGGTGTGAAAGAAGAATACGTGAAATTATGATGTAAAAATTATGTGATTTTTAATCTATGTGACTGAATACATCAAATCGGAAACATTTGTAACCTGTGTAGTATCCCATTCTCGTAAACAGCTGATGGGTACAATTAACTTTTCTATGTAGAATTCACGTGCATCTGAAACTTTTCGTACAGAATCGTGACGTGAGTGAATTTTTTCATAAAGAATCGTGAAGTGTATAAAGTTTTTCGTGGAGAATTATAACGTGCGTGAATTTGTTTTCGATATTAGTCTTATGTATTTTTCCTGAAGATTCGTATGCGAACTTTCCCGTTGTTAACACGTTGAGCCCGGCGCCGACTTTGCTGTCCTTTCCGTTCAGCCGGCAGCCGGCGAGCGATACAAAGTTGTAGGGTATCGCTGAGAGATAAGGAATTATTCTTTGTTGCGCTAATTTCGACGCCTTTTAGG
Organism: Tetrapedia diversipes; assembly: GCA_033822845.1. Lineage (NCBI taxonomy): Eukaryota > Metazoa > Arthropoda > Insecta > Hymenoptera > Apidae > Tetrapedia > Tetrapedia diversipes. Next base: position 3,768 of record JAOPTO010001177.1, read on the forward strand.
TGTACGTGTGATTCTGTTCACTATATTTTCGTATGATGTATAAAAAAGTCACGTACGTACCTTCGAGAGGCGATCAATTGGAAAAGACCTACCGAAGTGTACAGATTGTTCGTAAAAAGAAAGTTGAGTTTAGTTTTGAAAATAGTTATTGCCCATAACATTGAATATGTCGGAAAGAGAAGAAGATAGTGACACGTCAAGTGAAATATTTTTATCTTCCAAACGTCGTAGAGTAGTACGGTTGTCAACATCAGAAGATGATAATTCATTAGACGGACCGACGCCAGCCAAACGAAAATTCTAGTGTCGGTCCTCAGGGACCGGCGCCGGACTCAACGTGTTAATTACATTGCACGTGTAAGTTTTTAAGGGATATGCACAGCGTGTGCATGAATGGATTATTTGTAAGTACGAGCGTGTGCATTTGTTAGCGACACCGCATTTTGGGTGGTCGCTGAAAAAGGACCTAGACCGTAATTTAGGCGAGTAATCGATTTATGACTGGGTATCTGGCGTGCCTGGCGAAAGAACATCTTAGAAAGTATGAATGCAACCCCAAAGCGCCACTTGACGACTGGCGTCTCGAAGGCGTGCAGCCATCGGGCGCCAAGGGATGTATTGTTTACATTAGTCGTGGAAAAGCCTAAACATTGCGAGCAACCCGAAGTTGCGCCGCCAAAAAGAAAGGACCTTTGTCCTGTAGGATCTGGCCACAGAGTGGGGAAGGCTATGGAGCCTTCCGGAAAGAGGACTGTGACGAACCACACAGAACTTACCCCAGAACCGTCATCAGGCATAGTCAAACCTTTCTTATTCATCTCAATTTTAAATTCCTAACACACTGGAGTAAACATTAATCCTCTCTGCTCGAAAATCTTACAGGGATTGCTTTGATACGTCCCTGCGGATTCTTGCCGAGTAGCTAGGTTTAATGATGATTCAACGATTTCGTTTTAAAATGTGTCATGGGATCGTGTGTGTGTTTTTGATTCGTGAACGTGCATTTTCACTACGTAGGCATTGACGTTACCTACCATGTTGCTTCGTTTGCCTGCTCTCAGGCGTAAAATACCCCGTTTTTTAAATCGCTTATTACTAATAAACAAAGCGTCAAATGCAATCCTTTGCTGAAACAAGAATAATTTCTTCAAATTCAATATTCTATCGCATAGCCAACAAGAAACTCATAAACTTTTGTTCGTAACATTTTCTTGTCAAATTAGCAGAAGTGTGAAAAAGTTAAGGAAACACCCTGTATATGTTGAAAGCTAGAACATCTTAACATTATTCCTACCGCAACCGGTGAAATGACCATTTTTAACATTTCGATTAAAATTTCATAGCTACAACGTAATCGAATCGCCTTTAAACTTTAGACTTTTCTTCAAATATACTATAGGAAATGTTCTATAAAATGTAGAACGGAAGATGGAATTCAGGTGTGAAAAATAAAAGTGAAGCGATTAAAATATTAATAAAAGTATATTTAAAACAATTTAACAAAAACAACTTAAACGACTTTACAACTTAGCAACTTTAACACTCTTTCTACGTTCACAACCAAACCTTTCCTCTACGTTAGTCAAAAGCTTTCTGCCCCGCGCTCACATTTTCCCCGTCATATATTCTTCCAAACACTCGTTTCCTTTCATTCTAATTGTCAACCTTTCTCACTCTACGCATTCGGTCACGACCGCCCAGAATTTCTCAGTCACACTGTTTTCCAAAGTTCTCATCTTTCACGCCTTAGAAACATTCGAGCCCAAGCATTCTGCGTTCGCACGACAATCGCCCAACTCAAGTACTCTTCAGACTTTCCCAAACTCGCATCCGCTCGATCGCATTCCTACAATACGTATAATACATTTCTCAATACTCACTTCCTTTTTCATTGTTTATTTTTTGAGAAAAATTTGTAGTCTGTCTTACGTGGGAATGTCGCGGTAGGAATAGGTATACGTGAAGTGTCGGTAGGAATAGTGTTAAAACCAAACTGAACAAATATTTCTACGGCTCATTATTCAATTATCCAACGATAATTTACGATTTTGTAGGTTCGACCAGCGAAGCCTTTATCACAATTAAAGAAAAGAATGAAAATGTTGTCACAACCTGTCAAAAGACCCGATCCAAGCGTTAATTGCAGATTAAAGCTGAGCATTCCAAAAGCGGCATTGAGAGCAGTCACAACTAGACGAACGATTTTATTGGCCCTGCCAAACATAAGACTAGTTGATTTCGGTCGCGTTTATTACAAGATTTCCCCAGCAGCTTTGAGATACGAGGCATCTCCGAGAATTATCGAGTTAAGTCAACCACATGTAATTATTCCCGATGAGTGCATTCAGCCCAAGACACCGTACGGAAAAGGACTTGATAAAGAAAGATTGAGAAAGTTGGCTTTGACAAAGAAATTACTTAAATGTCCTGAACATTTAACCGAAGAAGAAATGAAAGAACTGTTTACAACTTGGGGCATAAAAAGAACTGCGCTTATCTATAACGTAAATCTATCGTTTTCCTTATATTATTTTTCTTGTATTTACATACAATTTGAACTTGATCAGTTTCTGTGTCGATTAGATTACACCTTGGATGGAATTTCTGGCTTTACCAGCATACAAATCGATAAAACTTAGGAAGGACGAGAATGCGATAAGAATGAAGAAGATGATAATCGAAGAAATGGAAGAAAGGGGTAAAAGTGCGCTAGCCGAACAGAAAAGAATGGACAAGAAGGAGTCGGAGAGTAAAAGAGGAACAAAGAGAAAGGCAAGTGACGATGTCGAAATGACTACAGAAGAAGAGGAAGGAGATGAAACGGAGGAGGATAAAATGAAAGCTAAGAGAAGAAAAATCGAAAAGCATGCTTGGAGGTTTGCACCTTCTCCGTGTAAAGATGATCCATACCGTATGAAAAGGTCAGCTTTGAAATTCAAAGGTCTGCGAAATTACAGTTGATGTACTAATAAAGAACAACAATGGCTTCAAAAAGGCTTCAAAATGGCTTCGTACACTATATCACAAATAAATTCGTTTAACCCTGAAATTCTGAATCTGATAGAAGTATTTGATAAAACTCTGTGGGTATGTAGATCGTAATAGTATAGGTATGAAGTAATCTCTTCTTTTCATCTAAATGTCATTTTAAAGAGGTGAAACCAGGGTTAAAGTTTCTGAGTTTTCTCTCATTTTTTAAAGATAACTTTGTAATGGTGCTTGATGAAGCAAAACCTTTCAAATAGAAAATGTTTAATTTTTAATGTTCTATCGCCCTGTCATAAAAAAAGAACAGAGAAAAGCTTGTATTCAAAGCGTGAAAAATCGTTAAAACTTTGAGATTCGTTACCAGCCCCCTTAAAAGGTATTTTGCCGCCAAAAAAGATTGCTCCATGCAGAACACACCATGCTCTGTACACACATAAAGTTTCATTGAAATCAGAATTTCAGAAGTAGATGAATTTCCTTATAATACAGTGTATGAATACTTTTTGGAGCCACTGTACACAAATGATCTCTATCAAATTTCTGTATGCTTTTTGTTTAGCATCTTCACGTTTGGAGGAATTGTCTAAACCGAACATCCACGAGAATAAAGCAATTAGAACCGATCCTTATAAAATTAAAAAAAGTGCGTTGTCGGCTTCACCTTCAGAAAGAACTGAAAATTTGGCAAAACCAATGAATCCTCGAAGTCCTGTCGAAAGAACATTACCACGAGAGAAAGATGAATACGGAAGACCGATATTTGAAATGCCTGTATGACACTTTAATTCGTAATCATTGAAACTGAGTAAATTATAACGAATTACTGGTGTTGACTTTACTCCTTACAAATTTTGATACAGGTTTATGGGAAAGTATTGCCCGAAACGAAACCATATAAAATGGGTGAATGCCCAACGAAGGAAAAGAAAAAGGTTGCCAAAAAGCGTCCAATCGATCCAATTATTTACGAGCAAACCATTGATCCTTGTATCTACCCAGACATGGCAAAAAGACAAAAATTAGAAAGAAAAAGAGCTGAAAAATTATTGTTAAAGAGAAAACGTAAAAGTAGAAGAAAGAAAAAAGAATCGAAAAAGACAAAGGACTCTGAAAAACCAAAAACTGAAGAGGCCGGAGAAAAAGATATAGCTGATGTTAAAGAAACTGGTACAGCTGATAACAGAGAAGAGGATATAGTTCATGATAGAGCAGAAGAAACGAATGTTGATGAGAGCAACGTTGAAGAAGAAGAAGAAGAAGAAGAAAATTAATGGTGAAATTGTCATACCTAATACTAAAAATAAAAAATAGATTCTGTAATAAAAAGTAAAACAGAGAAAGTAGCAAAAAGACATCAAAAAAGACTTAAATATTTGATTTATGATACGAGGCATGTACCAAGTTATAACAATTTCAATTTAAAGAATAAAAATTTGAATCTTATCGCAAGCATTTTTTTAAATTCTAGTTATTTAAAATATAAAAAGTGTAATTAGATAAGGAGGTCAAAAGTGACCCTGAACCAAGTTTAACTGGCGATATCCCACTCGTTGGTGTATCGAAACAAACTTATGCGATATAGTTTTCGATTTTCAACTCTTTATCTCGATTAGGAGCATAGTCAGGAGGAAAATTTGGATTATCCGTTTTTGCCATATTTTTCCTAATAAATCAAAAGTAACTAATTTGAAAAAAATATAATACATTCCAGAATTTTTTCAGATTTTTTCGTCGTGAATTGTAGATATAAAAAATCAGGAACTCAAAAATTATGCTAAAAAATATAAATTTTGTATTGCAGCTTTATAAACACCTACTATTTTTATTATTTATGCTAACAATATCTGACTATAACTAGCATGTTTGAATTTTTTCAGATTTTCTAATAAGGTATACTTAAGGTTAAGTATTTGTAATTAGGAAAATTTAAAGATATTTTTTATTATTTAATTATTTTACGTAAATTTATTTTTTAATTATTTTCAAAATATTTTACACAAAAGAAACAACTTTTCCTTTGCATTTTATATTTTTCATTTTATCAGAGCATATTGTGTAGTATATCCACATATGTTTTATTACAGAAAAATAAAGTATAAGTAATAGAAATTCAATTAATGCAGATAACGAAGATTATGCAATGTTGTTTAAATTCTAAAGTGCTTACGATAGTTTCAATAACATTTGTGGCATAGCGATTAAGCATTTACATAACTACAGAAGAAATGTTCTGCTCTATACCTCTATTGGACAAAGATTTCGAATCTTTGAAATTTTTCTGTTTTTTCGTTTTTTATTTGACGCAGTGGGAATTTTCAGAAGATACTGCATCAATTAATTGAAGTATGGAATTATGCCTGATTATATGAACAGAAGTTCATACACGACTAGAAATATAAAATACATGATTCTTACGTTTCTCCTTTCTGGTATTTCCACGATAATTGCACAACTTTCCGGCAATGCAATGTGTTTGTATAAAAAGAAAAATGTACTAAGTAAACAAGGAAAATAAGTTAGTAAATATGTATATCATATATACACATACAGGGTGATTCACTTGAATCGAACATCTGTTACTTCTGTTATTACGAAAAATAGGAAAAAATGACTAAGTGGCGTTTAAATGATTTCGAAGCGTGCATCTGATGGAAACAAAGAATCATTCTATCAAGATTAAGGTCATTTAAATAATTTTTGTAAGATTAACTCTTTTTTGCACATTGACGTTTATTTTTTATGGTGCGATGTTGTTGACTGCAAGATAAGTTCAGCATCAAAACTTATAATATCATAACCTGAACAGTTAAAAAATGAATTGAAATTTAAAGCATACAGAAAAGGAGTAACTTATTTTATTGCTGACCGCTTACATCGGTGAATTTTTGCATACAATAAGAGAATGCTTGAACTGCATTTTCTATGACATTTCCGATATCCAGACTATGATATCCATTTCTTTCATATCATCTATCGTTGTGAGGATTTCGTTATAAACAGTAGATTTTAAAGTTTCCCATAAGAAGTAATCTAATGGAGATAAATCTGGCGATCGAGCTGGTCAGATATCATTTGTATTATATCCTATCCATCTGCTCGGAAACATGCTATTTAGTAGATTCGTGTTATACTAATCTGGCATTTTGAACCGGGTATTCGTCATTAATTTTCAACTTTTTTTCTGAAAAAAGATGAATAAGGATCGTAAGCGTGCATCTTTTGTTATTGATTGAATGGGGATGATACGTGTGAATCGCATAACAGAAGTATTAGAAGATAAATATAATTACACATTTTTTACCATTGCCGTTTTCCTCAGTAGCTCATACCGTTCTATGGTACAGGCAAGAATGTACCACCGGTGGCACATCCCGTCGCGAACGTGTTAAACACATTACAACTACCTTTGAGGTATGAGGCCGTAACGAATGCTGTTCTTTCATCCAGGCGGCTTTTACATGTTTTCCGGGCGAAACTTCTTTAGTCCGCAGTACCTTATGGTCGATGATACTGTTCTGGTTACTGTGAATTATCGATTTGGTACATTAGACAGTTTACATTTTTAGGATGTTGTGATCTGTCGTGAAATAAGAATGCAGGTGACAAACTAATAGTATATTTATTAACACTTAACAATTAACAATTTGTGGCGACCTTCCTACACTCGCCACTAGGAGGGAGCTAGCGAGGATCTTTCTTGCAAGTGCTCGAGCCGGGTCACGGTTCCTATATACAGGGTGTTCGGACAGCCCTGGGCTTAAATTGAAAGAGTAACTCCCTGAGACATTCTAAGACGAAAATCAAGAGTAACGATTTTGCGTTTGAGGCTTTGTTTACGAGTTATAACTAGTTAAAGATATCGTTTAATCCGGACCGTTCGACTCTTGAGAGCGGGTAACCGAGGCAATTCGGTCGGTAACGTCGCTGAGTCCACAGTGATGCTCAAGCGTCGAACGGTCCGGATTAAACGATATCTTTAACTAGTTATAACTCGTAAACAAAGTCTCAAACGCAAAATCGTTACTCTTGATTTTCGTCTTAGAATGTCTCAGGGAGTTACTCTTTCAATTTAAGCCCAGGGCTGTCCGAACACCCTGTATACGAGTTTCTGACCTGTCCCTTCCTATCCCTGTGTCTAAGGTAGGGGCCTGCTAGGTAAGCCTTAGTGATGAGTCCACTAGCAGGTCCCGGACGAAACACCCCTTCCCATTCCTTTTCCTTCTCTCTCACTCCAACACCAACCGCCACAAATTAAAAGATAACAATACTGCGAGAAGTGCAGAAGTGCATATATTATGGGCTTGCTAACTGCTAAAACTGCTAGTAGTTTTTGACGTCCACGTTTCGGCCGCTACCGAAAAAGGGACGCGCCGGAAAACTTGCAGGAACTTGGGAAGGGGGCCAGGGAAAATCCCTGGGACCATTATTCCGTTACGCCGGCCCGATAATTCCGCGCGGTACCGGCAATAATGATCATTACGCTTATTTTATTATTGCAGGTATAGGGACGGTTCTACGTACCCTACACATCCATAAACAACGATGTGCTAACCATAATAATCGTTTTTAAATGAGCCGTTTATTTTGAAAGTGGCCTAACTCCATTTATCTTCAAATCGAGATATTTAAGGGTTTGCGTTTCAATGAATTTAAAAATATACGTATAGGATACTAATGAGTCATACTGCTTAAGTGTATTTAAGGGTGTTAAATTTATAGTTCCTATTAAAATAGTGGCAATTATTAAGTAAATAATATACGTTTTCTTATCAAGAATGGAGTTAGGCCACTTTCAAAATTAACATCCAGATTCATTATAAAATTTGAAGGTGCCCAAGTTCATTCAACATAATTTAAGATGCTTCAAATTGAAAAAAACAATACTCAATTTATTTTGTATATCTTTACAACACTGTAAAAATAATATGTATACAGTTCAGAACATTTGTTAACTAAATAAATTACAAAACAGTTTACTGCTCACCTACATTTTGTGTATCTGAAAGGGATTTGAAGAAGTCATGATGTTCCGATGGTATATATCGTAGTAGGTCCATTATGTCCTTGAATTTCGCTGTTGTAATTTGTCTTATATTTTTATAAAGTGGTACCAATACAATATTTTCGAATTTTCTTGGTCTAATCCGACGTCGTAATAAATTCAGGACTTAAAAGTTTTCATTTTCATTCATTGATGTCTTATAGAAAATTTTATATGTTAAATTTTCTCACAAAACACATCCAACATATTTTTAACTAGTTTATTGATTCTCCGTTAGAATTCTTTACCCTTTTAAAAATTGTTCTAATAATTTTGTTGATAAAAAATCTTCTTGTTTCATTTTATTTAGAATAAAGCTTATTACTTCTATGGTACTTTTTGATGATACATAGTATAGTAATCTTGGGGGATAAACAGTAAATTATTTTTCCTATTACAGTTTCTATTAAAATAATGACAATTATTATGTGAATAATATGCATTTTCTTACCAAGAATGGAGTTAGGCCACTTTCAAAATAAACTTTTTAATCACTTCATTGACCAGCAAATTTTCGTGTTACAAAATCTTAATAATTTTAAATATATTAGTAACAATCTTCTTCATAATGAAAATATCATGTGAAAATGTAACTATTAAGGTAGCTAACTCGATTTTTTTGAAAAATGGACTTAGGCCACTTTCAAAATAAACGGCTCAAATATTTTTTAATTTCTACGTTAACTTTATGTTTCATTTGCACCAGAAAATCTAGGTCTGAAGGACCAAATTATATCACTTCATTGGATTCAATAGAATATTGCTGTCTTTTTCAGTTTGATTGCAGTCCATTATTATAACTATCGAAGCTTATCTTACTGACTAAAACGATCTCACCAAAAAGCAGACAAAACTATTGAACAGTCCCATTAACACATTCGCGATCGCTGACGTGAATTTACGTCTTTTTAACACTAGATTGCCGAAGTGAGTCAATTTGATTTATTTGTGATTTTGTCAAGTTCAAGTATCGTGTGAAAGGAATAGAAGTAAGGGCGTTTGTGCTAAATGTAATAAAAAAATCTGAGGGAAAATGTATTTTAAAAACGGAACATATATGTAAACATTGTTTTGAATAAACTTTCTTTAAAATAAAGTTTTATTCTTTTTAAAAACTTCAATTTTCATGTTTGAGTCAAATTGACTCGTTTCAGACAAAATAGGTATATACCCAACGTCCGGCAATCTAGTGTTAAATTCTATTCCTGATTGCCGCTGAACAATTATAAAGCAAGTATATTAATTATAAAAATCTTTTTATTTTAAGCAACACATTATTGCAGCATTGATATTTCAAAACAATTTTTATCATTTTTATCCTTGCTTTAACGATACAAATTTGCGGCAACCAGTTTCAGAATTTCATTATTTTCGCCGGTACTCAGTATTAGAAACGGAAAATATTTGCCGGTCGCGAATGTGTTAATAGTAGCGATTCCATATTGTCTTATTTTAACACTAGAAGTACCAGAGCAGTTAAAATGACGGATTGATGATTATTCATAGCAACCTTATAAATTCTCTTTACCAAGATTCCAAAACTTCCTATCATTTTCTGCAGAAGGTATAAATAAAGATTTGTTTTCAGTGTATTCGATATTTTCTCATGCAATTTTCAAATTGATCTGTTACATGCAAATAAGTACACTGTAATCGTCGGTAGTTCTAGTGTTAGGGGAATCGTCGTGTAACGATTTAAAAAAATCAAATTCTCGTTTTATGCATACATCAAAACACATACAGGTAACCCTCCCATAACACAGTAGATAGATTCCTAGAAAATGCCGTGTTGTATGAGACCCAGAGCCAGTACAAATATGGGGGTTACGTTCCGAAAACTTATTTAAAACAATTTTTCTTTTTAAATTCTACGTAAACAACTTAATTTTTGTTAAAAATATAAATGTATGTACAACACAAAACAGAAAACAACAAAAATATTATTTTGATTTAATAAATTTCTTCGTCGTCACCACTCAGTATAATCAACCGAGAACGTTTTTTCGGTGGAATGATATCGCCTTCACTTTCAGAACTTTTTTCTTCATTTAAAGTTCTTGCACGTTTCTCTTACTTAAAAAAATCTGTAATTTCACATTTTAAATTTATCGGTATGGAGTGAAATAGTTTTGCAGCTCCCTTTTGAATTTTCGGCTTCTTACAGCGGAAGGTAAAGAAAAATGACAAGATTTTCAGCTAAGCTTAGGCCTTCTTGTAATTTTTTTAATGTTAAATTATTAACTCAAACGGTTAAGACGACAACCCTCGCTTATACTAGAAGTGCAGTGTTTATTAGAGTTTATTATTTACAAAGATTTTTGCAATTTTCTTATCGTGTTAGAGCGAAACCGTGTTATAGGATGCCGTGTTGTAGGAGGGTTCCCACAATTTATGAATCGTGTTATAACGAAACCGTATTATAGGATGCCGTGTTGTAGGAGAGTTTCCTGTATACATAAATCAATAGTATAACGTGTTAAAAATATGACCGTAAATTTTTTAGTAGTATTTAAAAAAATAATGAAGTCATAATTAGCAATATCAGATGTGTCAGAGTTCGTGGTGGTAAACAACCGTCAGTAAGTAAACGAATAATCTCTCAACAGCGCACCCGCAAAGTATGTTTATGAAATGTGATATACCCAGGACTGAATGAGCGATAAAGCATGATAATCTAAATAAACACGGGACCTTCATCAATTAACTCCTTGCACTACTTTGACGAGTCTGACTCGTGATGAAAGTTTTGTGCCAAACATGAATATCACGAGTCAGACTCGTTATCGACATTTCAGGCCAAACATGAATATTACGAGTCTGACTCGTGATCCTAATCTCGGGTCAGCTCAGGTCCATTCTCGGTTCTCTATATTAAAATTTATTTCTGATGTGTTTATTATTTCCTTTATTATTATATTTATATTATTATTATTATTATTATTATTATTATATGTAATAATTAAAGTATTTCTACAAATTTTTTATTCAAATTCATTTAAATTTTCAAAGATTTTCATCGTGTGAATTAAATACGAGAGCGGGACTATGTAACTCAGTCGTAAGGTATTGTGTTTCAAATTGTACTACACGAGCTCCGCCGCTCGGCACCTTCCGCAACCATTCCGACGGCCAAGTTTGGCATGGCTTTTTCAGAGATTCGCGGTAGTGCAAGGGGTTAACACTAGGTTTACGAGACCCGTCAATTTGGCAGATTTCAAACTCCATGAGTAAAATTTGCAAAAAAAAATTATTATTATTGTTTATAATTTTTGTTCACTTTTATCGATGGACTTGGGGTGTAAGTGCGCGTGAATGGCAAATGTAGCAAAACAAGAAACAATAACGCTTTATTCAAACGGTTTAATAATTAACAAAATATTAGGTTGATTCATAAGTAACTTCCGTTTCTTTATCAGACATTTATTTTGCTCCCATTAAATAACAAAATTATATTAATTTATTATGTATTCACCACTATTATATATAACTTTCTCCCATCTTCCTGGTAGTTCATCAATTCCTTCCTTGTAAAATGTGATTGGTTTGGACTGGAAGAAATTTTTGACAGCCTGCCTGACTTGCTCTTCAGAATTGAAGCTTCTTCCATTCAAAAAGTTTTATAAAGAACAGAAAATGTGGTAGTCTGTTGGGGCAAGATCCGGGGAGTAAGGTTGAGGTGGTTAAACAGACCATCAAAGCTGAAGAATTTTTTCTTGAGTCACCCTTGCAGTATGTGGTTGCGCATTGTCGTGTAAAAGAATGACGTTTTTGCGATTGACGAGTGCAGGACGCTTTTCATGGAGTTTCTCTTGCACTCTTTGCAACTGCTGAACGTATCTATCTGCAGTAATCGTTAAATTTGACTTCAACAACTCGTGGTGAATTATTCCTTGACAATCCCACCATACACACAATAAAATCTTTTGCCATGGATATTTGCTTTCGGATCTGATAGGGGTGGTTGATCCTTATCAAGCCACTGTCTTTTGTGGACTATATCCTCATAGGTAACTCATTTTTCATCGCCTGTTACAATCCTGTTTAAAAAAGGCTTAATTTTTACCCGTGAGAGCAGACTTGTGGCGATTGACATGCGATCTTCTTTATTCTGTTCACTGAGATTGTGAGCTACCCATACTCCTAACTTGCTGACTTTCCCTAATTTCTCCAGGTGACGGTTAACAGTTGATTGTGATGTATTCAACCTTTCTGCTATATCTCTTATTGATTGACGTGGATTTGCTCCAATATTGCTTTTAAAAAGTTGTCGACAAAGTCGGAAGGACGTCCCGCCCTCGGTTCGTCTTTTAAGGTCGTATCTCCAGAACGGAATTTTATAAACCAATTTCTAACTGCCCGATCAGTTATTAGTCTTCACCATATACACTGCATATTTTTTCAGCTGTCGCCTTAGCACTATTGCCTTGTTTAAATTCCCAATGCATTACATGACGAATATGTACTTTTTAACTCTCCGTTTCAGAGATTAAAAAAAAACAGTTTAACGTAACGTGTATCACACAAAACAGTTCATAAAAGACTAACTAAAGCCTCGTCTATATAGTGAAAACAAAAACTTCTTGTCATGGTAACTCATAGCGGGTAGATACGAACAATAGATTCTACTTAGCTGTATCGGAAGTTACTTATGACTCAACCTAATATAATATAACGAAATAACGATATAACAAATAGCAAATAAGAAATACGATTGCACAGACCTGTGGTACACCTCTATTGGCAATGAAGACTATCCGTCTGATTTCCGAAAAATGGTCTTTTATATTGTAGCTCCCCACAAGGGCTGTCTGTACTTTCGGTGGAGGTGGTGGCACCCTAGAAATTATCGAAGAAAACCTGGGACTCTGCGTAGGCAAAAATGATTAATCGCTCAGACTTTCGGTGTTCGAGTCCCAGATGAACGGAGTAGTTAAAATGTTTATTGATCGGCTGTAGAGAAATGCCTACAGCCATTTTAATTACGATATTTCCTTCGAGGCTTTCCAGGGTACCGCCACAGACTGATACAAGTACACTCTAATCTATATTCCTCTCATCTCTGGATTTTCAAATTCTTTATGATGTATACCTGTTTCTTAGTACGCGTATATTAGAAATAGAAGCACAAAAAATGTCCGTAAATCTAGTGTTAACGTTTCTTTGAAACCAAAACTCAAACGAGAATTCGAATTCCACTATTTAGTATCTGGCTCAATAACATCTAAATTGTGGTTCGAAAACAGTTGAAATTGCTTCTTGCTTGGTCGTTATAATATTAAGATGGGGAAAAAGAAATCCATACAGTCCGGATCTGGTACCAAGCAATTACTGTCTATTTTTATCATTGCAAAACTTCCTTAGTGATAGAAAATTGGCATCAAGAGAAGATTGTGAAAATCGAGTTTATGGGCCAATAGGGACCAGGACTTTTATGAGAGAGGCATTATGAAGTTACTATTAAAATGGCAACAAATTATAAAACAAAACGGTGCATATTTAATCAAATCAGATAATCCGAATCATTTTAAATAAAGTCTTAACACTTAGCCGACCGGATGGGAAGATCTGCCATTTTTTCCTTGACAAAGCAGTGCCATTGATTCTATTTATTTTTGTTATTAGTTGGTCCTAAGCTGATGTTGAATTTATTAAAAATTGTGTTTTAGAAAATTTATGAACAGCACTAGTTCAAGACTAACTAATAACAAAAGCAAACAGAATCAATTGCAACGCTCTGTTGAGGACAAAATGGGAGATCTCCCCATTCAATTGGCTAAGTGTTAAAATAAACGTAAAAATAATGGATTTCTTTTTCCCCAACCTAATATTTAACGAAGGCTTCTATTTTGTATTAAAAACTGTGGAAACATTGGAAATTCTGATTGGATAACAATGCAAAACGTTTGCCGAATCTTGTAACGAGACACGATTAATAAAAGCAGAGTATTGCAATTTACAAAGAACAAAAGAAGCTGAAACGGTTCAAAAGATAAAGGAAATTGCAGAACAGCGGAATTTTTTAATTAAATTTTAAGCTTTAAGTATCTTAAAACAGTATTAAAAGCTTTAAACGCGTTTCTTTCGCTATCGTTCTTTTTTTTTGAAATGGCAGGTATGAAAACTCAAAAACTAATCGACTAATCGATTTGAGACAAAGCTTATCCTTTTCGTTACAATCTTCTCCAGGGACTGAATTTAAAATTAGATCTTATGTTTCATTTATAAAGCTTTTAACAAAGTTTTTAAGTTAGAAAAAGACCATTTAATTAAAAGCTTGTTACACGAGAATCACCCCTTAAATAGAAATTTGTTGACAATTTTATAAACACTATGAACAAATTTTTTCGTTATTCTACAACTAACTTAAATTTAATTATAAACAGCGCAATTGTTGTATAGATATTTAAATAGATTTTCCATTATGTTTTTGTTTATATGTCAGGAATTATATAGAAATCTAATTGTGATTTGAAATCCAATTGTGGAACCGGAAATTGCAAAAATGGAACAATTCCTACCAACTTAACTCATTTGCCATATTAAACAGAGTAAGTTTCATCAAGTTCCAGTTATATTTAGGATAATAAAAAGCAAATTCGGTGAAGTAGTCGTTTGTAAGTGAATTGGTTGTTCAACCCAAAATTTGTTTGATAATAATCATTAAGTGTTCTTAGTAGAGTTTCTCGCCCTAAAAATGAAATTGGAAGCAAAATTGCTTCATCACTCTCGGTTGTTGAAAAATACGTAATTTTGTAAAAACGGTGGAGTTTTATAAAAGATGGAATATTACGTGAAAAGTATAAATGCTAAGAACTTCTAATTAATCTTAAAAGATAGAGGAAGCTTTTTTGAATAAATCAAAGTATATAGTTAGAATCGGTGCTTTGGAATATTTGTAAATAGCGGTCAAAGTTTGAAAAAGAGTCATCGCGCACACGTTTTACGCGGCATTTTTGCATTTTTAGAAAAACTCTTTGTCCAGTGCAAAATTTCTACACAGGATCGAATTCTGTGGACATTTCTGAAGAAGAAACTGTTAGAAATTGAATACAGAAATATTACGAAGCAAAAATTAACCGTAAACCAGCTTCCTCTTAACGTACTTTCTCAAAGGCTTCTTTCAAGAAGCTAAGCCACATCAGGCATTTTAGAAATTTCGAAAACATTGGGAAACAGAACAAAGAGGTTGAAGGACCCGAACGGGGTTGTAGGAATTTTAGTGGATATTACGAAACAGAAAAAAAGTTTTAATTTGTTGGACAGTGTAATCTGAACAACTACACTGAGGAGCATAACTATAGCACCACCCACCTTTTTGAGTACTTCGCGGACTTTTGGATAGGAATGCAAAAAAGTCGATTATATGAGATGAAAGGGTATGATAAACAGTAAACATTAGAAAAGTTTTATTGTAATTTTCTGTCAATACAAACGATATAAATATAAACTGATTTTTGTATCGTTGCACAACTATAGCATCATATCATTAAAGATACAATTATAAATTACGAACAAAAAAGATACAATTAATAATCTGTAGGTCCACCTCTTTTTGTTATAACCTGAAAAATGTGATTTGACATACTCTCAGTCAGCTTTTGAAAGATTTTCTCGCGGATTTCATTGCTGACTGCAATTATCTCATTTTTCAGTTCTACGACGTTTTGAAACTGTCGATTTTTTGTATAAGCCTTCCTTACAATTATATTCCAGACTTTTTCCATTGGGTTTTGTTCAGGAGAACACGCTGGCCATTTGAAAACATTAATCCCGTTTGTCTGAAGTCATGCCATCGTTCTGCAACTGGTGTGTATGGCCGCGTTATCATGTTGGAACGCCCATTTCACAGTATTATTTTCATTAATAAACGGCAATAAATTATTTTGTAGTATGCTGATGTATTCTGTACTGTTCATCCGTTTTGATGGGAAACTTAGTTTCAACATGCCATTTATGCAAAATGCCCCTCAAATCATCACATTACCATCACCGAAATTCCTTTTTGAAAAGAACCACAGTTGTTTTCGTAAATCTCGCCAATATGAATTGTAACAGGTATTTATATCAAACTTATTATTTACCATACACTTTCACCTCATATGTTTGATATTTTTGCATTCTCACTCATATGTCCGAAACACTCAAAATGGGGGTGGTGTTATAGTTATGCTCCTCAGTGTAGTATAAGATATATTAGGGGGGCCAGAAAGTAATGTCGTTTTCTTACATTAAATTCAAACACAAATTTTTAACGAGTTTTCATTTTTAATCAATGATGTAATCACCCTCATTATTAACAGCTTTGTGCCGTCTGGTGTGCAAATTCTCAATGCCATTTCGATAAAAATGAGCGAAATATCTAGAGATGGAATGACAGAAACATTAATTTTCGGTCCTCCTGATATTTTCATACATAAAAATGTGTACAAGTTTTAATTAAACATCGTTTCATCTAGTATTTTAAAATCAAACCAAAGAACGCATTGATATCTACCGCAATGTAGGTAATAATTGATACTGGATTACACCGTTAGATTTATTTATGAACGTAATATAATACGAAGAGTTGCGGAAGTGTTATTTCAATAGTTAGCTAATCAGTTCAGTTAATAGCGATTGCATATGTATGATTCGACGAAACATTTTCTTTTGTTTTCCTTTTTTAAATTCACTATTCATTGCATTATGTTTTGCAGATTTACGGAGACAATACAACTGTTTCCAATGTGTCGTGGGCTGAAGCTTACAACTGAGAATTCTGTACCACCAATATACCATTATAAATTTACATATCAAAAGCGTTATAGTTTTTATATGTGGAATACAACAACACAGTACATTAAATTTAAGTTGTAATCAACCTGGATTACTATCTTTACTTTTCTTTAATAATTCGAAGCGTCATACATCTAGAAGATTTACAATATTTATTCTACCTTGAGTTCTTTCCATTCTTCAATAAAAATGCACCTGAAATTTAGATTATATTTGAGATCATCTGTTCAAATTTTATATAAACTGATAAGACTGTTTCTAAAAGTAGCGCAAATAAACGTTTCAAGTGGAACAGGTTTGTACCTGATTAAAATAACTACGTACTTGGTGATCAATTTGAATTCTACCGTGTAGACGGATTTCTATGCTGTTAGAATGCAAGAATGGGAAAGATTATTGCCCTTATTTTCTATATTATAGACTATAAGCAAGAACAGGTGTATAATGAATAGAATATAAATATAATGCATTCAGAAAATTTGTAACTTACTTTTTGTAACATAATATTGCAAATTTTATATTTGGTCTTATCACTAAATAAATAAATATAATGCATTCAGAAAATTTATAATTCCATATAGATTACTTTTTGTAATATAATATTGTAAATTTTATATTTGGTCTTATCACTGAAACCTTATTAATAAAATATATTTATTACAAATTACTCTTACTGCGATCAGCATAATATTAGCCGATTGAACTTTTCTATATTATAGACAATTAGCAGGAACAAGTGTATAATGAATAGAATATAAATATAATGCATTCAGAATATTTATAACTCCATATAGATTACTTTTTGTAACATAATATTGTAAATTTTATATTTGGTCTTATCACTAAATAAATAAATATAATGCATTCAGAAAATTTATAACTCCATATAGATTACTTTTTGTAACATAATATTGTAAATTTTATATTTGGTCTTATCACTAAAACCTTATTAATAAAATATATTTATTACAAATTACTCTTACTGCGATCAGCATAATATTAGCCGATTAAACTTTACTCATTATTTAAATTTATGCAAATTTATTATTTCCTTTAAATATTTGGTGTTCCTCTTTTAAAATTAAAAGTCATAGAAATACTAATTCTAAAACCTTGTTGCGATAATTTGCATATATCAGCTGTCTATTAATGATGTACGTGTTAATGCTCGTATTCGCTATCGCTTGTTTAGTATATTGTATTTTACGAGTTCGAAGTTCATAATACTTATAACATTACTACATTTTTACTTTTTTTACACTGATAACTATACACGAAGTGATCCAATAATCGATGCTTTATAAATAAAAGTACAAAACCAAATCTTATTTATATCAATAACGATGCAACATATGTATCTACGCTGGATTTGTGCTAAATTGAAAAAAAGCTTTAAACATAAATTTACTTAAACGACGGATTAGGGTTGTCTTTACGTAAGAGATTATGAAGAACTAGGTATTGTTCCCAGAAAGGTAATCAGGTTTTCCCACTCGTTTTCCTCTTAGCTCTCATATAAATTGTTGGATGCCCTTGAATGCTTCAGAGCTTGCAGAAGCACGATCTGTAACGCTTAACTGGTTCAAGTTACTTTTAAGATTCCACTTTTTGACAGAATTTCAACGATTTAAGAAATACAGTTTTAAGTTTCAAGTCTCAAAATGAAAAGTATTTTGATATGTTTTCTTTCGGTTATTTATTTTGTTGCTGCTCAACAGTCAGCAAATGAACAACCGTTGGTGACTGCTCCAATTGGAAAAATCCGTGGTTCAATTTTGACCACCAGGCTTGGAAAAAAGATTTATTCATTCCGTGGCGTAAGATACGGCGAATCACCTACTGGACATCAACGTTTTCAAGTAAGAATTTTGAACTAGAACCGGTATCTTCATTTTTGTATTATCTTATATAAAAAGCGTCGAAACAGTTTTTATATTTTTGGTTTAACAAACAAAATAATTTTAATTCGTAAATAGCTGTAAATAATAACAAACAAATGTTTCCAACCGTGCAACTGTTTCCGTTAGAGGTTTTGCTAATCAGGATTAATAGGTTCTGTAGTAGAATATATAAGAAAATTAAATATTAATGTAGGAATGCGATTGAGTGGATGCGAGTTTAGGAAAGTCTGAAGAGTATAAAAAAAGCAAGAGCATGAAAGTAGATGCAGACAAAGGCGGTAAAATTGATTTGTCCAGAGAGCAACGCGTCAATGTATCGTTGCATCAAATAGAAAAATAGAAAAAGAAAGTGCATCCAATTTCTTTCTCTATCTTTCTATTTAACGCGTATACTACGTTGACGTTTTTCTTTGTGGATATTTTATGTCATTTTCTACTATTTAAAGAATGTCTTAACAAGGTTTTTCCGTTTCCATGATGTGTAGTATACGAGTTCTAATATTACGTACTTGCGAATTATTATTAAAAGGTCAGCGTACTGTACGTTGCTGGTAATTAAATTGACAGTTGGAACGAATACTTGATTGGTTCGAGCTTCTATAGACCCACCTTGGTCAACTTGTCGATATACTCCTCGCTATCCGATTGTGATGATTTTTCAATGTTGTAGAATTGAATATTTGGAACAACTTTCGGTACATTTATAGAAAATGGTACATTTCACTGAATTTGATAATTTTTAAATGTGTTGTCAATATGATTTTAAACAACTTTTTATTACACAGGCTACCGTCGTTGGGCTTTAGTTTCCGAGAAATTTGCAAAAAACTTCGCTACTATTGGGTTGAATTCTGGCTACACACGCACATCCGTACAGGCATGTGCATATCTTTTCACTGTCGCTTATTCACTGTTTAGGCAATATTATCGCTGCGTTGCGACGTACACTGCCACTGACGTACACGTATAGCCAGAACTCATATGGTAATAACAAAAGTTTTTTCCAAATATCTTGGAAACTAATGTAGGAAAAAATTGTACCAAATGTTAATTTCTATAACATATTTAAAGATTCTCAAAATTGGTGAGATATGCACTTTTCTGCAAATTTACCCAACTCTTTTCAGTAAGTTTATATTAGTGACGTTATTTTAAATCAATTTATATTTTTCTGGTTTTTTTCAAGAAGGGTTTTATTTTAGCATTAAAAAGAAATATAGATTGGGAAGTTTGAAAAAGTAACGGGATCGTGCTGTTTTTTAACAAAAAATATAAAATTTTTAAGAACTGTGGTATGCATGGACTGATCCATGATAGAGAACAAGATTCTGAACAACTTTTGTTTAAACAATACTTGTTGGATGACTTTAATTTTCAAGATATCTACAAAAATGGTCTGATCCATGATAGAGAATAAGATTCTGAACAATTTTTGTTTAAACAATACTTGTTGGACAACTTTAATTTTCAAGATATCTACAAAAATGGTCTGATTCATGATAGAGAATAAAATTCTGAACAACTTTTGTTTAAACAATACTTGTTGGACGACTTTAATTTTCAAGATATCTACAAAAATGGTCTGATCCATAATAGAGAACAAGATTCTGAATAACTTTTGTTTAAACAATACTTGTTGGATGACTTTAATTTTCAAGATATCTACAAAAATGGTCTGATTCATGATAGAGAATAAGATTCTGAACAACTTTTGTTTAAACAATATTTGTTGGACGATTTTAATTTTCAAGATGTCCACAAAAATTATTGGTATTACACATTGCAATCAGCCTATACGTGTGACCGCCGATCGCCTGGTGTTTTTATACACGCATCACCGGCGGACAAATATAACGGGTGGACAAAAAATTAAACTTAACTGCTCTCAATAATTTTAGCTGATTGGAACGTTGATTGACCGGAAGCCTTACTGCAGCACAGTACATACTTCGAAACCATTGAGATCAGTCCACGCATTCTGCAAACTTTTAGATTTTGTTATTTGCGAAAAAACAGCATGTGCACGTTACTTGTCGAAGCTCCCTCAATCTATATTTCTCTTTAACCCCTTGACACACAAATAAATCGGAATTTGATGCATTCGAAAAATACTATTTAATTTGGCTCAGCTGAACAGTTATGTGTAAGCTTAAAAACAGAACATTTTATTTTGAAATTTACATTGCTGTATAACATTTGATCAGGTTGATATATTAAGTAACATTATAAAATAATAAATTAGTAGTTCTGTTGAGTAGTTAAGTATGAAAAGTTTCAAAATATTCTGGAATATGTAGACAGTTCTTGATGTCTCGGAGACGTCAAAGTCTACAATGCAACGTGAAATGGATGACGCCTCCCAGACGTCATTGTATGTCAAGGGATTAATGCTAAAATAAAGCCTTAAGAAAAAAAAGAAAATGAGTTGATTTAAGATAAAGCCAATAAAATAAACTTTTATTCTTCGTTCTTTTCTAATAATAGACGGTCGACCTTCATTTTCGAAATATTTGCCAAACACTTTTGATGTACAATCGTACTCTTACTGTACGGACTGTACGTGCTCGTCCGTGGCATTGCATGCGTTCTACTATAAAAACAGCACTGCAGCCAACGGTGTGGCGACCGGAAACCCAACCTGTTATTCCTGAACCTAATCTGAACCTAACCTGTTATACAGGTTGGGTTTTTATAACAGCAGCTGAATATAGCCTTAAGGAATATAAAAGCTAGTAATTGTCAAAGTCTTCATCTCCAATTTTGATAATTTTCAAATACGCTATAAAGAATATCATTAACAAGTTTTCCCTTTGAAACAATTTGCGGTCGGGTTTAATTTCCAAAATATTTACGAAAAACTGTTGCTACTACTATATTAACACTAGATTGCCGGATGTTGGGTATATACCTATTTTGTCTGAGACGAGTCAACTTGACTCAAACATGAAAATTGAAGTTTAAACAAAAAATAAAAGTTTATTTAAAAGAAAGTTTATTCAAAACAATTTTTACATATATATTCTGTTTTTAAACTACATTTTCCGCAGATTTTTTTATTACATTTACCACAAACGCCCTTACTTCTGTTTCTTTCACATGATACTTGAACTTGACAAAATCATAAGTGAGTCAAATTGATTCACTCCGGCAATCTAGTGTTAAATTCTGTCTATGCGTGCATGACCGTGGTAGCCTGTGCGTGAACGCTCTTCTTTCCATAAACAGGTTGCAGCAACCTACGGTCAATTCATGTAGAGTACATATACCGGATCGCTTTTTAAGTTTGGATTAATCCTTTGGGTACACATTTATTTGAAAATTTGTTTGCACTTGGAGCATTCTTAATTTTGTGGGCAAATAAAAGCAGTAGGTTTTATACAAGAATTAATTTATTTCTTGTTATTCATTATATGTACTCCTATATAATATTGAAATAACTTTAGGCAGTTAGTGTCAACGACGTTTCAGAACGTCATGTGCGTCTTCGCCTAAATAAATGCATGACGTTCTGATACGTCAAATGTAGCCAAAGAGTTAAGATTAGGTTTCCAATAGGACTTAATTTAAAGAAGTAAAAAAATTACAAATTGCAGTTTAACCCTTTGCACTCGAAATTTTTTTTCATTCATACTACTAGTAACTCGAAGCAATTTCAGTGGAAAGATCGTATTCACGTATAAGTAAATAATATACGCATTAAAAGAAAAGTCATTGTTGATTATGGATACAAATGTTATAGTATATAAAAAAAACCAAGAGCGGAATATCCTATGCACGATTTGTCTTCGTCCTTCTGTTATGAACTGAAAGTTATTTGCATTGTCTCCATAGCGGAGCCCTCGAGTTTGAAGACAAATTTTAAATGGCTCCGCTCTAGAGCCCTCGAGTGCAAAGGGTTAACCATCACTATTAGACGTAATCGAGCCATAATTTCTAAATTTGTATTTGCTTTACTTTATTAAATTTAATCCTATTGGAAACCTAATTTTAATCCAAACTTAAAAAACGATCCGTTATATTTACTCTATATCAATTGACTGTATAGACCAGTGTTTCCCAACGTGGGGCCCACGCCCCAAAGGGGGTCAATTCGAAGATGGACTCTATATATATTTGAAATTTTACTTACTGTGTTTTGTTAACAATTTAATGGTGATTTCTTCCTAGAACCTATCATTTATGTTTCTTAAGTGAACAAATCAATTTTTTAATGTTAAAAATTATGTATGTTACATAGGGGGGCATAAAAACTTTAGAAAGGTTAAGGTGGGGCATGGCACAAAAAAGGTTGGGAAACACTGGTATAGACGGAATTCAATGTAGTGATAGCAATAACTTTTCATAAATATCTCGGAAACTAAATCCGATCGCAAGTTTTTTTGAAGGAAAAAATTGTTCAGAATGATATTCTTTATAACGTATTTGAAAATCATCAAACTCGGAAGTGCAAACCATTTAACATACAATTATCTGTGACTGTATGCAACGGACGCGGTCACAACGGGATCGCAGACGGTGAGTAGGTGCCGGAAATATTTGGATCGTAGCGTGGCTATTGCACGATTTATGACTGAGTGTCTAAAGCGTGCTTGGTTAGAAAGTACATTAGAAAATGTGAATGGAACCCCAAAACGCCACTCGATGCCTAGTGTTCTAAAATCACGTAATCATCGGGCACCGAGGGATGTATTGTTTACAGTATGTGTAGAAAAGTCTAGGAATGGCAAGCAACTCGAAGTTACGTCACCAAAAGATAGGATCGCAGGACCTTTGTTCTGCAGGATCGGGCCCCAGAATGGGAAAGACTAGGTTGTCTTAACACTTAGCCGACCGAGTGGGGAGATCTCCCATTTTGTCCTCAACAAAGCACTGTAATTGATTCTGTTTGCTTTTGGTATTAGTTAGTCTTGAATTAGTACTGTTCATAAATTTTTTAAAATACAATTTTTAATAAATTCAACATCAGCTTAGGATCAACTAATAACAAAAGCAAATAGAATTAATGACACTGCTTTGTCAAGGAAAAAATGGGAGATCTCCCCATTCGGTCAGCTAAGTGTTAAGGAAGGAGGGTCGTGATCGAGTCGACACAAAAATATCTATTTCTAACAGGTAATAGGAGTCAAAACAGACTCCCAAGGAATCGTATTATATCACATACATAAACATAAAAAAACTCAGAGTAGCTCAACCTTGTACAAGTAACAAATCGTGCCGCCGTCAATGGATTACCTGATATAAATTTGTTTTGAAAAATTCCAGGTAAATCTTTCGCGTCAGTCGATCGAGCAGAACAATAGATCCTACCTTTCGATCAACCGGTCTCTCTTTGGCATATTTAAAGAAATAACTTTTCTTTTTTACATACCCTAACCAGTGCTGACAATGCACCCAACATTTTATTCTATAAAATTGAAATCCATTAGCTATCATTCTGACGAGTTCACCTATTATACACTTTGGTTTGCTGGCTGCTATGGAGTGTTTATCAAACCAGTAAGATAAGCAATGGTGTGTCCTGCATGGAGCAATTTTTTGGCGGCAAAATACCTTTTAAGGGGGCTGATAACGAATTTGAAAGTTTCAGCGATTTTTCACGCTTTGAATACAAGCTTTTCTGTGTTTCTTTTTTATAATAGGACGATAGAATATTAAAAATTAAACATTTTCTATTTGGAAGGTTTTGCTTCATCAAGCACCATTACAAAGTTATCTTTAAAAAATGAAATAAAACTTAGAAACTTCAACGCTGGTTTCACCCCTTTAAAATGGCATTTAGATGAAAAGCAGAGATTAATTCAAACGTATACTATTACGATTTACATAACCACAAAGTTTTATGAAATACTTCTATCAGACTCAAAATTTCAAGGTTAAACGAATATATTTGTGACATAGTGTACGAATACTTTTTGGAGCCACTGTACGTATAGTTATAGTACGATTATTTAACGTCAAAAGCTTTCCACAAATATTTCGGGAACTAAGAGCGACCACCTATCGTTGTAAAAGGAAAAACTTGTTCGAAATACCGATTTGGTAATTATTTAGAAGTTTAAACTGTTCACCGATTGTAATGATTTTTGGATATTTTATAAAGGACAAGATTTAGAACAACTTTTTCCTTTCCATGTATGTCGTGGATTGCCTTAGTTTCCGAGATATTTGCGAAATTTTGTCGGTCCTACTACGTTGCATTCTACCAGACGTACGTGCACGTTTGTGGCTGAGTATGCATCAGTATGTAGAGTCAGGTGTTCGCCGCTTACTCATCCGCTGCTTACTCACCTGCCGCTTATCTACCGTTTCTATAAACTCGTCAGCGGTTCATAATCGACTTCATCAAAAAAAATTAATTAGAGTAATGGCTTTGATAAATTGGGATTCGGTATCGATTCTTTTTCGCGCATTAACCAAGCTGAGATGGTATCGAGAAAGAAACTATACCAAGTCTAAACCATTTCATAAAAACTAATACTACCAAAACAGTGTTAGTTTTTATTTACCAATTAGGTTATTTATTTATTTATTTATTTATTTACGAGTATTAATCCCCATATATACAGTAAAAATAGAGACATAAGTATAAAACAATGTATATGTATATATAATATCTTAAAAACTATAAACTTTAAACTATAATAATATAAACTATTAACACGCTGAATGCCACGCCAGTTTTACAGGGTTTGCCCGTGGCGCCACGATGAATTTTCTATTATACGATATATGTACTATTGGAATATTACCTACAATAAATAAGTTATAGTGTATAACTATTTTTCGATGTTTTATACTTCATTAATTTCTTCACACCATTACGTTAATGATGGTAATAATAAAAAATCGATGATTATTGACATTTGTTCAAATTATGTTTTTCTACCAATCTGAGCGCGCCGGTCACCGGTGACCCCCATGGCGCCACTGCCAAGTTAAGTGGCGGTCACCGGGTGATCCCCATGACAGTCAACGTGCTAACCGTTTGTGTACTAGAGGGTTTTCAAAAAACACGATCGAAAAACACCAAGGAGCGCGATCGCGTTCCTTTGATTATGCGCCGAAATATTATTTGTTCTTCAAATTTTTCATATTTTTAACACTATTCCAACTATGACCGGTCAAATGATCGTTTTTAAAATTTCGATTAGAATTTCCTATATACAACGTAATTGAGTCGCCTTTAAACTGTAGACTTTTCCTCAAATATACGTATAATACATTTTTCAATATTCATTTCTTTTTTCATTGTTTATTTTTCGAGCAAAGTTTGTAGTCTGTCTTACGTGGAAATATCGCGATAGGAATAGGTATATGTGAAGTGTCGGTAGGAATAGTGTTAATTTGTCACTTATTATTTTATGAAATACTATTACATACATATATATTATGTACTTGTATTATATACAATATGTACTTATTTATATATTATATATATTATATAAATTGTGAGCTCGCTGGCAACTGTCTGGATCAGTCAAATGCGCTGGGTTTTCCCGACAGGAAATTGGAAGAGCGCGAAAATGGCTCGTGATACGCAAATGGTTAACAACAGAACGGACGAATAACGAGATGACTAATTACATCAAAACATAACATAACATAAAGTACACTTAGTTATAAAAAACAATTGTTATGGTTGGGTTAGTTTCTCTTATCACGAGTGCGATATTACTCCAGCTCGGTTAATGCGTGAAAAAGAATCGATATGACACCATTCACCCACCCACACACTAAACTGGTAACCACGTACTCAACGTCGCTTTTCGGTTGGTCCACCCGGTATACAAAATTGGTTGATATTGTTGTCGGACGTACTACAGGTTTATAGAAACAATAGATAAGCGGCTATTAGAAATCTCGCACACTGCCGCAAATACGTACATGTAGATGTAGGCCAAATTTAATGTAGACCTAGCAAAAATATTTTGCGAATATCTCGGAACCTAAGACCGACTATCATATACATGCAGAGGAAAAAGTAGTTCCAAATTTTGCCCTCTACAACATATCCAAAAATCATAGCAATCAGTGAATAGGCCAAACTTCTAAATAATAATTATTAGCTTTTTACAACATATTTAACCCTTTGCATTCGAAAGGTGGCTCTTAGTCGTCCAATAATGCTAGCTTGAAAGATCTTCAAGTATAAATATAATAAGATATATAATATTTAATAACATTCACTCATACTGAATTTCATTTGGTTTAGTTAAGCAATATACTAAAATTTACTTATACAACTGTTTAACCCTCTGAGTTCAAAAATTTTCAAAATTATCATTTGGTGACTGACAGTTACCTCTCGAGCACAAAGGGTTAACATTAGATTTACGGACATTATATCTATAGGAAAATTCTACTTTAATGATTTTAGTAGAGCGAAAGATAGGACTCATGTGTGAATAAATAAAATTGAAGTGATTAGAATATTAATAAATGTATATTTAAAATAATTTAACAATAACAACTTAACGGCTTTACAACTTAGCAACTTCAATGTTCAGAATCACACTCTTTCTACGTTCACGGTCAAAACCTTTCTTCTACGTAGGTCAAACACTTTCTGCCACGCGCTCGCATTTTCCCCGTCATATATTCTTCCAAACACTCGTTTCCAAACTTGTTGAAATCCGTTGGATACTACTGCAAGCTGCTGTCTAAAACTGAACTGGATAAAAATGGTAAACTTCTAAATAGACAACACGTTTGATCCATATAGCGTTCATTAAAAAATAAATATGAATAAATATAGTTTCAAGTAAAGCTCTTACACGCAATGAGTTAAATTCTTTGGCGGTTCTCCCAAGAGATTATAGCTTTTATTAGTACATGTAAAAGTACAGCATTTACTGTCAAGTGTCAAGGAACTGAAGACCAAATTTCATTAATTATAAACTCTTGCTTAACATTTTGCATTCGTGTACACTAAAAGATCGGTACCATACGCTTGAAGTCTTAAGTTTTATAGCGTTATTTGGGTTTCGGAATTTAACACTAGATTTACGGCCATTTCTTGTATATCTGTTTCTCATATCCATATATTAAGGAATAGGTATACATCAAAATGAATTTGAAATTGCAGAACTGAGAGGGAAATAGATTTGGGTATATTTGTATCGCTCTATTAACAAAACTCAGCAAAAATTGCTAGGAATAATAGTAATTATTTTTGGAAATTTTATTCAAGAAGTCCGAAACCCGTCAAATTGACGGGTCTCGTAAACCTAGTATTAAAATTAATCGAAATCAGAGGTTGAGGGATATATTGACAAGTTCATTTCTACCTTTTTTGTTTTTAATACAACTCTAAAAACGGTGCACCGATAAATGAGGTCATATTACATATAAGGTATGATAGCGAGTATTGGACAAGTATGGCACAGGTGACGTCTGACTACCAACGTCAGAACCGCATACGAATTATCAACAAAACAAATAATACAAGCAATACAAATTATCTCATTACACGTTGTTATGTTTAAAATTAAAGTTATAAGTTATCTATATCCTACAATAATAAATATATACATTGTACAAAGTATTCTTCTTAGAATTATTATCATTTTCTTTTCTTTCTTTTTTTCTTTATTTATTCTTGCATATGAAATATATAATGATTTTTTTCAACCTACAGCCCCCGATTCCAGCGAAAGATTGGCAAAATGTTTTCGACGCTACTGAAGAAGGACCGAGCTGTCCTTATCCTAATGGTAAACTGATATCGGAAGATTGTCTACGTTTAAACGTGTATACTACTAAAGTAAGTCACAGTCTTATGTCAAATTAATGAACACAACTGAAAAGCTTCGAAATTCTTTACATTGTTTTTTCCCCTAATTTCAGCTACCTTGTGCTACCGAAAATGTAACGAGACCAGTTATGGTGTTCATACATCCAGGTGGCTTTTACGGGTTCTCGGGACAAAGTTTAAATTTCGGACCACAATATATAATGGATAAAGATATTGTCTTGGTTACAATTAATTATCGCCTTGGATCTTTGGGTAACCTTAAAAGAATGAGATCATTAACCCTTTGAGTGCTGAATACTCTTGGCCTAAGCGCTTCGAGGGCTT
The DNA here is from genome assembly GCA_033822845.1 of Tetrapedia diversipes. NCBI lineage: Eukaryota > Metazoa > Arthropoda > Insecta > Hymenoptera > Apidae > Tetrapedia > Tetrapedia diversipes. The sequence goes on from JAOPTO010001177.1 coordinate 32,551, forward strand.
GGAGACGGAGCATTATTCGTACATTGACAATCAGTCGATTATGAGAGAAAGATCGAGAAGATTGATAAACGCATATTTTCGTCCATGGTCCCTACGAGTAATTTTCGTCAACACTAAAAGGTTAACGCCGAAACGTGTAGCCACGGAAAAAATCATAAGGTGAAGGAAACAAAAATTGACAATCGCATATATGCGTCCATAGTCCCTACGAACAACTTCTGTCAGACGCATATATGCGTCCATAGTCCCTACGAACAACTTCTATCAGACGCATATATGCATCCATAGTCCCTACGAACAACTTCTGTCAGACGCATATATGCGTACATAGTCCCTACGAACAACTTCTGTCAGACGCATATATGCGTCCATAGTCCCTACGAACAACTTCTGTCAAACGCATATATGCGCCCATAGCACTCAAAGGGTTAAAACGTATAGAACTGTTCTGTCAACGAATCTTTTAAAGTGAATATAAATTGTTTCAGGCTTTTTGAGTACTGGCGACAGTTTGGCGCCAGGGAATATGGGTTTAAAGGATCAAGTTACAGCTCTTCGTTGGGTTCAACGAAATATCGCTGCTTTCGGTGGCAATCCGAACTCTGTTACTTTATGCGGTTACAGTGCAGGGAGTTTCAGTATAATGTTACACATGGTATCCCCAATGTCTAAAAATTTATTTCATAGAGCTATTTCAATGAGTTCCTCAGCTATTAAACCGGAAGTTTATTCCGGTATTTCGGAAAGCGGACAAAAACAGCTTGCCAAGAAGCAAGCCGAACTATTAGGCTGCCCTACCGACACAACAGGTTCTATGTTACTTTGCTTGTACACGAAACCTGTGGAAAATTTCACGAGCACATTAAATTCATTATTTGTACGTTTAAAGTAACAATAAACAACTAACGTATAGAAGCCTTCACGATGATATGAATATTATATTTTGTAACAGGACTGGCACGGAAACCCTATTCTGCTTTGGACACCCACTATAGAACCTGAAAGTCCCGGTGTCGAAAGATTTCTAACCAAACAACCATACGATTTGATTAAACAAAAGAAGTTTCACCAGGTTCCTCTAATTCTTGGAGTTACAGAAGAAGAATTCGGCGGAGTTATTGTGTGTAAGTATACAAACTAAGATATGGCTGTTTATATCTTGGACTCCTATAATTACACTTATCTCTTATACTTTTATCATCCAACGTTTAACATTTAATCATTCAGTTAATGAAATCTCATCGAGATTACTGCTCAAAACAAACAAATCTTTTTTCCAGTATCGATCAATGGTTTTATTCGCAAAGTATTTTATTTCTTCTACTCTTTCTTTTTAATAACAAATGACACGTGTTATTTGATTATTATTTATTTCATACTGGTCTCTTTTTACTATTTCATTCATTTTAATAATACGTTGTAATGTTTTGTAATTATAAAGCATAAATATGTTTAATTAATCCCATATTACTGTTTCTGATCGATATTATTGTCAAGTATCTTACTTATTCATAAAATTATTTCATTATTTAATTGTGTTTTGTAGTTTATGAAAAAGATGCGGCAAAGAATAATGGTTCTCTGTATCGTGAGCTAAATAATAACTGGAATACCATTGCGCCGATCATTTGTATGTATGAACGCGACACGCCAAACTCGAATTATATCAGTAAAGAATTACGGAAATTTTACTTTAATGATCAAGCAATTAGTGCGGATACCAAGGATCAACTGGCTAAAGTTCGTATTACCATTTTTTATGTTTTAGTTGTATTTTACTATTGAGTTTCGTCTTTGATTGAAAACGTTAAAAAAATTATTAAACTTTTTACAGGTATATGGTGATTCTGTAATTTTATTCCCCATGTTTCGAGCAGCCAAATTGTTTGCTACATATTCTGAACAGCCAACCTACTTTTATAAATTTACATATGAAGGACGCTACAGCTTTTATATGTGGAATGATACTACACCATATGGTAAAATTACTTATCTGTTGTTTATATAAAAACGTGCAATCACTCGTTAAATACATTTGCATTAAACGTTTATTCTTTATGCAGGTGCATCACATCATGACGATCTACAGTATCTCTTCTTCATGAAGAATTTCTTCCCTTATTTTGAAAGCGACGCACCTGAAATTCCAATGGTAGAACTTTATACGGATATGTGGGCGAACTTTGTACAAAACGGCGAGCCGATTCCTAAGAATAATGATAAACTTAGAAATGTGAAGTGGAGCAAATACGTGCCTGCACGTACTAATTACTTGGAGATCAATCTTCAACCATCTATGAAATCTGTGTTTTTCCCTGAAAGAATGCAGTTATGGGAAAGATTATTCCCTTTGCCCTAAAACCAATAAAACATTGAATATATCGCTTTTTTACAAATAGAAAACTTTTTCTTACAATTGCTATTTAATGTAGAATTTTATTAAGTGAATGCAATAAAAATAGATATATATTAATCATACATTGGAATCAGCTACAATTCATAAATAAAACATAGAAAACATTTATTATTTTTTGTTAATAACATACAACATAATTTACACAAATCGTGTATACAACATATTAAAGATATTTTAACATTACAGAAAATTATTACTAAGATACATTATTGTATATATTCTGAAATTCTAAATCTTTGGATCCGACGGTTGAAGTTTCACTATGGTTTCACTGAGGTCCCAGAACTTTCTACCTTTTGCTGGATCTTTCACGTGGCGAGCAAGTTCCTGTTCCTAAAATTAAACAATTCCATTATAATTTATTGTAGAATAGAATAAGCGGACCGAACAAAAGTAAAGCTGTCATTCAGCATACATACAGTGGCTCCAAAAAGTATTCGTACACTGTATTATAAGGAAATTCATCTACTTCTGAAATTCTGATTTCAATGAAACTTTATGTGTGTACAGAGCATAGTGTGTCCTGCGTGGAGCAATTTTTTGGCGGCAAAATATCTTTTAAGGGGGCTGATAACGAATCTCAAAGTTTCAGCGATTTTTCACGCTTTGAATACAAGCTTTTCTGTGTTCTTTTTTTATGACAGGGCGATAGAGTATTAAAAATTAAACATTTTCTATTTAAAAGGTTTTGCTTCAGCAAGTACCATTACAAAGTTATCTTTAAAAAATGAGAGAAAACTCAGAAACTTCAACGCTGGTTTCACCCCTTTAAAATGGCATTTAGATGAAAAGAAGAGATTAATTCATACGTATACTATTACTATCTACATACCCACAGAGTTTTATCAGCTGCTTCTATCAGATTCAGAATTTCAGGGTGAAACGAATTTATTTGTGACTTAGTGTACGAATACTTTATGGAGCCTGTGTATTTGAGCTGTAGGAATGTGCAAATATACGTAGTGTGATACTACAGGGTGTTCGGACGAAGCTAGGAGAAAATTGAAGAAGTAATTCTATGTAACATTCTAAGACGGAAATTAACCCCTTGCACTATTTTGACGAGTCTGACTCGTGATGAAAATTTTAGGCCAAACATGGATGTCACGAGTCGGACTCGTTGTTAAGTTCCAGACCAAACATGAATATCACGAGCTTGACTCGTACTCGACATTTCAGGCCGAACATGAATATCACGAGTCTGACTCGTGGTCTTAATTTCGGGCAAAACTGATATTTAATTGTTTATTTATATTGTGTCTTTCAGTTTTAGGTTTAATATTAGTGAGATAATCAGAAAACTTATTTGAGTTCAAATACTACTACCGCGGATTTGCTTTTACATATTTTTATTTCGTTATTAATTAATTATATTATTATTACTTATTCAGAATTTGTTTTAATCTTATGTGATAATTAAAGTATATATAAAAGTTTTTGATTCAAATTCATTTGAATTTCACAAGAGTTCCATCGCGTGGATAAGATGGGTCTCAAGTTTCGGCACACGCGCTCCACCGTTCGTCCTTCACCGCGACAATTGAGGCAGCCGCGTTTGGCCTGACTTTTTCCGAGGTTCCGAATAGTGCAAGGGGTTAACAGTAACAATATTGCGTTTGACGCTTTGTTTATTAGTTATAAGCAACTAAACAAACGGGCTATTTTACGCCTGAGGGCAGGCAAATCGAGCAACACATTAGGTAATGTCAATGATTACGCAGTGATGCTCAGACATAATCACGTGCATTTCTGTAGCTGTTCAGAGATAAGCCATATTCTGCATGTAATTATGACTGAGCATCACTGCATAGTCATTGACATTATCTAATGTGTTGCCCCATTTGCCTGCTCTCAGGCGTAAAGTACCCCGATTTTAATTGCTTATAACTCATAAACCAAGCGTCAAACGCAATATTGTTACTCTTGATTTTCGTCTTAAAATGTTACGTAGACTCCTTCAATTTTCTCCTAGCTTCGTCCGAACACCCTGCATATCAAGTACGCGAGTACTTGATAATAGATGAGACTATGATCGAAACTGATTTTACATATATTTGATAAGCATTTGATTACTTGAATGATTGACGAAGTAGTTTTTGGTACCTAAATACTTGGAGATTCTGAGTATAGGTATATTTCTATGTAAATAAGAAAATATAGGAACTCATTCAATATTTTACAACTTAACTTGAATTTATAATCTGTGGTACTCATCATCTCTATTAAATTAGATAAATCAACACAATAAAAAGGGAAGTATAATGCCTTTCATTATTTTACGGTTTCAAATGATATTTTTGGCTAGTTTCTCCTCATTGGTTGAATTAATTACGACTGCAGAAGTCTCACATCGTAATCGATAGTAATTGGAAAGAGTTCACAAATGTCTCTGTTTCTCAGTTTTTGATTTCAACTATTTTCAAAAAATATCGAAGTTCACGCGGTTTTCTTATCTACTGCATCAAGTAATATGTCCATTGAAACTTTAGTAACATTTTTGTCCAATACTTACATGACAATCCGAAAAGTATTTGCCGGAAATTCCCTTGACTTCGTCCGAAACGGCAAGATGTATACTTGTTTGTGCCCCTTGTACAGGTGTTTTACAGAGGGTATTCAATAGAAAATTCAATATCCATGAGAATGGAGGTGGGACGGCTTTCCAAATTCCAGTGCTCATCAATCCAGGGTGAAGACAGTTGGCAGTCACGCCAGACCCTTCAAGACGTCGTGCTAATTCTAACGTGAAAACGATGTTCGCATATTTCGAAACATAGTACAGATATCCGGGTAAAGAAGTCGTTGGATTAACATTATTTAAATTCAATCTAGCCAAGACATATAATCCTGACGCAACGACAACTATTCTGCTTGGTTTTGATCGTTTCAGCAAATCTGTAAAATTATCATACATGTAAGTCTACAAATGGTACATCGGAATAATACACGATAGCCGATATAAAACTGATGATCATAGTACCGATTAAAAGGTGCGTAAGTAAAAATGGCCCATAATGATTTGTTGCCATAGTCATTTCTAGACCATCCTCGGTGATCTTCTTTCTGAACACCTCCGCAGTTCCTGCATTGTGAATTAGCACGTCCAATTTGCTTTCCTCAGAATTTATTTGCTGAGCGAATTCCCTCACCGATGATAGTGATGACAGGTCAAGTTTTCGAACTGCGATATTGGTGTTACCGGTTTCCTTTACTAATTCCTCTACGAAAACAAGATTTTTATACATATGTAAGCATAAAACCTATGACAAGTAATGATACATTAGGTGTGCAAATTAATTCGGTGCTTTTTTCTTGCGGAAACCACCTTCCTAACTTTTGAATTTTTCCTAACCGAAGTAAACGTTGCGATAAGCATTGGTGGGTAACACCTGATTGCAACGCAAGCCCTTGTTTAACTTTTTCAAACGTTTTTCAAAAGTTTTCTTAGAATTTCTCATCTTGTCCTGTTTCTTGGTGCTTGTCCGATCACTGAAACCATTCCTTGTATGTTTTATACATCACAGCATCACTACCAAAAGCAAAAAGACCATTTCTCTAGCTTCAGAAGCATGTTTCTTCGATTTAAAAGCAAAAAAAATGTAACGCCTCAAATACTGCTTGTCGAATGCCAAATTGTTTTCTGTTATTGGGTGAAATTATGCCGCACTGTTATGATTGTTTTGATGTTTCTTAGAGTATATACCTTTCAAATCACCATAGGACAGGAAAGATATTTTAATTTGAATGGAAGTTACAAAGCGTTAAATGCAAAGGCACCGAATTAATTTGCTCACTTAATACTTAAGAAAGAAGTACATATAAAAAGAATTAAAATCTTTTTAATGCAAGAAATTAATAATCTTACAATCTACAAATTGTTGTCAATGGAAGTGATTTAGGAATATTTAATTCGGTTTATGGTGCAAACGCAAACATGTTGCTTAATTACAGCCTGTATTTGTAAAAGTCATTGTATTATTATTTGTAACGAATTATATTGTACTTTGCCTTCAGTAAAATTTTATCATTTCTATTTTTTTTGGAAGGCTACTTGAGTATAATGATAATTGTAATTTAACACGTTCCATGATACGTACACCAATTTCGCCAGTGTAACAATAAACTATGTTTTCTTCTATATATGTTTATGTTTTAATTTTGTTAATATTAAAATCAACCTATTTGTTTTGTTGTTATAAAAGAAAAGTGGAACGCAGGAACAGTGAGAAGGCTGGCCAGGTGTAGACTAGGAAATGAAGTCAAAGAAGGGAGATATTGGATGAAGGAGGAAGAAAGAAAATGTAGAACGTGTCAGGTGGAAGAGGAGACATGGGGACACGTGTGGGAGGTATGTGGAAAGAGTGGTGAAGATGAAGGAGGCTGGCAGATGAACGTTGGAAGAATTTTGGGGGATGAAGGACAAGAAGAAGGATAGCTGAAAGAGTTAGATAGTAAGAGAAGTAGAATGCAGGTAATGGATAAATGCAGCCAGGAAATATAGCTGAAAGAAGAAACAGAAGAAGTGAATAGTTAGGTGGTACTGGAAGAGATGGTAGAACGACAGGACGGAGAGGAGTAGAAAGGAGACGATATGGGAGGGATAGAGTAGGAAAAGAACAATAGTGCAAAATTTGAACAAAAGATGGGGAGTAGAGTATATATAATTTTAAGCTGTAAGGTATTGTTGTTGTTATTATTATTATTATATCTAATATGTTTTAATTATTTATTTTATGTATTATTTTATTATGTTGTTTATTGGATAGTTAGGATTAGTATTAGTAAATGAGTAGAATAAGTCATAATGTTATAGAAACGGAACCACTGTAATCCAAAAGGAAAGCAATAAAGAGTTATCTATCTATTTATCTATTTGTTTTGTTGTACTGAGTATTTTTTATTTCAAATATTCAATTTATTAAAAATATAAATTATATATTAAACTCTCGAACTTCACAAAATATACAAAATGTAATTTTAATGCGCTAGTGTATAAAACGCCGAAACCTGTGTCCTTTCAATTTATGTAGTTTGTTAATTAAATCATGGCAAATGTAAAATTTAAAACGTACCTTTTAATTTGTTTGCTGTTACTATGTTTCGACAAGCCATGATCAATCTTGCACCTCTTTTTGCGATATCTCTTGCAGTCTCTTTCCCGATACCGGAAGTGCATCCAGTTATTATCACGGTTTTCCCGACCATTTTGCTCTTACTCTTACAGATTCCCAACGTGTACTGAGCGTAAAAGTATACCGCTCCGAAGAGCAGAAACAAGGCGAGTAATGTAGCTACAGCCAAGTAACACAGCATCGTACAAGGCATGATCTTCGGTAACACCGTCTGGAGGAATTGCATAGTGAGACATATTGCGCGTTTAATTCAGTAAACATTTATTCAAATGTAATATCTAAGAAAGCGTGTACATTTCACTTAAAAAAATGTTAAGTACCTATCGACGAATATATATAATTTAATATTAGAATTAAGAATACCCTATAGAAATAAATAACTTACAAGCTCGGTTTGCAAAATGAGCTTTCTTTTAAGAGCAATAAGATGATTTCTATAAATCTATATATATATAAATGAATCTGTGCCTGTCTGTACTCGATAGATTCAAAAACCATACATCCAATCGCAGTGAAAATTTGGGAAATTATTAGGTATATCACCGGAAAGGTTTTTGAAAATTTTTTTTTAAATTAGAGTTGGGGTTTTAAGTCAGTATATATAGTCTGGGTCAGTATAGTAGTATCACTCCATCGATAAAAGTTAGCAAAAATTGCTAGGAATAATAGTAACTGTTTTTGAAAATCTTGCTCATAAAACCCGAAACCTGTCAAATTGACGGGTCCCGTAAACCTAGTTGATTATAAAGTTCGTTTTTGTTATTAATTTTTGAAAATTTCGAAAGTATTTCAAATAATTAAATTTTTTTTATATAGTGACTTGCATTAATATTCCGATACCTGAACGTAACGTTGGTAATATTTGAATGATTATAATTTCTTGAAAAGATGTAGCACAATAACATTTTGAACTACTCGGTTCTTGGCGATTTATCTACAGAAAGTTATAAGCGTGAAAATGAAGAAAACGTTCTCAGAGAGAAAATCAAATTAAATAGTGTGAAAATAGAACGTTCAACCTTTAAAATGAGTTCAAAATGATTATTGTGCGTTATTTTTTCAAGAATTTATAATAATTCAAATATTAAAAATGTTACGGACAGGTGTTAAAAAAATAATGCGAGTCACTGTATTAACAAGAAACTTAAAATGATACTAAACCAGGAGCAATTATAAAATGAATTATGAAAATACTAAAACTATGTAAAGCAAACGTTACAGCAAAAGAAGAATTCTTTAGCAAAAAAATAAGTATATTACAGTAAAAATTGGTATTCTTAGTTACATCTAAGTATGGTTTCACGATTGTAGCAGAATATTATTTTTAATAAATTATTTATTCGTTTAAGGAAAGCTATATATAGCTAGCTTGTTTTGAAATCTAGCATGGCAAAATGTTTAAATGACAACACACATCAATTAATTTCAAAATAAAAAGTTGAAACATTTTAGAACTTTAAAGTATTGAGAAAATATATAAAAAACATGATTATGAAAAATCATAAGTTTCTTATCAATAATAACGAGAAAAGACATTTGTACGAATTATTATTCTTCGATAAAATATCCTTCCTTTTTCCAGATTCTTTATTTTACTTTTACAATATCAAATTTGTGCAGTCAGATAAAAGTATTACGTACCTAGTCAATTAGTAAGTACATGTTAAAAGAAAATTTTTAAAATAAAATTTTAGAATCCTTTTAAAAATTCTGACACTTTTTCATACTACATTCGCCGTTGTCTCTCGTTCGAAGAAACGCTAGTACAAGGTCGATGACCATGGACATCAGTTATTAAAGATATTGGATACTGAAATTCTACTTGAGAGAAGAACTTGTCTTATAAAATGGATTTGAGCCGATCAACATATCCTTAACTACATGTACATAATTATTATAATAATTTTCTGTTACGAAAAAAATATACATATTGTTATATATAACGTATGACGAAATATGTTTTTATAATACAATCAAGGTAAACAGCTTTTTATGGAACTAATTTTAACTGCATATATACATGTAAACAGCTAATTAAGTAATAACTTATTACACTACTAAAAAATGATATACAAAGTTCAACGAATCATAATAATACGCAATTATATTATTTTTCACGAGTTTAATAAGTAGTTTCATGAATTTTATATTATATTAAAACGAAATAAATTGTAATAATATCCAGTTTGCGTTCGTTATTGGATACAGAAAGTTTTATGTAATTTTACTTACAGTAATTTAAAGAATTGAAAATATTAATATTGTTACAATTGAATGAGAATAACAGGTAGTCAAATTTTAAAAGAGTTAATGAACACGATTCAGCAGAAAAATTTAGTTAATCTAACGTTAAATTATACTTACAGGAATTGTTACCAAATTTTCACGTAGCCTGGCATGAAAGTCTGTCGACTAGCACCGGCCTACCTTTTCTACTTGAGCGTTGCTTCTACACTAACATTACAGTATGTGACCCTGCATCAAGCATCTCCCCACTCTCGACGTACGAAATAGCGACGAGAAAGCGATTTTAATGACCAAACCGTAATGTCCAGTTCTTTGTAAACTTGTTCTGAAAAAATATTACTTACATTTTTTGATTCTATGGATTCTGAATACTTATTCACGTTCACATACATAGTTAAATCTATGTTAAATTTGTTTTTATCTTTTAATATTAAGTACAGTCAAATATTACGAAATCACATTTTGTTTGCTACAAGTTTAGTATTATAAAATAATCTATATACCATAGATAATTCTGATTTACGCAATACAACACTTTTTTCAATTATTATTGAAATAATTAATTAATTTATGTTTAAAAAGCTGTGCTTCATTCTTATGTAATTTTTTGGAACAATATTTAAAGAATAAATATTACAGATTTGATAGTAATGAATACCAATAATATACATTTTAATAAGTTCGATTATAGTTATCATTAAATAACTAATAATAAAAATAACTAATAAACTAATTTGACTTAATGCCCTAATTAGCACTGCATTAAATGCTTAATTTAAATATGTTAACTTTAAATGATAATTTTAATGCTCAATTAAGATGTCAAATCTGTCTAATCCTGTGACAATAGTATTTATTTAATATTTCAGGTATCATTGCTTTGCTTTTACATTTTACGAACAGTTTGTGATCTAAATTCAGTCTGAGTATTATTTCTTTAGATTTTTGTAAGTTGCTCGGATTCCATAGGATTATAATATCTGAGATGTTAGGTTGCATATTCGCAGACCTTTCAACCTCATCGCGCTCTCAAGGTTGTGTACCTTGTGACTTAAAGTACAGATAATATTGTCAATCTCACGTAGTTTTCTTGTTTTAATTGCGCGCAGACGTGACGTGGAAGATCACCTTTTTCGTTGGTATGCTCTGACGTTCTTTGTGTCCGAGACATCTCGGCACCTCCTTTCACTTTACCAAATACATATGAGGAAAATTTCTTGTGAATACTTTTTTTTATTAACTAGAATTTGTTTATACGTATATAATTTTAATTTGTTTTATTCGTCTGGTATATTTTTCTTGTAAAATAAATAATTTACATGAATGTTTAAAGCGATTTTTTAATTGAAAATTTATATTTGAAAAATAATTTGAGATACAGAACAAACTAATAAACCATCTCTAGACAAAATAGAATTTTTCTGTAGCATATACAAATACTGAATTTTTACAATTCGGAGTTTATTTACAAATAAGCCATAGCATTGTAATTTTTACGTTGAGTATGTCTGTCTTGCCTACACTAAGTATTATACATTTTGAATTTAGAAATGTGATGCCTCGATTCCTACCAATACCTCCAAGTTTACTAATTAATTAATTTAGCCCTATTTCCATTTTCTATGATAGAGTCATTTTCTTTACTATTGCATACCAAATCTTGAGCGTTTTTAAGACGTAGTGTTTCGAAATTCTCTTTTTTAATTCTAGTAATATATTTTCAGCAGCTCCAGGAATACAATTTACCAACTGATTAATACAATCTTTAGTTAATTTCATATTAATATTACTAAGCACTTTTTGATTTAATGTATTCCAATTTTGTTTTTTCATATTCAAATTACTGGTTAGTAATCGTCGTAATTGTGAAGATCAACATAACGAGGATACTATACTTTGATAATCTCTACTATCATTACTAAAAAATATTTTTCTTAGTTTTTTTAATGATAAAAAGTTAAAGAAATAAATACCTGAATGAAAGAAATCAATGTAGAATAATTGTATTGTAAAATGTCTACCAACATCCGAAAAGTCTCTAGTCAAATTTTTTATTGATTTTGAAGGAGGGATTTCAGAGATTTATGCATACAATTTCTCTAATTCATTTTTCGAATCTTTCTCATCTCCATTGGTCGTTTAGTAGATATTTTTTATTATTATATCCTTTTAGAACTTAATTTAATAAAACGGAATTACGCGTTTATATTGAAACATACCTTTTACACAATATTGCGTATTTTCATCATAAATTCATGATTTATAAAAAAAGCTAATTATTTCTATAGATCTTATTTTTAGATGATACTTGTCCAAATTAATTAGTAGTAAAACTTGTCAAAGAATTGATATTATTTTTTTGATATAAAAATAGATCATTTATTTTTATAGCAATAAAAAATCAATCTTTAGTCCTGTACATTCGTTTATTTAATCAATCACATACCTCGTATTAATAAAAAATGTTGCGAATTGTTATATAGAAATGAAATATTTAACAGATTTAAACATTTTATTAAATATTAATATCATTTAGTTAAATTGCTTTGATATAAATTGTATATATCTAGAAATATACAGAAATTTATAGTATAATCGGTTGTACCATAGTCTTATACAGAAGCCAAAAATGTTCCTAGTGTAAAGAAATTCTAGTGTTTTAGTTCGTACAAACTATACAATCTTCCATCGTAAACTTCACAGTATTCAGTAACCTGTATACTGTATTGTTGCAAAGTAATTGTCATGGCTTCGGAACGGTATAGTTTCTCTTTAACGACTTTCAGGTAAATATTGTTATTTGCTATAAAAATTTGCACTTTTCATTCAGTTCCAATAAAAATTAAAAAATTCAGTTTAGTAAATTATTACTACAATCATATAATTTAATAGGTTATTAGAAGTTCTCGTTAACATAACCTGGTAATAAATTGTGTCAGTTATCGGAATTTGTTATTGAATATACATTAAAAACTAAAAAAAAACTTCCTCAGAACCATCTTTTTATTTAAGATTAAGTATAAAAGTGATTGTTATGTAGTTCTTTTTATTGAATATAAACTAATTTTAACAAGGTATAATAATGACTTGTCAATTTTTCATAATACATACTTCTTAAAATAAAAGTTAATTTATTCTGTTATACAGCCCATCTGGAAAGTTAGTCCAAATAGAATATGCTTTAGCTGCTGTTGCTGCTGGAGCTGCAAGTGTTGGCATCAAAGCATCAAATGGAGTTGTTCTTGCCACAGAAAATAAGCATAAGTCTATATTATATGATGAACACAGTGTAAAGAAAGTAGAAACAATTACTAAGCATATTGGCATGATATATAGTGGAATGGGTCCAGATTATAGGTTATTAGTAAAACAAGCTCGTAAAATGGCACAGCAGTATCAACTTATTTATCAAGAACCAATTCCTACCGCACAACTAGTACAAAGAGTTGCCATGCTTATGCAAGAATATACACAGTCTGGGTAATATATCTTTCAAGTAATTTTTTTTTAATTTACTGTTTACTCAATGAAATTTTAATTGTAGAGGAGTCAGACCTTTTGGAGTATCGCTGTTAATCTGTGGTTGGGATAATGGAAAGCCATGTTTATACCAATGCGATCCTTCTGGTGCATATTTTGCATGGAAGGCTACTGCGATGGGTAAAAATTTTGTTAATGGGAAGGTGTTCCTTGAAAAAAGGTATAGTGAAGACTTGGAACTGGATGATGCTGTTCATACTGCTATTTTAACATTAAAGGAAGGATTTGAGGGGCAAATGACTGCCGATAATATAGAAGTTGGTATTTGTGATGCAAATGGCTTTAGAAGATTGCAACCTTCAAACGTTAAGGATTATCTTGCCAATATTCCATAATTTTCAATTATTTTTGTATCATATCATTACAGTGATCATCTTTTAAGGTGAATATACTAAATTCTTGTAATAAAACTTTTTGTTAAAAATAAAATTATTATTTTATTTGTGATATTGTTTAAAAAGATTTTTCATACTTTTAAAGTATCTATACTTATCCAGAATTTTTTAAGAGTTGAAATAATCTTAAAAATATAAAATTTATACGAGATTGAATACGTTGTATACATGCAGGATTAAACGAAATGTAATCGAAAAAATGACTAATGATTACGATTGCAATTACTTTTGTAATAACAATTAATGATTATAGAATATTAGTTAATAGTCATTTATGGGACATGATTATATTACTCATATTAGTCATTAGTTATTTTTATAAACCTGATTATATTAGTTATTAGTTATTAGTTAGAAATAATGTAATTATTAGTCTATCAAATGAAAAACTAAATAATGTCAGCTAGTGGCAGCATAAAGAAACCGTAAGAAAATGATGCTCCTTCCATAATAATATGTACTCAAAAGAAACTGTAAAATCGTCTTACAATAAT
>JAOPTO010001177.1:48067-78939 GCA_033822845.1 Tetrapedia diversipes
TATTGGAGATTATGGATTGAAAGGAATAAAATAATGATAACTGTTCACTTAATATTTTAACTAGACTTTATTTCTAAGGGAAGGTATATCGCTTTCTAAACCTGATCTCTACACAGCGAGAGGCAAGACTCGAATGAATAGAAAAAGGCTAAAGGACACAGTTCGTTAGGGTCCTCTAATTCTTACGCACAGCGTGGTAAGGAAAACCACTTGACCCGTTCCCGGAACCTCCTCAACCGATAGCTCGACCTTACATAAATATTTCTTCGAGGCGATTGATTTTTGTTTATTCGTTAGGATACGAATTTCCAACAATATATATATTACTAAAATATTTTTAAATAATATTCATCCGACGAGTTAGATCGGAACGACGACCTCAGAGCTACATTGCGATGTGGCCTCATGCTATCGTCTCAGGCAGAATGAATCTTGCTGCAGCGTACAGTGGCTCCAAAAAGTATTCGTACACTATGTCACAAATAAATTCGTTAAAACACTGAAATTTTGAGTCTGATAGAAGTATTTGATAAAACTTTGTGGGTATGTAGATCGTAATAGTATACGTATGAATTAATTTCTTCTTTTCATCTAAATGCCATTTTAACACGTTCGTCGCCACGTCACCCATATTTGAGTGACGCTCTTTTTCTTAAAGTTAAATAGGATTTTAAATTGGAATTTTAAAAGGAATTCAATGGAATAAGTATTGCAGTATAATATATATAAATATAAAATACATAAAATAAAAATAAAAACTTAAAATTTGTGCTGTTTTTATATTTTTTTACTCCAGTTTTCTATGCAATCGGATTTGGGCCCAGCATGAAATTCAGTCGAATTACGCTGGACGACGAACGTGTTAAAGGGGTGAAACCAGCGTTGAAGTTACTTAGTTTTCTCTCATTTTTTAAACATAACTTTGCAATGGTACTTGATGAAGCAAAACTTTTCAAATAAAAAATGTTTCATTTTTAATACTCTATTGCCCTGTCATAAAAAGGAACTCAGAAAAGCTTGTGTTCACAGCGTGAACAATCATTGAAACTTTGAGGTTCGTTATCAGTCCCCTTAAAAGATATTTTGCCGTTAAAAAAATTGCTCCAACTATGCTCTGTACACACAGAAAGTTTCATTGAAATCAGAATTTCAGAAGTAGATGAATTTCCTTATAATACAGTGTACGAATACTTTTTGGAGTCACTGTACATGCCCCTCGCCTTCCCACCACTTCCGTGTTTAATGCTAATTTAAGTTCCGCGACACCGTCTCGTCAAATTCAGCCACTCGAGTTCCCTTACACCTTGGGCGCGTACGACGCACGCCATACATTCGAGCACGCAATAAGTTCCTTTGATGTGAGAAAGCTTTTAATTGCAGGGAGCAAGTAAGTCGACCGAGAACATGGTTAAAACGCTATTCAGCGACACCTCAAGAAACTGCTCCTTTTGCGCCTAGCTTTCACACGTAATCACGCTTACAAAAGCTTGAATCGATTATAAATGCATGGACAAGGTAGATACGTGTCTTGCTTGAAATCAGGGCTACAAGAAACGTGTATTCGAAATGTTGGATTTTGTTGAGGGGTCATGTGGAATAACTCGTGTAACAGAAAAATGACTATATATTTGTGGTGACATGGAACCTCTGCGGGTGTTCTATGGGGCTGCATCAAACACTTTACAACGGGGCCTGATCGGTCAGCCCGTCCTTTTGGTCCAAATGGCCAGCCGACTCTCATTACCACGGGTGTTTGATTGCAGCTTCATTAGAGTTCTGTATACACTCGCAGAGTCCTTTCTATGTCTCCACATTTTCCCCCTCTCGACGCGTCCAGGGAATATAAAAGGCAAACTTCCGTGGACGCGACACAGTAATAACCAATCACTCAACACAGTTACACGAAGTCACACATACACGCATGCAAGCACAGTTATACAGTCGATCTATCGCAGTCAACCTATCACAGTTAATCTATCATTCAGTCATTCAACCATAACACACAAATAACGACATCTACATATTTATTAACCCCAGAACTCCTGAGCTTCGATCTGTAACGCGAACTCCTAAGAGGGGGGGTTCCTCGAACCCATACTTCTTTTTATACATTTATCCTGGAAAAAGTTGTTTTTTGGAAAACTTTTTGCAATGTCAGGATATGCTATAGTTTATAAACAAAACAACATATGTTTTTGCGTTCAATTTGTATTAATTTATGTATATTTATAAAATTAAATACTATTATAAAAGAGTATAGTAACGTGCAGCTAGTTTGAACTTGATTCTTCTGATTCTCCTGATAAACATGAATGGCAAAGTATAGTATTAAATGAATGTTTTCTGCAAACATGGTTTTTGCATTTGTAACAACTTCGCATTGATTTTAATAAACTATTATATTTTATGCGTCTGCTTTTAGCCTCCATTATACACTAATAACATCTTCCCTTTTTTGTCGGTTCTGTATCTTTTGGTATTTTAGTTCGTAGTGTCTTTCCAGTTAAAGTTCCCAATTAGTTACACAGTTTCATTCTTCGTTCTGTAATTTTTATTCTTTGGAGAAAAGGAGAGCGTGAAGGTCCACTTCGTGTGATCGTCACCGCCCCGTGGCGTACCGTCATCACGGCGCGTAATCAGTTATATTCCTCTTATGCTTACTAATTTTTTACACATAGCAACGGGAACCTCTTAATATCAAACTTAAATGTGTATACAACAATAAATAATTTTAAGAGAATTTTTTATGAAAGGGAAATGATTCTAATTTAAGGTTTTTTAATTTGTGGATTCGAGGAACCCCCTCCCCCCTAGGAGTTCTAGGGTTAACAAAAATATCGATGGTGTTTACACGACTGGCGCACTATATAACTAGCAAAGAACTGAAGAACGCGGCGACAGCGCAAACATTTTATAAACCATTAACCTAAACCATTTCAGCAAGTAGAGTTTTCAGATAGAAATAATAAAGTCCTATACCTCAACAGATTTTTATCTGGATTGTGACTCGAAATGATTAGGAACGCACTTAGAGTTTTTCAAGTTCGCATATACTCACAAAAGAAACGTAAACGGAAACAGTACAGGTGAAACAATATTGAGAAGAAAACAGAAATTGTACAAATACGATTCAATGTTTATTTTAATGTGGTCTAGCTTGATCAACGACTTTTTTACTCTTTACTTTTTTACAACGAAAGTTGTCGTCACGTGCTACACTTCTACCACATTACATTCCATTTCAGAGGTCATAAATCGTTTACACGAATATTATGAAAATAAAAGTATCCTTAATGTATAATACAAAATCGTTTGAATTGAATTAAACACATTTTCATTCTGTTGAGGTATAGGACTTTATTATTTCTTCCCTGAAAACTCTACATGCTGAATTGGTTTAGAGGCGCGGTCGTCAGGTATAAAATGTTTGCGCTATCGCTGCGTTCTTCAGTTCTTTGTTATCTGTGTTGTGCGCTAGTCGTGTAGACATTACCGATATTTTTGTTAATAAATATATAGTCATTTTTCTGTTACACGAGTTATTCCACATAACCCCTCAACACATTCAATATTGTAGGGATGCGATCGAGCGGATGCGAGTTTGGGAAAGTCTGAAGAGTACTTGAGTTGGGTGATTGTCGTGCGAACGCAGAATGTTTGGGCTCGAATGTTTCTAAGGCGTGAAAGATGAGAACTTGAGAAAACAGTGCGACTGAGAAATTTTGGGTGGTCGTGACCGAATGTGTAGAGTGAGAAAGGTTGACAATTAGAATGAAAGGAAACGAGTGTTTGGAAGAATATATGTGCCCATAATTATGAAAGTGGTCTAAGTCATGTATTTCTTGTTTCGAGATATTTAATGAATTGCATTCGAATAAATTAAAAAATACTTTAATATTATGCAACCTTTTAATTTATAATTTTATTAGTCTTGATTAATGGAAGTTTACTATGAATCTGAAATTTTGTATGAATTTCATATGAAAATGTTTTTAAAGTTTGAATTGACTTAGACCATTTTCAAAATTAACTGAATGTCCTATGAACGACTTAAAGCAATAAAAAACTACGTGTTTTATTAGAAACAATAATTTTAATGAAATAATTCATGAACGTTTATTAATTATTTAAAAAAAAAAATCCATTTTTATCATTTTAGGCTTTTATCATTATGAGTTTTTAGATTCGTAAAATGTTCCTGAAAAATTGGAGAGATGTATGATAGTAAACACATAATATCTTTATGTTTTTCTTCCGTTACTGGACGAAATTATTTTTCCCCCAATAATTAGTTCGAAAGAGCCTAACTGAATTAATGCACTTTCAAAATAGAACTAAATGAGTTCCATATATCGTTAGGCAGACCGAAAAGTATTGTCGTTTCTGTTATTATTTGATTGTCATTTATCGGTTTATTGTGTATTCAGAAACTCGTGAAAGAGAGAAACGCGTCATTTTAAAGTTATGTTCATATAATTTCTTTAAATTTTTGACTTAGACCACTTTCATAATTAACACTAAATGAATTCCGTATAATGTTGAAATAGCAACCACTATCTAATCGTTCATTTTTGACAATATCGTGAAAATTACATTGAATTAATTTAGTTTAAAATAATGTAGTGTGAAATAACTGATAAACTCATTTTCTTCTTAATTTTGACTTAGACCACTTTCATAATTATGGGCACATATGACGGGGAAAATGCGAGCGCGAGGCAGAAAGCTTTTGACTAACGTAGAAGAAAGGTTTTGATTGTGAACGTAGAAAGAGTGTTGAAGTTGCCAAGTTGTAAAGTCGTTTAAGTTGTTTTTGTTAAATTGTTTTAAATATACTTTTATTAATTGTTAATCGCTTCACTTTTATTTTTCACACCTGAATTCCATCTTCCGTTCTACATTTTATAGAACATTTCCTATAATATTAACCCTTTGGGCTCTAAATACTCGCAGCCGAAACGGTCCATAGGGACGGCGCGCGGCTAGTGTCAACCAAGCCGATAAGGTTTCTCATCACGCTGATTCATAGATAACACTGTGAGTCCAGCCGATGAGTTTGCTAAACCGTCAGACTACTGCCTCTCGTCACCAGTCCTTGAGTCACCGATCCTTGAATCACCGATCCTTGAATCGCCGATCCTTGTATCACCAACCACTCCCCACTCCTAGCTACAACCACATATATATAACCAAAATTTACAAAAATAAAGTCAGTATTGTGAACCCTCCTGAGATCTACGTGTCATTATTGTCCGCATCCTGAAAAACTGCGGTATTTCCTCCGAACATCTAAATAGTGCAACTGCGGACCGTGACACTAGCGCTGATGGTCACTGGGGACGGAATACTTTTAATGGGGCTTGACCGTTACCTGAAGAAGGCAAATTACTAATGAGTGCTCCTGTATTATTTTTATAAAAAAGTAACTGCATATTGATCGAAAAAATCGACAGACGCATATATACGCCTTTAGTCCACGCCGATAACTTAGAGTAAACACATATATGCGTCCTTCGTCTATAGCGGCGACTTTCGCCAAACACACATATGCGCCCATAGAGCCCAAAGGGTTAAATTATAGAAAATCTGCGTTAAAAATTGCACTGTGTTATAAAATTGTACAGCATATTGGACAAGAGCGGATGTTTATTTTCGAAGCGGCTTTAATCTACATCAGAGTTCATCTATACTTTACTCATATAACCACGGCATTCTCTTAAATCTTGTTCTAATTAAAACGGCGTTGTTCTATCGAGTTTCCGATATAATCTCCGAGCCAAGAACCTCAAGTTATTGTGATCCATCGCTTCCGTAAAATATAAAATTGAAAAGTGGCCAATATTTAATAACTCCGTGCTGTCTTATAAAATATTCTGAAAGTCTCAGAGTTTTGTTCAACTATTTAGGTATTGCCTCGTTTCTTTCTGAGAATATCTTATAAAATTTTCAAGAAGATTACATTCTGATAAAGAATGTTTCAAATGTATAGCTTTAATTACGGAACTATACATCTCTTTAAATATCTAATACCTAAATTTAATATTTGGGAAATTTATTTTTAGTAGATTTTATCTCTCGCTATCTCCGCCCAACTCTACTTTTCCCAGTCACCGTATCCCAACACATTCAGCACATTCACACAAATTCACACACGCTGTAAAAAAATTTAGCTGTAAAGTATAGTGCAGAGCTGAAAAGATTGTATCTGGAATATCAGAGGAACATGATGGGTTTCTCGTTACCTTTGTCTAATTCACGGAGTATTTAGTTCATCACACTATCTCTCTCTGTTTCGACGCACCTCATTCATTCTCATTAGTAATTGAAATAAAATAAATAAACACTAATTTTTTAATTATAACTGTAATTTGTTAATTTATTAATTATAAATGCAGTGTCTTTATTTGTAGTTTTGATACACGGTTTGATTTAATATGTTAACAAGGCGCTGGTTAACTGATTATCTGTAGCCCCTAGGGAAGTTCGGTTTTTATATTCTCTGGATGTGTCGGGAGGGGGAAAATGTGGAGATATGCAAAGGACTCTGCAAGTGTTTTCTGGATTCTATGAGACTGCAATCAAATACCCGTGGCAATAAAGAACGACTGGTCGTTTGTGCCGAAGGACTGGCCGACGTTCAGGCCCCATCGTAAACTGTTTGATGCAGCACCTTATGCCGCGTCCACACTGCTGTTCGCGAACAGCGAGCAGCGAACTCCTCAGCGAACAGCGAACAGTGTTCGCTCGGGAAGCGGTACATCAAAGAAACTGTTCGCGAGCTCGAAGCGTATCTGGACGCGTTTGTAACACAGTATGTGGCAAAAGCTAATAGCGAACTGCCCATGAATTCAGAGCGAACAAGCTTCTAACTGTTCGCGAGCTCCAGTCTGGATATGCTGCGTTTTCCGTTGGCGAATAGCTCGCGAATTGTTCTCTTCTATGTGGACGCGGCTTTAGAACACCCACAGAGGTTCCATGTCACCACATATCTAATACTAAAATTTAATATTGTTTTATCTGGACTTTATCTCTCGCTATCTCCGCTTAATTTACGTAGTATTTAATTCATCAGACTATTTCTCCTGTATCAATGCGCCTCATTCATACTTCTCGTCTCGTGATCTATTAGCAATTAAAATAAAATAAATAAACACTAATTTCTTAATTATAACTGTAATTTGTTAAATTGTTAATCATAAATAAAAACTAATTTAGCCAATAATAGGTACGCTACAACCAGAAATGCGTGTAAGATCAGACGAGCCTATCTGCACTGCCGAACGTGGACTGCTAATTCTTCCAGATGTAACTGTGGCGACACGAGAGATTTCACGGTCCTTAACCCTTTTGGTACCGAGCAAATTTAACGAATTTGCTAAGGTTTGGGAAAAAGTTCATAAAAACGGAAGTAAGAATGATATTTACAAAATTCAACAAGAAACATATTACGGAATAAAAGAAAAAATTGAAATATTTATAACGTTTTATAAATTTATTTTCAGATAGAGCTCTCTCGCGATGCAAATAGACGCCATGGCATACGCAACGATATATCGTCGTTCGGTACTAAAAGGGTTAAGGACCACCGGGGTCGAAAAGAATCGAGGTTGTAAAGGACACGTGGTTTTTCTCTCGCGTAGCCACACATCCTCCGGCGATACACTGTCACGACGAACCAAACCTCACTCCCTTCGTTCCGGGAAATGTTCTCTGTTCGTTGCGAATATAGAACGAAGGATTTCGGGAAGAGAGGTCATTCAGGCTTGTATAACTGGCAAGGCAACGTGCGACGTGCACGCGTAATAAAACCACACATCGTCTTATTTCTTTTCCTATCACACCCAAATGACGTTTCCAGTTCTGTGCAATACCTTCCTGTTATTGTTAGTGCAGAATTAGTCGATATTAAGTACAGTGATCAATACAGTGATCGTGTTTCCGAAGGGGATTAAGTGAAGAGATAGAACACGGCAAAGAGGGTGCAAACTAACCCTCCCCATCGTCAACTTTCGTGCTCAGCATGGGAGCGTTCCTTTTACAGAAATACTTATTTAGACCAGTCACGAGCGCAGGAATAAATATCAAAGGCAAATGCGTTCCTTTGCCTTCTTTCTTCTACAGCACTACCCTCGTCTCTCAATCGACGCATTTTCCACGTACTTCTTTATTACCAAACCTTTGCCCCTTTATTCTCACTTTTATTTTCTCCCTTTCCCTGCATTTCCCTTCATTTTCTCGCTCCCTGCTGGCCTTTCCGCCGCATTTCGTTTCGTTTCCGCGAACTGTTTTTTCGCAAGCTCGCACCACGCCGCTTTTATCTGTGAAATCTTGCGACAGGTGCGTGTACTTCGAAACGTCTGAAAAATTTCACGGGGCACAAGACTTCACCTCACCGGTACGGCACGATGACGGTGCAAGCGTTGGGGCAAACGTTTTCCAACGACACTTGGAGTGAGCGAAATGCCTGCTGAGCGGAAAACGCACTTTTAATTGCACGTCAAAGTCAAAGCGACGACCCCTAGACACCAGAGCTCATGTCAAACGCGGCAGAAGTCAGCGCAGTCTGGTTCACGGCTCTATTCCACCTTTAGTCTGTGAGCCACCGTACTCGATTTGCATCAGGGATTGAACCGATATTACAAATAATCTTATTTAGGCAGGTAGGTAGGAGACAGATGAAATGTTAGAATATTTATAAATTAATAGTATAAAAGTATAAATTTATATATAAATACTTTAATCTTCTATCATAATTAACTTGAATATTTACTTATATTTATTGAGAAATTTTACTGTTTAATATTAAATTTATAAATTAATAAGGAGACAGACGAAGTATTAGAGTATTTATAAATTAATAGTGTAAAAGTATAAATTTATATACGAATACTTTAATCTTCTATCCTAATTAATTTGAATATTTACTATATCAAAAATATATTTATTTAGAAATTTTATTGTTGAATGCAAAATTTATAAATTAATAAGGAGACAGACGAAATATTAGAATATTTATAAATTAATAGTATAAAAATATAAACTTATATATAAATACTTTCATCTTTTATCCTAATTAACTTGAATATTTACTATATCAAAAATATATTTATTTAGAAATTTTATTGTTGAATGCAAAATTTATAAATTAACAAGGAGACAGACGAAATATTAGAATATTTATAAATTAGGTAGTTATTTTATTATCGCTAAAGAAACCTATTGTTTCTAATACTGGTATGATAGCATCGAAAAGACGTTATACCAGTGAGACGTATTTCGGTATAATAATTAAAACCGAAAGGTTATGATTACGTGGATTACGATTTTTTTCAGATAATACTTCGAAACAGTGAGTTTCAGAAACCGACGGTGTTAGCGAATTGAAACGAAGTGTATTCTAAACGAGAATAATTCCACCTTATCCTAAACAGTTTCAATTGTAACTTTTGTAGCAGTTTTTGATCGGTTCAGAAATAAAAATAGTCGTATACGGAGATTTGAGGAAATTCTTAATTATTGATTAACTTTATACGTGATAGTTGTGAAAGCTTACTTATCTCTTGTCAATTATTGTTCCAAGCTGAAAGAAATTTTTTCATAAACATTCAATAATTAATTTAGACGTTACTGAAGTTTGTAATCAACTCAACACATTAATAAATGCAACACCTACTACAGATTGAATATAACTTTAGAAATATATTTCTTGGAAAACCATTCGTTTCGATTCTTGATTCAGGGGCAAACGAGCAACAAAAATAAGGACAATGAAAAATGAGCAAAAAAAATTGATAGTACTGGATCATGGTTTATCGGATGCTGCAACATTTTTCCATTGCCATCAGGAGGATTCATGTATTAAAAATGAAAGACAACGTTTTCGTGGAACAGTAATCCATGAATTTTGAATATCATAAATGTTCAATAAACTATTGGCTGTATGTGAGATTTATCATCTGTGTTTTCCCACTCAGCCAGATCCGTTATGTTCGGATTTATGTAACCGCAGAATGGTCAATAACATCCATCCCCTGTTATCTGTTGCAATTAGCAAACGTTTTATCACGTTAAACTTGTCGAATTTGTCGAATTTTTACTTCATAAATTTTTGCAATACCCTGCTTTGTCCAATTTTAATCCATGTACTATCATTTTTTATCAAAATAGGCTGAATAAATTGCCGATCACCTCGTTTTTTCACACAGTTTAGAAAGGTGTAATTTCTTCACTGATATCAATTTACTGTTTATAAAAAATTCAACTTCATATATGTTTTAAACTCTGAAATTTTATTCGAACATTAAAAAAAATTTTTTTTTTATTTAAGCGTAATCAACCTCTATTGAGGTTATTTTGCATTACATAATTTAGCGTTACATATGATTTAGTTAAATGTATGAGCAGGGGGATACATAAATTGTGCGAGTGTGGGAGAGATGAGATTCGTGGGGTTACAAAGTTAAACTAACAAGTTACAGCTTTTTAAAAATGATTGGATGGCACTGCATACGGCTGTTGTGGGATCCCGAAGTGAAACATTACGTGATAGCGGAAGTTGGTGATTCGATTTGTGCAGTTTGCTGATCAGGTTCTTTCTTTGGTCGTTGAACAGCTGGCACTGCCACAGCACATGGTCGATGTCCTGCCTATCATGACCACATTGACATTTCGGGTCGTTGGATAAACCTATTCGTGCTAGGGAATATGCCAGATTATAATGGCCAGCCCTACACCTATTGATGGTAACGATGGTTTCTCGCTTCAAGTTTTTTCCCGAAAACTAGGGTTGTACAGGGCGCACATAAAGTTTAATAATTTTTAAAATTAAACGTTGTGCACTTCGAGTGGTAACTTATACACTCGAATATTTGAGGTTGATGCAGGTACAGTACAAGAAATGGTTGATGTTTTTAGATATAAAAAGACTGAATATATTTCTATTACACGAGCGTGGTTGAACGTTACTGTTTAATGTATTTTTACAAAATCTCTTGCTGGAGGGATGTTATGCGCTTATATAAAGGTGTCAGGAGTGGGGTGTTTGGTTCCCTTTTTGGGGTGGGAGATATTGTTGACTATCGAAAATGTTTCCAGCGACTTCAGGTATATTTTGTTTCATCGGTCGAAAGTAAAATGTACCGAGGATAACCTTAATCGCGTAAACTACCTGACATTTTTAAGGAAGCCAGGCCAAATCGAAGGAACATAGAAAAAATGGGAAAAACCCGAAACTGGCATGGCAATAAGTACGTTTGCTAAAAAGGGTATTATTTAGCCTTAATGATGCTGTCTCCAAATATACCCTTGAACATATAAAATGAATGTTGTTACAATGTAACAAGGGTTTAGCGTTATTGTTGTGAAAGTTTGTAAAAATGTTCTTCCCTTTAGTCAGTCCGGTGCTAGTGATGTAGTCGAGAGTGGAGTCAGTTGCTGCTATTTTAGCTTGTTCACTGAAATCCGTGAAGGGAACTTTGGTGGGGCTTGACGAAGCAGTGTTAACTGCCATCTTGGCTAATTTGTTTGCTTCTTCGTTTCCGCGAATACCTATGTGGGCTGGAATCCAGTACAATTTAATCGAGTTTTCGCTTTGAGCTTTAACACAGAATTCAGATACTTTTGTTTTAATTTCCAAAATATAAGGGTTGGTTTTGATGTTTGTTGAAGTGTGGGCTAGAGCGAGAAGGGCACTAAGAGAGTCGGTGAAAATAAGAAATTTACGATTGGGGTATTTTAGAGCTATTTCCATCGCGTCGCTTATAGCTAAACATTCCGCTGTAAAAACTGAGGAAACTTTGTTAATACTTCTGGTTGTAACGATATCTAGATCGAAGCACAAGCATGTACTTCTCACCGAATGTGATGTCCCGGATTTACTTCCATCAGTGTAGATGGCATGGAAGTTTTCCTCAGTGACTAGTTGGTTGAGTAGTGTGTTAGGGTTATCTTTGTGTAATAAGGTTTTTCCAAACTCGGTATTGATGTCTATGTTCCTCATAAGAGAGTTGTAGTCTGTATGGTGGATAGGAAACTAATCGGTAGAGTAAATATGCTTGCTAATATTTTTGGAACTGCCTACGCAGGATAGAAGAATGTGGTTGCAGAATTTACGTTTTTTGTTCTTGCTGGCTAGAATTTTACCAAAGTGGGAGATGGTTTCATGCACTAGTAACTTTTTATTAGAGAGGACTTTGAACAAATATCGGTTACATAGAAATTTGGAGCGTTCATGAAGGAGATGGAGTTTAGTTTCTGAAATGAGGATGTTGGTGGGAGTGCTGGTTCTATAGCCAAGGGCAGCTCTTATTGCTGCATATTGAATTTTTTCCAGTTTTTCTATATTTTTAGCTTGCGTTTGGAAATAAATAAAACACCAATAATCCAAAATTGAGCGTATAAAGCATTTATAAATAATTATTAGCGTGTCCGGATCGATGCCCTACCAAGTACCCCTCACAAACTTCATTATATTCATGGCTCACGAACACTTTTTTTTTAACATAATCAATCTGCTGGCTAAAAGTCATTCTATAATCAAAAAGTATACCTAGGAAGCGTGCACGGTCGCTTGATTTAATAGCTGTGTCATTTATTTTTATTTCAGTTTGACCTGGTTTAATGTTATGTTTGTTGAAGTGTACAAAGGTTGTTTTATAAGTTGAGAGGTCCAAGCCCAAGTTGCAGAGTTTATCGTGTATAAGTGAGATGGTCTTTTCAAGAAGTTTCTTGTTTTTGCTATACAGGGTGTTCGGACAGCCCTGGGCTTAAATTGAAAGAGTAACTCCCTGAGACATTCTAAGACGAAAATCAAGAGTAACGATTTTGCGTTTGAGGCTTTGTTTACGAGTTATAACTAGTTAAAGATATCGTTTAATCCGGACCGTTCGACTCTTGAGAGCGGGTAACCGAAGGAACTGGGTCGGTAACGTCGCTGAGTCCACAGTGATGCTCAAGCGTCGAACGGTCCGGATTAAACGATATCTTTAACTAGTTATAACTCGTAAACAAAGCCTCAAACGCAAAATCGTTACTCTTGATTTTCGTCTTAGAATGTCTTAGGGAGTAACTCTTTCAATTTAAGTCCAGGGCTGTCCAAACACCCTGTATACTGCAATATGGTCAGCGAATTTGCTAATTGTTACGCCTTTAGATATATTTTCTGCGACTACTGATATGTATATATTAAATAGGAGAGGGCTGAGAACTCCCTCTTGTGGTACACCTTTGTACACTTTCCTGGAAGAGTTGCCCGTGATGTCTGTGACGATCAGCCTTTCAAATGTTAAGTGTTTGATGAATTTTACCAAGGAGGCAGGGCATCCTATTTTGGCTAGTTGGCAGAGGAGTATGTCGATGTTGACGTTGTCGAAGGCGCTGTTAATATCAAGAAATACAGCTAAAAGGTCTTTTTTAATGCTGAATGCTTCTTCTACATTGAGAACTAGATTGGTGAGATTGTCGATAGTTGAATGACGTTTTCGAAAACCAGATTGAGACCTGGGAAGAAGGTTATTGCGTTCTATCCACCAATCCAGTCTGTTTTTTTACTACGGATTCAAAAAGTTTGCAGAAGCAAGATGTAAGGGAGGTGGGTCTAACGTTTGTCTCGCCCGGTTTATTGATAAAATGTACATACGACCTTTTCCACTCGTCTAGATAATTGCTTGTGGCATACATTTCATTATACAGATCAAGTAGGATGAGTTTGAATTTTATGGGAATTTTCATAATAATTTCAAAGTCTATCCCGTCGATGCCAGGAGCAGAGTGGATAGATTTACTTGGCAGGGCATGGTTGAATTCCGCAAAGTCGAATGGGGAACTTAGGAAAACATTTTGGTTACAGGCAGGGAGACTGCATGGATTATTGGCAACCCAGGGAGGGCTGATTTTATACAGGGCTTGAGTAATCTTACTATTCCGTTGGTGGTTCTCAGATGTGTGGGCTAGCGTGATTTTGACCCATTTGTTTTTGAGGATTCGAACATTTAATCGTACTTGTAACGTTTTTATCTAATGTCTAAAAATTGTTACTATCTAGTACAATAAAAATGTACTACTAAAGAAACGAACTATATATTTGTAATATTCAAATATATATACATTTTTTTTTTATTTTCCTTTATTATTTGTGTCTGTTAAAAAAAAAAATATTTACAGATATTTATATAGTAGTTAGTAGCGTTTGACTTCTGTTACTTTTAACGGTAAATACTACAATTAACTTGGTGACATATGTATATATGAGATATTATGGTTCTAATAAGTAAATACATATAAATGAACTGAATGAAACCCAATTTTCTGTTTATTTCTTAAAAATCGTTGTTCATAAGGTTAACCAATTCTTGATCAAGCTGTATATGAATAAGTAAGAACGTTCGTTTCAAGAACAGTGATCGACTGTATGAGTGCAGCGATAAAATTCAGTATGATACAAATGGCATACATCAGAATAACCACTGGTGTAATTCGGTCAAAATGCCATAAAAAGTTCGTACGTTCCGGATCAGTGGCCTTTTCTCTCTCAGAAATACATTTTTGCTTGAAGCTCGCTCGATTCAGGCTATTCCTCTTATGGGGCTGTGTCTACCAAAAAAAAAAAAAATAGCCAATAACGCTTTTTTCGGGGTTCTAAAAGATATTGCAGACGGACCGAAAATTGAATTCCTCTGCTTTTACAACGTTTTAAAGGACCTAACAGGATACTAAATTCGAAAAAATGGTTCGCATGGACGGAGGAACGTATGCATTGCACCGAAAGGGGAACAAAGTGGCAAGCGAAGCAGTAAATTGTTAAACAAATTCAACCTTTTTCTCCGATATTTGGTAGCTGTGTTTCATTTTGTTGCAGACGAAAACAGATATTTATTCTATAATAAAAGTAAACTGCTAAAAGAGTAACCTATTTGTAACGTATCTTTGTTTGCAGTTTCTGATAAGGTAAAATAATGTTCCTGAAGCCAGATTTTAAAATGCAAAATTTAAAAGCGCTTAAATGACAGAAATGATTCTAACGTATGACTAACATTGTTTAAAATGCTAACCTCTTAATTGCCAAATCCTTTTTTTGAATTTTTGACAGAAGAAGCTATGTCTGTGCACAAAAAGTTGTATAGCAATATAATTATATTTAAATTATGTTTTGTTGTAAAAATGTTTTATAGCTTATAAAAAGTCCCAAATGGGGATTGCGGCAGATTACATATTTATGTATGGTACTTAAACTGAATATGTCCCCTTAAATTTAATAAACCTTGTTATTATAATTACAGAAGCCTGGTTTTGTGGACCTTCATATATAATATGAATGTATACATAATAATGAGATAAATGAACTCTTATTTGTAATATAATACTTTGATAATTTATTTAATACTTTTATATAGCATGAGGAAGGGCAATTTTGATCGCACCTAGCGAGTTTTGTCACAAGACTAGCAGAACGCAGTGGTCGAAATTCTTACAACCCCGTCCGGGTCCTTCAGCCCCTGCAGTTCTGTTTCTCGATGTTTTCGAACTTTCTAAAATGCCAGATGTGGCTTAGCTTCTTGGAAGAAGCCCTTGAGAAAGTACGTTAAGAGAAAGCTGGTTTATGGTTAATTTTTGCTTCGTAGTATTTCTGTATTCAATTCCCAACAATGACTTTATATTTTGGATTCATCTATTTCTTTTGTAAAAGAAGAAGTGTAACAAACACAGCCACACCATTGTCTACCTCTATTTCTGTAATCTTTACTATAGATTGACCCGCACGAGTGGATATCGCTTCTACAAGTATAAAGGGGCGAAAGGAAGAAAATAGGAGCTGGAAAAAGAGGAAATCGATGGAGATTGGAAGTAAAAAGAGTTTAAAAGCACCTGTATTCCGTCACGAAATAATAGCTCCATTATAGCTTAAATATCAATTTACCTCGCTTGTGCTCGGATCCGTTCTGACGTGGTTTTTAATCGTAGGAGGACATCATTCGCAAATTTGCTTTATACCCTTCCCACTATGTTGGATACTAATTGTTTCTTCGCAATTTGTATCTTCTGTTGGCTGGGTTGAATAATTGACGACACGTTTTTTTTATATTATTAAATTTAATTCAACACAACAGAGGAAATCGAATCGATAGCATTTGACTTGATTTTTGGCTCCATTTTTGTGATAAATGCTACCTATATAAGACTATCAACGAATGACTATAGTCACTCGTCGTGTATAGGTGGCATCTTGTGGCCGTTGACTATAGTTACCCGTAATAGCGAAAGGGTTAATGCGAAAGAGCTTACCATATAGGTGAGGAGCATCGGCGGTGCTCGATAAAGTCTGTTAGCGAGAGATCTACGGACGATTCCGATAAGAAGCGGAAAAGAGGAGAAGTGGAACTATCGTGCCGGTGAAAAAACGCTCGAGGTAAAGTGGTAAAATTTTGACCAAGATGGACCAATGCAATATGTGCGAATATTAGTTTAAGGTTGGTGTAAATGAGAATGAATTTGACAAGTGAGCATCCTTTGTCTAGAATATTGTTATACAGGCTATGGGTGAGAGTCGTTTACAAGCGAGTTAGTCAAGTGTTAGAAGTCAAGAGTGAAATACCGAGTGTACGAAAGCAAGTAGCAAACGAATAAGTGAATTTTCGTACAGTGTGTAGCAAAGTGAACTTTAACCCTTTCGCTTCGAGCGCCGCTTATAGGCGGCGTTCACAAGATGACCTGTGGGTACGAGCGCCGCTTATAGGCAGTATCCAAATATATTTTGTATTTTAATACATTTATATTTAAATAATTTTGTAAGCTTTTTCATATTAAAAATGTAAATATACTTGTTACATTAGAGCAACAATTGTTTTATTCAGCACAGTTTTTATTTAAGACTTAGAAAAACGCGCACTTTGCATATTTCTGGCGCGTGCTTCCGTTCAGTGATGGTGCTCCGTCGAACTGGACTGCCGGAGCGAAAGGGTTAATGTATTTATACTTTGTGTGGTAATAGTAAAATAGAATTTTTTCCTATTCTACCCACAATAAGTTCTACTCTAAAAACTAAGAGGAATGCGCTAAAAAATTGGATATCTTTCAGCATATGTAACTCCGAAATATATGTCCTTTGAAATCCTTTACCACAAAATTAAAGCACGTACTTTCCTCCAAAAAAGTCATGAAACATAATAATCGTATACGAACGAGGAACATAAGTTAATAAATAGCATTTTTAAAAACGGTAAAAATTGTCAACTTTGCCATAAAAATTACCCAATTAACACTTTGTTATCGGGCCACTTTTTCGCCCAATCGCGTCGTAAAGCGGGCATTTTTCAAATTTTTCCGTGTCAAAATAGTCTTTGAGTAAACTAATTGACGTTTTTCAGAGAAACTTTGAGTATATTTCTTGAAAAAGAGTGCTCTATTTATTTTTTATGTATAAAATACGCTATTCTGTTTTTTTTTTTATTAAAACTATTTAAATTAAAAACTTATTTTTATTAAATTTTCTTTATAAGTGATCTATTAAAATTAGGTATAAATATGTTATTCTGTTTTTCATGCCTTTGTTTACTCGTTTCCCGCGCCCTACCGCCAGTCAAGAAAATACAAGTTTTGTCATTTCCCGCGCTTCAGTACTAAGAGGTGACAAACGAGTTTACGCGTTTCCCGCCTACAATGTGTTAAAACAGCATTTATTCACAAATGGAGAGTCATACGAAGATCTACAAGAATTTACGAATCTAATAACACCAAGGATTAAATTACCTATATTAGTCAGCACTTTGGAATTTTTCCCGGCCAGCCAGCTATCTTCGTCCATTGAGTAACGCAAGCGGGTTATCAAAAGCGTCAGGTTGGGTGCTATCCTGCCAGCAGAGGGTGAGAACTTGGGGCGGAACTCGTGCTTGCGGCGGAGGGAGCAGTGGACGAGCGTGGACTGTGCTGGTAGTGAGGCGCTGGTGGTGGTGTGGTAGGCAAGAGGGAGTCCGATAGATACGAACTCGGATAACGAAGAGCGACTCAGTTTGCTTTGGTTCGTCCTTGCGGATGGTTCGTGCCACTGTACCGCGAAACTTCGCAACGCACGTTGCTCCTCTTCTCCGAATACGTATCGTCTTTGACTAGCCTTCCGTCGATGGAAGCACCGTGGACGCGTGCTACCGTGTGCTGACAAACCGTGCGAATGTGTTGTCGTGATAAGAACCGAGGTCAATTAGTGAGGAAGAGAGGTGTAACCTGTCACGAGTGAAGTGTCAAGTGCCAACGGACCATGAGTACGATGATACGAGGCTGGATTCTTTGCAACCTGTTTCTCCTGGGATACGTTCAAGGTAAGTGCTCCAGTTCTGTTAATCGGATCTCATCGGTGATGGACACGTGTACAGCACCATTGATACAAGCAGTTGGTTCTTAACACTAGAACTACCAACAATTAAAGTGTACTTATTTGTATGGAAGAAGTCAAATTGATACTTACATGAAAAAATACCGAATATATAGAAAACAAATCTTTATTTACACCTTTTGCAGAAAATCATAATAAATTTTTAAAGCTTTACCATATTGAATTTATAAGGTTGCTATGAGTAATCATCAACTGGTCATTTTGACTGGTTTGGTAGTTCTAGTGTTAAAGAGAGAACGATTGGCGCGAATTCCTCGATTAGGTGACCTTTTCCAACCAACTTGTGAACTATGTTTCAACTAACGAGACGAGATAGTAGAAATGAACAAGTTTACGACAGCAACTTAGTAGCTCTTCACTCCTCTCTCAACTTAGTTGCTGTGTTGTGACAGCAACTAAATGGTCGCTTCTGAGGAGAATTTTGTAGTGGTCCTTTACCAATGGACATCATAAATAAACCTGTGTGAAGTTTTAACCACTGCTGTACTATTTGACAGTAAATGTATACATGGTTTCGTTTTACATCAAGTGTAGGCTTTTCTTCGAACAACGTTTACTATATATCAAAAGATTAAAAAAATAAAAAATTTCTTTTAATTAATACTTTATGTCTGCGTGTAGAATAAAGTAGCATATTTACGAATTAATTTTTTGTTTATTGGAATACCGCTTTATGAAGGCTTTTCTCACCTATTCATCAAAACTTTGTAATGGTGAAATAAACCATTTGTAAACTTTTTCGATAAGACCTATTTAATTCCTATTGTTAACTTAATTTTTACTGTTACATTCTCAGAAACAAGTATACTCAGAGCACCAGAAGGTGTTGAAACTTCAGGGGTGATTTTATTCCTTAAAAAAAATTTCCCTGCACATGTGATCAATTATATTCTATACAGGGTGTTCGGACAGCCCCGGGTTTAAATTGAAAGAGTAACTCCCTGAGACATTCTAAGACGAAAATCAAGAGTAACGATTTTGCGTTTGAGGCTTTGTTTACGAGTTATAACTAGTTAAAAAAATCGGTTAGTCCGGACCGTTCGACGCCTGAGAACGGGACTCTCTCCACTGTGGACTCAGCGACGTTACCGATCGAGTTGCCTCGGTTACCCGCTCTCAAGCGTCGAACGGTCCGGATTAAACGATATCTTTAACTAGTTATAACTTGTAAACAAAGCCTCAAACGCAAAATCGTTACTCTTGATTTTCGTCTTAGAATGTCTCAGGGAGTTACTCTTTCAATTTAAGCCCAAGGCTGTCCGAACACCCTGTATACACACAAAGTTTTATAAAGATCAAAGTTTTAGAATTAGGTATATTTTCTCATTATATACTATACGAATACTTTTTTAAGCCACTTACGGGCACGTAATGTGTGACCACGTGCGCTATCTCGTCGAACATGTTGCACAGTTTTTACCGTAAGCTGAGCAACACGAAATAAGCACCCTTCCTCCTTTTTTCCTGCCATATTTTACTGTGGCGACCAGCAGTCCAATTATTTGTGCATTGTTCCGATTGGTTTCATTCGTGGAAGTCAATCAGGAATTCCTAGAGACGCTGATCGCATATTGACGTGCGTTGCATGGAATTCGCAAGGAATTCGCGACTTTTTATAACGTCACAATCCGTGTCCATGTTTTCTACAGGGTGTAAAGCTACAGGTGGTTCGAAATGAAAAGGGTGATTCTACTTATTAAAGTAATACGAAAGTCAAGAGTGGTAAATTCCGTTTAAGGCTTCATTAATTAGTTATTAACCCTTTGTACTCCGCGTCATCTCGGACGTCGGATACCAGCTACTCGGCGCCACTTTGTTGCAAAGACGTGCATCTACGAACCCTGATATTATATAGTATAGCTTTGGAATCGAGTAAGGTATTATAATGATGTTTGATTTATTATGAATATCACAAATTCATAATTTGAGATATCTATCCGATGTTGTTTGGAAATTATAGAAAATCCAAGTATAGAATCGAAATTTGATAGATGTATCTAAACATTTCTTTTCTTTTTTTTTTTAATGTGTGTTTAACGTCGCATCAAAAACTAGGTCATTAGCGATGGGTTCAATAGGGAATTAAATTTTATTAGTTAGATTCGAGTCGAACGTTTTTTTTTTAGATTCTTTTCTAAAGTCAGCGGCGTGATCACCACTTTATACGAGAAATCAATGCATTTGTTTCTATTTATTCAATAATGCGTCCAATCAGTCGTTTTAACCCTTTGCACTTCGCGTCATCTCAGACGTTGGCTACCAGCTACTCGGCGCCACTTTGTTGCAAAGATGTGCACTTACGAACCCCGATATTATATAGTATAGCTTTGGAATCAAGTAAGGTATTATAATGATGTTTGATTTATATGAATTTGTAAACATATCGAAAAACATATATTTGCAAAATATTTTACTTCTTATAATTTTGTACAGTATAATACATTTTGAAACATTCTCCAACACGCATTGGAGACTGATTTATGCACGTTTCACAATAATAGGTCGTTCGGCGTCTGCCATCTGATGTTTTTCTATCAGAACAAGCAATACAGTCCCATTTCCTTTCACCAATATTGGGAATATATAGTTTATTGTTCAATCTATTGTCCGCTGATGTGGATGAACGTATTCTCAGTTCCTCAAAATCACTATTTTTTTTAAATATCTTGGTAATTGTACCATATTGTGATTTGATATCTTGTGCCATTTCAGCAGAAAACTTCACAGAAATATGCACTTCTGAAAAGGTTGCGCTAGGATAAGTTGATTCCCCGGAATCACTAATAAATTCTAATGTCCCCTTAGAGGGGACATCCGAGTGACATGCTAGAATTACGATGCCCCTAAGAGGGGACAACGGAGTGCAAAGAGTTAACAATTAGATATTGACTCAAAATTGACTGAATTCAGGTAATTTGCCTTACGTCGCCGTCTGTATGTGTAACCACGCCCGGCAAAGTTAGGACTGTAGCAATTACAGTGTTCACCTAGTGGGACCTAGGAAAAATTATTTATTACTCGAACGACACGCGATGCAAAATAAAAACTTTCGCTACTTTCCAAAAGGTGTTAAATATATGTTGCATAATATTAACCCTTTGCACTTGAGAGCTGACTGTTAGTCGTTTAATCCTTTCAGTGCTGAATACTCTTGGCCTAAGCGCTTCGAAGGGACGGCGCACTGATGCTGAAGACGGAGTATAGTTACTTGTATACTGATAATCGCGTTGCAATAAACGAAAGATCGAAAAAATTGGCAAACGCATATTTTCGACCATGGTCCCTACGAGTAATTTTCGTGAACACTAAAAGGTTAACGCCGAAACGTGTAGCCACGGAAAAAATCATAAGGTGAAGGAAACAAAAATTGACAAACGCATATATGCGTCCATAGCACTCGAAGGGTGAATGATACTAACTTCAATGATTTTCAAATTTGAAATACTCACTAAGATTCGCCTATATTAAACGTTATTTAGTTCGGTTAACTGATATACTAAAATTTATACGTATGACTACTTTTAACCTCTAAGTCTGATTAATGAACAAGTTAACTGAAGTCTAAAAATTTTCGAAACTATCATTTGACGACTAACAGTCACCTCTTGAGTGCAATGGATTAAACCTACTTAGACATAAAATCTACAGGGGTATGTGAAAAGTTATCCATTGGGATTTTCGAGAAAAAGATAGTCAATGATTTCTTAAAGCAGATAGTAAACAAGGATAAAGCACCTATGCATATCAAAATTATGATTATCCCGTCCGCGAATATTCATCAAACATTATTCAGCGAATTTTGCATTAAAAAAATACAAGCATCACGATAATCAACAGGTATCGCTTACTCGCGGTATTACTTTACATCCTGTATACTCGAATATCATAACACATCCTCTCTAGATGTTCGTTAGCTTCCTATCAAAAGCTGGTTTTAAGCAGATCTATTTATTAGGTGTACAAGTTAATTTTAGTAAAAGGCTATTGTATTGTACATTACATTAGTTGTACAAGTTAAGGGGTAACACCACTGTAACGACCTAAAATAAAGCGTTTTTTTGACAATTTTTTTGGGGCGGAAGAAAAGGTGACAGAGAAATAATACTTGGGGTAACTGTTGAGCATATATTTGAGTATATTACAAAAAATTTTCATAGGAAAATATTACAAAATGGCGACACTGCAGCAATTCTCCCGAGGCATGTTGAAGCTGAGGAGCTCTGCGGCACGCAGCATAACTGGTGCCAATTTGAACTTGGAAAGAAGAAAAAAAATGCACTTAATCTACATGAGTGTAGCTAGTGAATCACGTAGGGGATTTTGGAAATATTGATTTTTGTGCAATTGGCGAGCATTTTACTGAAATTGTTCAATTTTTACCCAAAAAAAGGACAGTTATTTGTTAATAACTATTGTTTAAATTAACTTATCAAAAATCCCCTACGTGATGCACTGCGAAATGTTATTTTAAAGTTGTGATTAAATTTTCAAATCGAAAGATTGAAAATTGTTTGAGTTCTGCTGCGTACCGTTTTGAAGAATCATGTTTCGAGAAAAATGCGTTTAAAGTTTTGAAACATGTTATAGACATGAACGAATGAAAAATTCTACTCTTAGAAAATTTTTACCATTAATCTACCATCCCAGAACCATAAAGTTGCCCTTTCAAGTTCAAATTCTCCTTCTCATTTTGTTTCCTGGCCGATTTTAAGTTGGAACGTGCCTCTTTTGTTGCATCTGATAGGGACTGCTCAGCGTGTTTTAGGCGGTTAGCATCGGATTCCATGCAAAAATTATATGATTGGTTACCAATATCTATCTCCAAAACACTCATAATCTGCAGGATATCGGTGAGACGATCATTGAAAACACACATAGCAATATCTATTGCTATATTCAGAACTGTTTTACCGCTGGAATACGATTTCGGAGCCAAATTCCAAACTGTAGCATTGAAACTTTCGTTGCTATTTTGCATTTAACATCCTAAGCAACGGTTTAATAGTTCTTTGCGGCTCAGTTCCTCATAAATCGGTTTAATTGTTTCAAAAATTTGCTGAGGAAGTGGCGGTTTATGATGGAAGGTATCTAATGAATCCGTCGCTTGCGCTTTTTTCCACTTGCACCAAGAATCTGAGCACTTCTCGTGCAAATGATTCTTATTGGTTGATAATTTATGAAATAAGGTCGCCCAGATTTCATTTTTCAATTTTTCGATATTATTCGGATTACAACGTATGGCTAAACCGTAATAAATTGTCAACTGATCAATTAATTTGCCAGTTAATTTGCTTTTGCCACCGAGACTTTTTTTGTTTTGAAATGCTTCTAATTGCACCTAAACAATACACTATCGATATCTATGGAGATATTGAAGAGGTTACGAATTCAAAAAGTGGGGATTTCGCAGCGGGCATCAAGTTGGCGTAGGTAGGCCGTTGCGGATCATCCGAGACGCTAGAGGAGGAGCTCGGAATTCCATACAAAAAATTTTTTTTTAGGGATTAGACTTTTTGCCTCATATTTTAGAAGGTTCAAAGTATTTTTTAAGACAATAAAAAAAAAATTGATTTTTTGAAAATTCTACAGTGGTGTTATCCCTTAATGATGTAAAAGGCTATTTACAATTTGAATATTGTAACGGTATTTTTAGAGTCTTATAGTGTAAACATCTAGCTTTCCAAAACGTTAGAAGACTGCTTGATTCGGTCAATATAATCTAGGTAAACAATCGTTTAGCGATGGCATGCAGCAAAGAGCACATTCGTTATTTTGTGCTCTTTGCATTTAAGTTAAAAAAGAAACGTCGCTGAAGCTGCAAAAATGATCTGTGATGCTCTTGGTGAGAATGCTGTAACTCATTCCACCAGCAAATACTGATACTGAAGGTTCCGGGAAGGAAATTTCGATCTCCAGGATAAAAAACGATTCTGAGGATGAGGAATTTTAATCACTTTTAGAACAGTTCATCGAAATGAAACAGTTTAGTTTCATCAAATCAGGCATCCGACAGTTGCCCGAAAGATGGGCAAAGGTTATAGAAAGTGAGGGAGATTATTTCATCCATTATCCTTTGGGTATAAAAATTTAAATAAACTTTGAACCTGCCAAAAGAAAGACTAAAGTTAACTTGGACACCTAATAGCTTCTCGTTCTTAACATGCCATGACAAAGCTTTGGATTTGAATTTTGTTGCTTGGAAACACACTCGATCCTATTGCAGCGATAGAATCATGAATTTACTTAGGAAATCTAATTTAATAGGTTCTAGAGGAAGAACAAAAGCTGACAGCAGATGCAGTGGTGCAGATGCATAATTTGCTGTGGTTCAGAGTTTTATTGACAAGTAACTGTCTCGTTTATGAAACTTTGAATATTAAGGGATAATGCAGTTTGCAGCTACATCTCGTTATCTTCTTCCTTCATGATCTCGTTAAAGTTTCCATAGTGTATCATTAATAAGGAAACTTCGAACGTTTCTGGTGTCCTAACACTTACGAGAGGAAGAGGTGTTGCGTTTGTGTATTTATTTAGCTCTAAATAATGCAGGTCCTCGCGCTGATAGTAGCAAATGTTTATAGAGTCAATAAATCCATGGCTGCACGGAAAACCATTACATTAAAGCTTATTCAGATCTGTCAGATTTCGAGGTTTGGAGGTTTTCAGATGTTTTATTTATGCCAAACTTTAATTTACAAGATCTAACACGTAACGAAGTGTAAAAACGAAAGCTACTGCGTTGCTGATGGTAACAAAAAGTCTAATCCTAAGTTTCTTATTGTCTATGTATATGGCTGGGAATTTAGAGTAGTGGGGCAGGAAAAGTATAACAGGGATAGAGAGAGGGTCCAGGAGTTGACGAATAGATATGGGATAGATGACTTGGATGAATAACGGTTTAAGGTTTAGGACGGATGATTCGATAGGACGAGTAGCGGTTTAGAAGTGTAACTATTTACTGAAGATGAGACTTGATTAAATAAGCTTGATTATTGAGTCTTAATTAAATAAGCGATATCTAACAGATCCATTCGTGATTAGCATTCCTTCGTTTCTCCCCTTTTGTGTCATATAGGCTGTTATTTAAAGTATCTTCCTTACACATTAATGTACGAATAAAATGTAGCTTCTTGTTCGTGGCTATTTCAGCTAAAATCATTTTCATCTAATTACAGTGGATTTCTCCTATAACTATTTTTATCCTTATTCCCTCTTATCTTTGGTGTTTTATATTCAATATGGAGATGCTTGAACATATCAGCAATTCGACGTTCTTCTCAATTTGATATTAGATGCGCTCTTGTAAAACTCATTTCAATTCTAACTAACAGTTGTTCTCAATCGTAGCTAACCGCAGGGTTCATTTGTAAAACTCGAATTCACTTTTATTATTCACAGGAATTGAATTGAAATCCAATTCTCTTTAGCTAAGTAGATCGCGTGATAAAAGGAATTCTGATCTTTCAAGAAGTAAACGGGAGTCCCGAAGGTGCACGTTCGGAATGGCGAAAGAGTCGATTATGCAATTGATAGGAACAGAGCTCAAGAATTCTTAGGCCATTGAGCGAACGAGAATGCTCAATTGGCGATGCTTAACTTTTGTTTTGTACATCGATTTAGCTGCCAGAGCGGTGTGTTGCTCCCGAAATACTTCTCGACCTTTGTAATCGCTTTGTATGGCGAAAAGTTTTGCTCTTGATGAGGCTGATTAAAATTGATATCAGGAGTTGTTTAGGTGTCAAATTGAACGAGAGGGAGTTGATTGTTCTACAGTGGCTCCAAAAAGTATTCGTACACTATGTCACAAATAAATTCGTTTAATCCTGAAATTCTGAGTTTGATAGAAGTATTTAATAAAACTTTGTGGGTATGTAGATCGTAATAGGATACGTATGAATTAATCTCTTTTTTTCATCTAAATGCCATTTAAAAAAAGTGAAACCGGCGTTGAAATTTCTGAGTTTTTTCTCGTTTTTAAAAGATAACTTTATAATGGTAGTTGATGAAGCAAAACCTTTCAAATAGAAAATGTTTAATTTTTAATACTCTATCGCCCTGTCATAAAAAAGGAACACAGAAAAGCCTGTATTCAAAGCGTGAAAAATCTCTGAAACTTTGAGATTCGTTATCAGCCCCCTTAAAAGATATTTTGCCGCCAAAAAAATTGCTCCACACAGTTGCTCTGTATACACATAAAATTTCGTTGAAATTAGAATTTCAGAAGTAGATGAATTTCCTTATAATACAGTGTACGAATACTTTTTGGAGCCACTGTAGTTTAATATAAATGCTGGTACTACGTGATTTTGACTTGTTGAGTTGTCTTTGGTCGTGTTTTTATTTGTGTTCCTTGAGTTGTGTCTGTAGTGAGTTGTGTATCTTGAGTTGTGTTTCGAGTTGTCTCGTGCTTGTCTTTTTGGTTGTGTTTCAATGCTTTCAATGGCCCGATATTTATACCAAAAGTAATGGCAATCCCGAATCAATCATTATTGCTTAACACTAGATTTACGGCCATTTCTTGTATATCTATTTCTAATATTCATATATTAAGAAATAGGTATACATCAAAAAGGATTTGAAATTGCAGAACTGAGAGGGAAATAGATTAGGGTGTATTTGTATCGCTCCATCAATAAAAGTCAATAAAAATTGCTAAGAATGTAGGAATGTGATCGAGCGGATGCGAGTTTGGGAAAGTCTGAAGAGTACTTGAGTTGGGCGATTGTCGTGCGAACGCAGAATGTTTGGACTCGAATGTTTCTAAGGCGTGAAAGATGAGAACTTGAGAAAACGTTGCGACTGAGAAATTCTGAGTGGTCGTGACCGAATGCATCGAGTGAGAAAGGTTGACAATTAGAATGAAAGGAAACGAGTGTTTCGAAGAATATATGACGGGGAAAATGCGAGCGCGTGGCAGAAAGTGTTTGACTAACGTGGAAGAATAGTTTTTGACCGTGAACGTAGAAAGAGTGTGATTCTGAACGTTGAAGTTGCTAAGTTGTAAAGTCGTGTAAGTTGTTACTGTTAAATTGTTTTAAATATACATCTATTAATATTCTAATCACTTAACTTTTATTTATTCACGCCTGAGTCCCATCTTTCGTTCTACTAAAATCATTAACACGTTGAATGCCACGCCAGTTTTACAGGATTTGCCCGTGGCGCCACGATGAACTTTCTATTATACGATACATACACTGTTAAAATATTACCTACAACAAATAAGTGTAACTACTTTTAGATATTTTTTACTGCATTAATTTCTTCACACCATTGCATTAACGATGGTAGTAACGAAAAATTCATAAGTATTGACATTTTTCTAAATTATGTATTTCTATTAATTTGAGCGCGCCGGTCACCGGTGACCCCCATGACATTCAACGCGTTAAAGTAAAATTTTCCTATAATTGTAGGAATGTGATCTAGCGGATGCGAGGCTGGAAAAGTCGGAAGAGTATTTGAGTTGGGCGATTGTCGTGCGAACGCAAAATGTTTGGGCTCGAATGTTTCTAAGGCGTGAAAAATGAG
Source organism: Tetrapedia diversipes (assembly GCA_033822845.1). Classification (NCBI taxonomy): domain Eukaryota; kingdom Metazoa; phylum Arthropoda; class Insecta; order Hymenoptera; family Apidae; genus Tetrapedia; species Tetrapedia diversipes. The sequence continues at coordinate 75,981 of JAOPTO010001177.1, forward strand.
AACTTGAGAAAACAGTGCGACTGAGAAATTCTGGGTAGTCGTGACCGAATGCGTAGAGTGAGAAAGGTTGACAATTAGAATGAAAGAAAACGAGTATTTGGAAGAATATATGACGGGGAGAATGCGAGCGCGGGGCAGAAAGTATTGGACGGTGAAGGCAGAAAGTATTGGACGGTGAAGTGAGAAGCTAAGTAGCCAGCGTAGAGAAAAGAACTGTGTAGTTTGCGAAGCATAAGCGTAGTTTGTTATTTTGTGTTCGTTTGTGTCGTTTTAGTTTTATTAAATACACGTATATTTATTATTTTATTCACTTTTCTTTCTTTTCCTTTTTTCATTTGTAACCTTTCCTATAAGAATAATTATAATTGTTTTTGCAAATCTTGCTCATGAAATCCGAAATCCGTCAAATTGACGGGTCCCGTAAATCTGGTGTTAAAGGCATTGTAGGAAGGGGGCAGGACTGGTAAGTACTTCCCTTCTACCGAGGACGTTTGGGCAGGTATAGAGTCGTCATTGTACATACCTCTACCCTATTTTAGGATGCAACAACTTTTGAAAGGCAAACGTGTCTCGCACTGATTGGTCATGGGCGATCAACAATCTGTGGCAAAATGTGTAAAATGCTAACGTCGTCTCTATGCTCAGATACGTATACCCATAAAAAAATCTATATTGCAACCTTATTAATATTATTTCTAATAGCACTGATTGCCAAAGATAAGCAACAAATATCTTCATTCCACATTTGCATACAGAATAACCATTGAAATCTGTGAGACGTCATTTATAAGCTCTTCTTCATTAATAATTACTAATGTTTCGTTCAGTTTGTAATCAACGAAGTGCTACCCATTCAAGCAAGGCTTATCTGAAAATTGAAGATGCACTTTGTATAAGGGAACACACAATCACATATATCGATTTGGTCGGCTGTCATACGATGCAACAGTTAGTAAGTAGGTAATTCGGTTACTTATTGCTGATTGCTGCTTACTACATGGAATGAGACCTATTTAACCCTTTGACTACGATACACTTTATTACGCACCGATTGTACCATATGTCGCGTTGCGAATCTCTTGATCGAAATGATGGCCAGGATATTTAAATAACAATTTGGTTAATGACGGTTCCTCAGCGCCAGGCCATCAGTCATTATTGCACTCCGCAATAAAATAGTGCAAAAAAGGAGACTTTCAGGTGACCCCCTGGGGTCTAGGATTTATAAGGTACAACCCCAAATCACCTCTTGCGTGGGCCGTACCTTTCTTCTCCAAGGATGACCGGCGAATCATCTTGTTCTTGAAGTAGTGTCCGCCTGGCCAAGGGCATGTATACAGGGTGTTCGGACAGCCCTGGGCTTAAATTGAAAGAGTAACTCCCTGAGACATTCTAAGACGAAAATCAAGAGCAACGATTTTGCGTTTGAGGCTTTGTTTACGAGTTATAACTAGTTAAAGATATCGTTTAATCCGGACCGTTCGACGCTTGAGAGCGGGTAACCAAGGCAACTCGGTCGGTAACGTCGCTGAGTCCACAGTGATGCTCAAGAGTCGAACGGTCCGGATTAAACGATATCTTTAACTAGTTATAACTCGTAAACAAGGCCTCAAACGCAAAATCGTTACTCTTGATTTTCGTCTTAGAATGTCTCAGGGAGTTACTCTTTCAATTTAAGCCCAGGGCTGTCCGAACACCCTGTATATTGATAGCGCTTGGCAGGCGAAAAATACTAATAGTCGATCATTCAACTGAAACGTATCGTTTTTCGATTTACAATAGCCACGATATAACGCACAAACATTTAATGTAAAATTACCTTCCATGTATCTAGAATAAAGTATCAAGTGTTTCTTTAGTCACTACACCGGCATTATTATTATACAGTCCACTTACACATAACTAGTCGCATAAAGTTAATTCGGCGTGCGACGTACGAGTTTAACTACCCAGATACGAGCGGTGAAAAACGCGTACACGACACCATACGGCAGGGATTGTGTTACGATGTGCGCCGAGAACGGCGAATTTTTGGATAGAGATGCATTTTTGTGAAAACATATTTCAATAATCAAAATACTGAAATTTGCATTAATTCTCTTTTAACTAAGACTTATGGGAATAAATATTGATCTAATTTTTGCGGCGCCTATAGGCATCCTCTGTGTCATAAAGACAAACTGCGTCGGGTGCCTAAAGGTGCTCTCTGTATCACAAACGCAAAATTTCTAAGCGCCTATAGGCGCCCACAATAGCCAAAGAGTTAAAGGAGAGCAATTTTCTGAAAGTGCTGCCTGGCGATCTTCAATGGTGATCGAATGGAGACTTTATTTGGTAATCGAACCGACCACGGGAAGACTTTCATACGCGAAAACAGGCCATAATACAGGGTTATTGAAAAAAATTGCTGGGATTTCGCAATCTTATTACATAATGAAATCTTACGACATTATTATATTATTATATTACATAATGAAAACTTGTGGAACTAATTTTTGTGTTAAATTGAGTTATAGAATATACCGCAATGGACAAAAGTTTAAGACCGAAAGGTTAGGAAAAAGAAAGTAATTCATATGTGAGGAATGGAACAGTAAACAAATTTCATGCTTTGTACTAATAAACAAGTGCTATACTATTGTATTAGTAATAGAAATGGTGGTATAGGTAATATTTAGGAATCATGATACTCTATTTTATGATATTCTCTTGTCTTAAACTTATTTCCGCTACTGTAAGTTCTCCATGTATTGTACAGTAGCGGACAAAAGTTTAAGACCAAAGAGTCAACGAAATTAAACCAACTAATTCATAAGAAATAGCATGATAAACAAAATTTGCATCCTGTGCTAATCAATAAATAGTGTTCTACTATATGTAATAACAATAACAATGATTACACAGACAATATTTGCAAACTATAAAACTATGTTTTACACTGTCCTCTCGTCTTAAGTCA
>JAOPTO010001178.1:0-35861 GCA_033822845.1 Tetrapedia diversipes
TACTTCACCGTCTAATACGTTCTGCGTTCATCGTCTGATACTTTCTTACTTCACTGTCTAATACGTTCTGCCGCGCGCTCGTATTTTCCCCGTCATATATTCTTCCAAATACTCGTTTCCTTTCATTCTAATTGTCAACCTTTCTCACTCTACACATTCGGTTACGACCACCCAGAATTTCTCAGTCGCACTATTTTCTCAAGTTCTCATCTTTCACGCCTTAGAAACATTCGAGCCCAAACATTCTACGTTCACGCGACAATCGCCCAACTCAAGTACTCTGACCTTTCCAGCCTCGCATCCGCTCGATCACATTACTACAATACTCTACAGATTCAAGGTTGTCTTTTAAAACTATATTCCTTTTATCGCTTCACACGTAGGTGTAGTTCAATTATCCGGCGCTATCTTGGTCCCAAGTATACCGGATAATTGGAATTCTACCGTATAACGAAACACGCGAGGGTCGTTCGGTGATATTTTTGCGTTATCATCGAGGAGATTGAGCAAGGGGCGAGCAGTCGATAAGGGATCGCGTAATAATTTTCTAAATACGTTTGCTAATCGCCTACTGTGATAGATTTGCTTTTATTTTTGCCGATAAACCGCCGTAGCTCGGCATTAATTAGCTCGCGGCATCGATCTACCTGGTAATATCGGTCCGACTCCCGGCTTCGTCCGTTGCACACCGTCCTTCTAATTATTATCCCGCGGATCGAGACCTCATCGATTCCTTTCACCGGGGAGCAAAGGGTAATTGAGGTTCAAATGAATGTGACGAATCGCGAGAAATCAAGATTAATCGGTATCCCGAAGCGGATCTATTAAAGGGAAGATTGTTTTCTTTGTTGCAATTTGTCCGACGAACGGATGGGATGTTTCAGTGCGTAATCGTGCAACGAGAAACGGTATTTTTGAATTGCAATCGGAGAATAGCGCGTGACAGATGAAAACAATTGTAATTGGTATCTTGTGTAACTGCTGCGGACGATGAAGGGTCTATCTCTTCGCATTTAGAATGTCAGTACTGCTGACATGAATATTCAATAACTTGAAAATTGTCAGAAGCTGTAAGATTTGAAGTTTGAGAAGTTTTGTAAAACAGTAAATTAAAAATTCGATGTTTGTTTTTGTACAAAAAGAATTATATACACATTTTTCATGATTAATTCGGTCCTCGATTTTAAAATTCGGTGGAAACGAATATTAAAATATTTTGTCTGAGTGCGAAGGATTAACATCTAAGAATCAGTGAAAATAATTTAATTTACGTTTTGTGTTAATTATTAGTCAGAACATTCCTCTATTGATTATAAAAGTGATTACACGGCTAGATTAAATTGCAGTCGAACACGTAGACAACTAATTCAATCATTTAATTGCAAACAAAGTTTTTTCAGAAGTAAATAAATAAAATATCAACAAATATATTTTTTAGAAAAATGTTAGGTTTTAATTACACTCAGTTATTTACAATCGTTTAAATTATAAGGCTATTATTCAATAGAGTGGCTAAATAAGGATCCTAAAGGAGGGAAAAAAAGAAAGGAGGGACTTTCTTCATTCTGGGCCTGTTAGGGGACTCATCAGTCGGCTACCTGGGCAAGGGTGATTCTTTAAACATGGGGACAAGAGTTAGAGATTCTTTTTATAGAAACAAGGTGGTTAGGAGAAGAGTTGTGAGAAATTTGTATTCCTCTGATTTTTGGGGGGAATAAATGGTTGTAGAAAAGCTGGTGAAATAGTATTAATAACTAAAGATTAATACATTTATATAATAATATTCTTATAATTTTATATACATATCACATTTACCCATATATTAATATTTTTATCTCATTATTATTATTAATATTTATAAAATACCAGTATCGTAAATACTCAAATCCTATTAATCACTATTAATGCTTCATAAATTTACTATATCAATGTTGCTATTTTATAAATAATTTAATATACCCCACCACTCTCAATACTTCTTAAAAATTCTATCAATTACACAATATAACTTTACTATCCTCTAATTAATTTAATATATCGCATACTTTATATATAATTCAAGCCCTGAAAATAATTTAGAAAATCTTTTCTCATTTCACTGAATTACCTACTCACCTTAAAAAATTGCTCTCAAATTCCCCCCCCCCCCTCCTGCCTATCAAAGACTTCGATTGATCAGAACTAACTGTTCAACAATAAGCAGAGAAGAAGCCTGCACAAGTTTCGCTGTGTCGTCGCGATTGCATTCATGCTCGCGCTTCTTCCCTTCGACCAAATTAAGTTGTACTCGTTTGTAGGTTGATCCTATCAATTCGAGTAATCTCGTTTGCTCGCTCGGGACGGCGTGGCTCTGTTCAGTGGCCACGATTTTTCTCCGCCGTACGTGTATCGCGGCTTCGAATTGCGATCTGGGACGGCAAAAATCGAGCACACGGGCAGGTGGTGTCCCCGACGAATTAGCCGGAGCGACTCGTAAGCCACGCTATGACTAATTATCGGCATTGACGGGACTAAAGGAGCGGAAGACCGGTTGATCGAGGTCGGTTGTCGGGAGCTTATGTGCCGGCGGAGGAATCAGAAGTTGCTGCTAGGCCCGTTGCTGCTCTCGCAAACTCATTATCCCAGGCTTGTACCGAACCCCATCCTCCTCTAACCCTTTCTCTGCTTCTCTCTCTCTCCCTCTCACTTACTATCTAACTCACTCATTCTCACTCACACACACTTACTTTCTCATTCTCTCTCACACACTTACTATCTAACTCACTCACTCTCACTCTCCCTCTCCCTCTCTCATTCTGACTCACTTATTCACTCACTTTCTCACTCTCACTCTCTTCCTCTCTCGCTCTCTATCCCTCTCTCACTCACTTATTCACTCACTCTCACCCTCTCACTCTCTCTCTCTCTCTCTTTCCCTCCCCTCTCTCTATCTCTACCTATTTCTCTCTGCCTCTCTGTCTCACTGTGTTTGTCTCTCTCTCTTCCTCTCTCTCTTTCTCTGCTCCTAGCGCCCCGCATCTCTCAGTACTAATTATAACCGTAATCATGGCGCGCATTAACTCTCCTTGTACAGGTAATTGTTAATGAGAGCATACGAACCAGATTGCATTACTACGCTGCCTGTGTTGGCCCCCATTGGTAATTAGAGTCACCTTCGATTGAGTGGATCCCTGTTCTCTCTATTCCGGGCCCGGTCTCGTCTTCCTCTTAGTTCCCGGCGTTTTCGAGATGCCTTTTAACGTCCTGCTACTCTTGTCCTCTATTGTTCTCTCGTTAACGTTGTGGAAGCTCCCGTGGAGGTTGTTAAGTAAGAAGGGAAACGTATATCTTTCAACGCGCTGATGGATGTACTTACGATTAGTCAACGATTGAATGGCGGCTTAATAAAAATTGTGACAACCAGAATTATTGCAACTTGACAATTTTTTATTTTTTAATTTACAGAAGTTAAAAATTAAAAATTTTATTGACATTGAGAACAGTAATTATCGATGACAAAATTATTCGATAATATTGAAACAATACTAAATTAGTAATAAAACAGCGATAAAATAAGACGATATTCAGGTTAGAAATACATTTTTAAATACATACATCATTTTTCACATAAAGTTACTGAAATCGAAAGTGTTAATGTAAAATTACTAAAATTAGAAATGCAGATGTGCGTTGGCGTAATACACGTGGATCGATACGAACTGATTTAGCTTAAAACTGATCAAAGTTGAGGCATCTCTTGCATATGATAATCGTGTATCTCGGTTCATCGATCTTTTATGATACTTTGATTTAATGCTATTCGAGGTAGGGCATTTATTTCTGAAATGGTGTCATTGCATCGGGAAGTTTACAGGGAAAAGTTCGTATTACTGTGTGCAGTTCTTTTGTATCGATTGTACATAGTTGGTGTAGTCGCATGATCAATGCAAACGATGCCAAACGTTTGGCACGCTGTGATTGTAGTCAATCTATCAGGCTCCTCCTTGACCTAAATCCAATCATGCCAATCTGTTGTTTATCATACTGAACCAAAGTCACTTCGTATAAATCATCCGTTGATTCATATTTTCACGAATTATTCAAATATTCATTTAATTTTCGTGTATCGCATTATATCATCAATCATAGTTATTATAATGTAATAGAAGCATGAATTCCTCAATTTCAAATTTTGTATGATATATATATATAGGAAATTCTATTTTTATTTATTTAGTAGAGTGAGATGATAGGCCCCAGGTGTGAGTAAAATAAAGTGAAGTGCTTAGAATATAATAATATTGTTGGTACGCGTGTTTCTAACGTAATCTAGTCAGAGGGAGTTGGATCACCTGTTTGATCATTCTGTATTCTTTTGTTTCTCATATATCCGTTATAATAATTTTTCCTGTTACCTATGTATCGTTTTCTCTGCGCTTCTTTTTCATCTAATGTATGTGCTAACAATATCTTTTACTAATTATGATATTATATAATAAGAATTATTCATTTTCTCACGTATTCCTTAAACTAACAAATATATTTAAAATAGTTTAATAATAATAACTTAAAGGACTTTTCAACTTAGCAACTACTACATTCTTACTTCCTTGAGAATCACACTCTTTCTGTCTTCACAGTCCAATACTTTCTGTCACGCACTCGCATTTTCCCCATCATATATTCTTCCAAACGCTCATTTCCTTTCTTTCTAATTGCCAACTTTTCTCACTCAATGCATTCGATCACGTTCACCCAAAATTCGTCAGTTGCTCAGTTTTCTCATGTACTCTTCTTTCACGCCTTAGAAACACTCTACTTCAAACATTCTACGTTCACACGGTTATTGTTCAACTCAAGCACTCTTCACATTTTCCCAGAATCGTAGCCACTCAATCGCATTCTTACAATATATAGGAAAATTCTGCTTTAACAACTTTAGTAGAGCGAAAGATAGGACTCAGGTGCAAATAAAATAAAAGTAAAGTGATTAGAATATAATAATGTATATTTAAAACAATTTAACAGTACACACTTAAACGACTTTACAACCTTAGGGCTACTAACCGTTCAGAATCACACTTTTCCTGCCCTCACCGTCAAACTCTTTCTGCTTCGCGCTCATATTTTGTCGTCATATATTCTTCCAAACGCTCATTTCCTTTCTTTCTAATTGCCAACTTTTCTCACTCAATGCATTCGATCACGTTCACCCAAAATTCGTCAGTTGCTCAGTTTTCTCATGTACTCTTCTTTCACGCCTTAGAAACACTCTACTTCAAACATTCTACGTTCACACGGTTATTGTTCAACTCAAGCACTCTTCACATTTTCCTAAACTCGCATTCACCCGATTGCATTCCTACCTTTATTTAAAATAGTTTAATAGTAACAACTTAAACGACTTTTCAACTTAGCAGCTACGACGTTCTTACTTCCTTCACAGTCAAACTTTTTCTCCCTTATGCTCGCATTTTCCCCGTCATATATTCTTCCAAACACTCATTTCCTTTCTTTCTAATTGCCAACTTTTCTCACTCAATACATTCGATCACGTTCACCTAAAATTCTTCAATTGCGATGTTTTTTCAAGTGATCAGTTTTCACGTCTTAGAAACACTCTGTTCCATACATTCTACGTTCACACGGTTATTGTTCAACTCAAGCACTCTTCACATTTTCCTAAACTCGCATTCACTCCATCGCATTCCTACCTTTATTTAAAATAGTTTAGTAATAACAACTTAAACGACTTTTCAACTTAGCAGCTACGACGTTCTTACTTCCTTCAGAATCACACTCTTTCTCCCTTGTGCTCGCATTTTCCCCGTCATACATTCCTCCAAACACTCATTTCCTTTCTTTCTAATTGCCAACTTTTCTCACTCAATACATTCGATCACGTTCACCTAAAATTCTTCAATTGCGACGTTTTTTCAAGTGATCAGTTTTCACGCCTTAGAAACACTCTACTTCAAACATTCTACGTTCACACGGCTATTGTTCAACTCAAGCACTCTTCACATTTTCCTAAACTCGCATTTCTACATATATGATATGTAATGTATGATGCATATCAGAAATAGGTGTACAAAAAATGTCCATAAACCTGGTGTTAATTATATCAACACCGATTCCGTTTACGTTACATCATCGGTCTTTTTAAAAGTACATACATACATATACGTAGATGGTGTGCTCGATCTTAGATCCCATTGCAACCATCTGTTGTTCATCATATTAGGTTGCACGAGCCTGTAACGTGAATCTGCCTGGCGCTGATAAATTGTTACGACCTTCTTACGGTCATTAATTAGAGCCAGCTTAAGTACCTTGTTTAATCTGATCTCGTTCGCAGGCCGATTCGGAATCGTATCAACGGAAGCCTTCGTTCAAACGAAGTTTTCGCTCCGTTAGGAATACGAAATCCGCTATCCAGCGTCGTTTAATCAACGCATCTTGAAATGATGATTGATAAATTGTACGCGGAGGTTAAACCACGTTTGATATCTCGCCGTTGGTATTTAAGTTGCGTTGAATCGCGTTACCAAGGCAAATTAAAGTGTTTACTGGAAGAGCTTTGAAAATGACGTTTCTTAGGAATAAGTGGATCTTCTTCGTGAACTGGAACTTTCATGTTTTTCTGTTATTATTTAATTATTATTATTAATTTAAATTAATATTATAATTATTATATATAATTGATATTATAGATAGATAATTAAACCACGTTTGCCTACTGCACAAAATTATCCATGGCGTGATAAACAACCCTAGTGTTATTATATTAACCCTTTGCACTCGAGAGATGATTCTTAGTCGTTTAATGATACTAATTTCAAAAATTTTCAAATTCGAAATATTTTCTAAGATTTGCCTATATTAAACGTCATTTAGTTTATTTAAGCGATATACTAAAATTTACATACATAACTATTTGATTTCTGAGTCTCACTAATAAACAAACTAATTAAAACCTGAAAATTTGTGAAACGATCATTTGGTGACTAACAGTCACCTCTCGAGCACAAAGGAAACCGTGCAAATATTTTTTTCAGCCACTATTATCCTTTCGTACACATTTTTGTCTTACATTTTTCATACTGTACTAGACGTAAATTTTTTTTTGTACAGCCATAGCACTAATCTAATTCAAAAATGGTAAAAATATATAAATCGATCCATTTCTTATACCCGATTATCCTTTCACCGTTTCTTCCCCCGTTCTTTTTCCCCAGAAAAAGTATTACCTTATCGTACACTTTTTTATTTTACATTTTTCATGATGTACCGGACAAAAATTTTTTTTTGTACAGCCATAGCACTAATCTAATTCAAAAATGGTAAAAATATATAAATCGATCCATTTCTTATACTCGATTATCCTTTCACCGTTTCTTCCCCCGTTCTTTTTCCCCAGAAAAAGTATTATCCTATCGTACACTTTTTTATTTTACATTTTTCATGATGTACCGGACATAAATTTTTTTTTGTCCAGCCATAGCACTAATCTAATCCAAAAATGGTAAAAAAAATGTAAACCGATTTGTTTCTTACCTCCGATTGTCTTTTCACCCTTCCTTCCCCTGTTCTTTTTCCCCAGAAGAAGTATTATCCTATCGTACACATTTTCGTCTTACATTTTTCATGATGTACCGGACATAAATTTTTTTTTGTGCACTGTTATAGCACTAATCTAATCCTAAAATGGTAAAAAAATGTAAACCGATCCTTTTTTATATTCGATTATCCTTTCACCCTTACTTCTCTCGATCTTTTTCCTCAGATTTCGAATCGTTCTCGTTAGCCAACTGACTCCCGTACAATTTCGACATTTGCCCTGTTCGTGGCACAGATGCGGGAGCAACACAAAGAACACCGGCGTCAGAAATGCCGGTATGCGCTCGATTCTAATATTAGCCATCCGTATGGGCCGTCCGATCAGAAAATTTCAGCGGCCTGCGCAGGCAGGTCTGCTGCTGCACACGCAAACACGGGGGATAATCAGCGCTAACTTGGCTCTAACTATTCATAGCACGCGCGCAATGTCGTGCCCGGGGCACGTTGCCCAGATCAGGCGTCAACTCGCAACGCAGCCTCTGGCTCCGGGTAAGCACTTGCTACAGGGAGCTGTAAAGTTGGCGAGCAGGACAACACAAAGACAAAAGGGGTACTGTAAGCCGCTCGTAAGTTTGGATCTGGAAGGAACGTGGATGCGATTGGTCACAGCGAAGTAAGGCAGCTTAGTTGCACGGAAACATAGAATAGGGCCATTTTTGTTATTGATTGAATTTGTCCCATCTACTACAGGCGCCCCTCAATTTTTGCATGATTCGCTATATCACACATTTTTAAAAATTCAACTGCTTAACACTGGAACTACCAGAGCAGTCAAAATTATCAATAGGCGATTATACATAGCAACCTTATAAATTTACTATGGTAAAGCTCCCAAAATTTACTATGATTTTCTGCAGAAAGTAATAAATAAAGATTTGTTTTCTATGTATTCAATATCTTTTCGTGTAATTTTCAATTTGATCTTTTCCATGCAAATAAGTACTCTATAATTGTTGATAGTTCTAGTGTTAAAGGTGCATTAATACTAGAACTACTACAGCAGTCAAAATGACCAGTTAGTGATTATTCAAAGCAGCCTTATAAATTCACTATGGTAAAACTTCCAAAATTTACTATGATTTTCTGTAGAAAGTATAAATAAAGATTTGTTTTCTATGTATTCAATATCTTTTCGTGTAATTTTCAATTTGATCTCTTCCTTGCAAATAATTACACTATAATTGTCGATAGTTTTAGTGTTAAAGGTGTATTAACACTAGAACAGTTATAGCAGTAAAAATGACCAATTGTTGCTAATCCATAGTAACCTCATAAGTTCACTATGGTAATGCTCTCTAAATTTACTATGATTTTCTGCAGAAAGTATAAATAAAGATTTGTTTTTTAAGTATTCAATATCTTTTCGTGTAATTTCCAATTTGATCTCTTCCATGCAAATAAGTACACCATAATTTGTCGACAGTTACAGTGCTAAAGGTACATTAACACTAGAACTACCAAAGCAATTAAAATGACCAGTTAATGATTATTCAAAGCAGCCTTATAAATTCACTATGGTAAAACTTCCAAAATTTACTATGATTTTCTGCAGAAAGTAATAAATAAAGATTTGTTTTCTATGTATTCAATATCTTTTCGTGTAATTTCCAATTTGATCTCTTCCATACAAATAAGTACACCATAATTGTCGATAGTTCTAGTGTTAAAAAACTATTCCATTACCTTTAACATTGGCCGATACGATTTTGTCTGACCGAAGCGTTGTAAACCCATTTGAATGGATAATATAAATTGACCTTTACCCGATGAATCTGTCTGCCTCACCGCGACAATTGCGCGAGAAAAATTAACAAGCTGGTGGTTCAAAATGAAGCAGCCATTTTCTCGTTACGCTCGCAATTCAGCCGATTCATTTGCGAACGCGTACGAAATAATTGATGGGGGCCGCCCGATGGAGGTGGAAATAAAAGTACGTTATCCGTTCCGGTCGCATCATCAATCCCGATGCCATTATATCTATTCGCCGGACATCTCGGCCGATAAATCTTGCAGTACGAATTAACAACGCGGCGTCTAGACCGGATCAATCTCATTGCCAAGGTCTACGAGTGTTGCACGGCGAAGAAAGAAAAAATAAGAAAAGAAAAAAAAGGGAAGGAGGAATCATTATCCGGCAGCGTCTTCGAGAAACTCGTACGAGCTCGCGGCGAAAGCAATTTGCTCGCCTTGAAACCGCCGGTAAATCACCTTGCACTTCGCGGCTCCCGGTGCTTTGCAAAGTGCAAATTTTTCGTCCTCCTCCCCCCTACCCTGCGCCTTCGCTGCTTTGATAAAAATCCTTAACACCAGCTTGCTTTCTTTCTCTCGTCCTCTCCAGCTTTTTGTTTTATATCGCGTTCGCGATCGAGATATCCCGGTTCAGTGTCTCTCAACCCTTTTTCGAATTACAATTTTCTTTTATTCTCCTTGGGTCCGTATGATAAAGAATGAAGATTGTCTCTTAAAACGGGATCGCATGATTTCAACAAATAAATATTATCGTATTACATCGATTATAAAACGCCATTAATTATAAGACGGAGTCTAAATGTTTCACGCTAGAGATAAAAAATACGTGAATTTTGAAGTATTTTTATTATAACGTGTAGAATAAACAAAAATATGTACAGTGGCCCCAAAAAGTATTCGTACACTGTGTCGCAAATAAATTCGTTTAACCCTGAAATTCTGAGTCTGACAGAAGTGTTTGATAAAACTTTGTGGGCATGTAGATGGTAATAATATACGTATGAATTAATCTCATCTTTTCATCTAAATGCCATTTTAAAGGGGCGAAACCAGCATTGAAGTTTCTGAGTTTTCTCTCATTTTTTAAAGATAACTTTGTAATGGTACTTGCTGAAGCAAAACCTTTCAAATAGAAAGTGTTTAATTTTTAATACTCTATCGCCCTGTCATAAAAAAAAGAACACAGAAAAGCTTGTATTCAAAGCGTGAAAAATCACTGAAACTTTGTGATTCGTTACCAGCCCCCTTAAAAGATATTTTGCCGCCAAAACAATTGCTCCACGCAGGACACACCATGCTCTGTACACACATAAAGTTTCATTGAAATTAGAATTTCAGAAGCAGATAAATTTCCTTATAATACAGTGTACGAATACTTTTTGGAGCCACTGTATATGTATGCTTAAAGAACTGAAAAATATATTTTATATATTTTTACACATCTTATATTTGATGTGATACGGTAATTTTCTTACGCATAGCGAATAATATTAGCTGCATAAATTTAGTGGTACATTATATTTTAACCCTTTGCACTCGGCTGTCCCCTCTCATGGGACATGGTAATCCTAGCATATAATAGTTTCGAAAATTTTTAGACGTTAGTTCAGACCCGGACGTTAAGTAGTCATATATGTAAATTTTAATATACGACTTAACTAAACTAAATAAAGTTTAATATACGTGAACCATAGTAAATATTTCGAATTTGAAAATTTTTGAAGTTCGTATCATTAAACGACTAACGGTCACCTCTCGAGTGCAAAGGGTTAAACTTCATTTAGTTTAGTTAAGTGGTATATTAAAATTTACATATATGACTATTTAACGTCCGGGTCTGAACTAAAGTCTGAAAATTTACGAAACTATCATATGCTAGGATTAAGATGTCCCATGAGAGGGGACAGCCGAGTGCAAAGGGTTAAAGTATCCGTACAGGTGTCGTTCTGTTTACAGCGGTGACTACAAATGCTTCACATTTTGACCAATAATTCTGTAATATTGCACACTCGTTCCAAAAGCGATTTCCACATCTTGGTCTTCTGGTTGTAAGTCACCAGCCCACAAGTTGGGAACCCGCTGCCCTAACCCTTTTGTATCTCGAAACATCTCGTTGTTCCCATCGTGATTCTTAGTCTCGGGGCAATTTGCTCACCTTGATGCGCATGCCACTCTAACCACGAGTTTACGTACACATAACAGCGATGGGTACGTGGATCATCGGGCACACGCGTTGCACACGTGGGTACCCACTTGCGAGCGTTACACACGCGAGGAAATATCTCTCGAGACTGCCGGCACTCTTATTATTGCTAAACGCGTCATCATTAAATAAATTGGCTCGTTTGCTTGCTTATAGCATCGGCCACTGCTGTGTCACGTATCTCTCGCTGCTTCGCTCTTTCGCTCGTCCTCTTCTTCGTTTTGCAGGCATTCCTTCCTTTTTATTTTTAAGAAGTCGTCGAGTTTTGTTTTTGACGCATCACGTGCTTTGAGGCAAGGACTGGCTGATTTTAACGCTCGATAAGTTTGCTTGGAGGACGTTGAGGGGTCGGGAAATTATCTTTATTCGGAGGTATTACGTGCTTCTATACAAATGAATACGTGAAGTAACGATAAGTATGCGATACTCGTTATGAAATAATGCGTGTCTTCTCCGAATTAGTTTTTTTTTTTTACCGTTCTTCGTGCAATTTGTTTTCCCTTTCAATTTAAGATGGTGACATTTTTTGTGATACACTGAAATCGGGCTGAGCATTATCGCGATGCAAGTGAAAGTTTTAGGAAATATTATTTATTTTTGTACTCAGTTAGGTTATAATTTGACTTTTTATTAAGATATAGTTGATATGTTGTTATAGGTTTCAAAGTGTTGGAATTAATTGGTTATAATAATCTTAATACTAACGTAATAATATTCGCCCACTTAAAACTACTTATTAATAACTTAATACTAAATTAATAATATTCGTACTTTATGATGATTTTAATAATCTTAATACTAACATAATAATATTCGCCCACTTAATGCTAACATAATAATATTTACCGACTTAATACTACTTACTTATAACTTAATACTAAATTAATAATATTCGTATTTTATGATAATTTCAATAATCTTAATACTAACATAATAATATTCGCCGACTTAATACTAATTACTAATAACTTAATACTAAATTAATAATATTCGTACTTTATGATAATTTTAATAATCTTAATACTAACATAATAATATTCGTTTACTTAATACTACTTACTAATAACTTAATACTAAATTAACAATGTTCACACTTTATGATAATTTTAATACACGCGTTGTTTTAAGGCAAAGGGTTAACCCGAGATAAGTTCAGCGAGAGGATAACGATATGTGAGGACGTTAAAGAAAATAAATTTACTCACTAAGCACTTGCGTGCTCCATATAAACTTTAACATACTATCGCTACTGTCGCGTGACTCGTTTCACTAGGAGGCTCAAGCAAGGAATGTCCGTCCCAACTTCCGTTTTTCCGGCCTGATGCCTCGTCGTCTTCCAGAGTTTAGGGAAATACGAGAGGAAGGAAAAGGTTCTTGAGCTGCATCGGGCCTCGAACTATATCCGATTAGTTTATTACCCCCGGGGTCCTTTTTCCTTCACTCCGTATTACTATAGGAAATGTTCTATAAAATGTAGAACGGAAGATGGAATTCAGGTGTGAAAAATAAAAGTGAAGCGATTAAAATATTGATAAAAGTATATTTAAAACAATTTAACAAAACAACTTAAACGACTTTACAACTTAGCAACTTTAACACTCTTTCTACGTTCACAACCAAACCTTTCTGTCTTCAACGTCCAATACTTTCTTGCTAGGGATTTTAACTGTTCTATCGTGCATTTCTTTAATTGTTCAATATTCATTTACCATACAACTTCACAACGTGTCACTTCACTTCAAACACTTGTCACACCAGATTGTTCTGCTAAATACCGATCAGATGGTTCGCGATCACTTGACTCTACAATCCCGACTCGAGCCCTCAATTTTATAATATTGAATTTTATTTGGTTTAGTTAAGCAATATACTAAAATTTACTTATACGACTGTTTAACCATTTGAGTTTGAATATTTACAAAATTACTTTCTGCCTTCACCGTCCAATACTTTTCTGCTTCGCGCTCGCATTTTCCCCGTCATACATTCTTCCAAACACTCGTTTCCTTTCATTCTAATTGTCAACCTTTCTCACTCTACGCATTCGGTCACGACCACCCAGAATTTCTCAGTCGCACTGCTTTCTCAAGTTCTCATCTTTCACGCCTTAGAAACATTCGAAGTCCAAACATTCTGCGTTCGCACGACAATCGTCCAACTCAAGTACTCTTCAGACTTTCCCAAACTCGCATCCGCTCGATCGCATTCCTACTGTTGGAAATTCGTATCTTAACGAATAAACAAAAATCAATCGCCTCGAAGAAATATTTATGTAAGGTCGAGCTATCGGCTGAGGAGGTTCCGGGAACGGGTCAAGTGGTTTTCCTTACCACGCTGTGCGTAAGAATTAGAGGACCCTAACGAACTGTGTCCTTTAGCCTTTTTCTATTCATTCGAGTCTTGCCTCTCGCTGTGTAGAGATCAGGTTTAGAAAGCGATATACCTTCCCTTAGAAATAAAGTCTAGTTAAAATATTAAGTGAACAGTTATCATTATTTTATTCCTTTCAATCCATAATCTCCAATACCTACATTACCTTTGTGTGATCTACGCCACAAATGAAAAGATCGACGTGCAACGGGGGCATTTCGCGCGGAGCGTACAACGGAGGGGAACCCGGCGCGTAATGAGAGGAGGCGAATCGAGCCCAGATAGTTATCGTTGAAATACCGTGCAAGAATGCCGCGAATGCGTGTACAAGCCGGCATTATCCTACAAAGTGTCGATTAGCCGTGACGAGACGATATCGCGCGTATGGGGTTGCATTACCAGCCTGCAAGATGTTCGCCCAGCAGGCGGCCAGAAAATGGACCTGCGAAACGGACGCAGGCGAGACGGGACGGGAGGCGACACGTATTTGCCCTTTGGCAGTGTTCAGCCTGATCGCCTTCGCTCGTTTGAATACATGTACGCAGGCACCTACGGTCGAACGATGATATGTAATCTGATTTTTCATGCTTAACTTTATTAGGGACAACGATGCGAACGTATTATGGTGTACTGTTTCAATTACCAGCGGTCGCCCCTCTGCCCCGTTTGTACCGGGCGCAGGGTTAATGGGGATTATTACGCGTGGAGTGATATTACACGGAGTTTCTTGAACGGTCACACCGAGACCGGGGTGTTTCCGTTGTGGGGGCTTTGTCGAGACGTTTCCCAGATGGGATTCTAACTGGTCGAAGTTGGCAACTGTTGGATTTTTAGCTGGATTGTGGCTCGAAATGATTAGGAAAACGCACTTAGAGTTTCTCAAGTTCACGTATATTTGCAAAAGAAACCTGAACGGAAACAGTACAGATGAAACAATGTTGAGAAGAAAAACAAATTGCAGAGATACGATTTAATATTTGTTTTTAATGCGATCTAGCTTGATCAACGACTCTTTTACTCTTTACTTTACTTTTTACTTTGCTCAAAGGGTGTTTCCGTTGTGGGGGATTTGTGGAGACGTTTGGAATCTCAGATGGGATTTTAACTGGTCGAAGTTGGGAACTGTTGGATTTTTAGCTGGATTGTGGCTCGAAATGATTAGGAACGCACTTAGAGTTTTTCAAGTTCACGTATATTCGCAAAAGAAACCTGAATGGAAACAGTACAGATGAAACAATGTTGAGAAGAAAAACAAATTGCAGAGATACGATTTAATATTTGTTTTTAATGCGATCTAGCTTGATCAACGACTCTTTTACTCTTTACTTTACTTTTTATTTTGCTCAAGCTGTCTGGAATCGATTCTATTTGTAGATCAGTATTATTTATCTAAATTAACTAAATTTTGGTATTGCTTAACTTTGACTTAACTTTTGATGGGTTGCCTTTCGAATGCAAAGGGTTAAATTCTGTCGACGTTTATTTGCGAGGGCCGTCAGCAAAGGCCATCACGAATTAGCTCCTAAGCAATGGCCGCTAAATTGTTGCCGTAACACCGATCACTTAAACTTTTTGTTAATACAACAGACCGCCATTTATTTTGCTAGCCAACTTTATTTTTCTTTGAAACGAGTCTTAGGCTCGCCAACTTACCAGCTCCCCACGAAACCTCGGTGGTAAGCGCAAAAACCGCCGAAGAATCTACGAGGACGAAACGTACGGCAGAGTTACGCTAACGAGGCCGGCGATTTGCGTTCCAGTCTGTTTATCGTGGCGCTGCAGCCCTCTGAGGCCGACGCGCGATTGGCAGAACGAGATTAGACCGCTCACGGGCCACTACGATAAGCCCCATTGTTGCTTGTTCTCGTTCGCTTTTAACGGCCGTGCATAAAAGTGCGCTCGCCTCGATTTCGCGCGTGTCGTTCCTGGTGTCGTCGTCATCGTCGTCGTCGTCGCCGTGGGTTCCAGCGTCGCGACGCTGGAAAAACCTTTCATATCCTCCCTCCATCACCCCTTTGTCGCGATGTCTACCAACAGTAGGGAACTCGATTACGCTTTTCTCTGTTTCTGGTACGATACTGTAGTAATGTGAACGAGCGGATGCGAGGCTGGAAAGGTCAGAGTACTTGAGTTGGGCGATTGTCGCGTGAACGCAGAATGTTTGGGCTCGAATGTTTCTAAGGCGTGAAAGATGAGAACTTGAGAAAATAGTGCGACTGAGAAATTCTGGGTGGTCGTGACCGAATGCGTAGAGAGAGAAAGGTTGGCAATTAGAATGAAAGGAAACGAGTATTTGGAAGAATATATGACGGGGAAAATGCGAGCGCGAGGCAGAAAGTATCAGACGACGAACGCAGAACGTATTAGACGGTGAAGTAAGAAAGTATCAGACGGTGAAGATAGGAAGTATTAGACGACGAAGTAGCCAGCGTAGAGCGAAGGACTGTGTAGTTTGCGAAGCATAGGCGTAGTTAGCGAAGTATCAGCGTAATTTGCGAAGTATCAGCGTAGTTTACGTAGTATCAGCGTAGTTTGTTATATTGTGTTCGTTTGTGTCGTTTTAGTTTTATTAAATACACGTACATTTATTATATTATTCACTCCTCTTTCTTTTCTTTTTCTTTTAATTTATAACCTTTCCTATAAATTTTGGGGGCTCGTCCGGGATTGATTAGCCTATGAATTTTGGGCCTCGTCCGGGATAGTCCTTTCCTATAATACTGTTGTTACCGTAACGGTCAACTGGTAGGAAGATACTTCTGGTACGGCGATGAGCTCGATGAAACGGGCGATTGCTTCGTTATGGGATACAGCTCTGTTAGATTTCGAGGTTTGAGGGTTTTCAGATGTTTTATTCTTGCGTAAATCAAGGTAAATTTGTCGCGTAAAATAAACGCTCTCGTAAATCCAGAGATGAGTGTATTTCCTTGCGAGAGGTCTGAATTATCCTTCGTCGAGTTCCATAGTCGATGATTAATTTTGTTTGAATTACGACAGATGTGAGATAATCGCAGGGGAAAACCATTCGTGATTTAGTGGAGTGTCGTACACGCTGAGCTGGTAATACGAAGGAAAATGAAAGGAAATCGTCATTAATAGAGGGAGTTCCCCTAAAACTCGATGGCCCTTAATAGCGGACAGTAGCGATATCTTTCAAGTTTGAAACGCTATGTGATCATCATTAACTGTTGCAATAATATTATTTATTTGGTTGCTTCATATTGATTTCTAATACTGTTAAATTACAAATAAAACAGTACAGAAGATATAAAATATTATATTTCTTGATTCGTTTAAGAAAAACTTAAATTGTTAGATAGTAATAGTTTCACCGTTTGACCATTTCGTGGCCATTTTCTTTTCTTCAAACTGATCGTTAATGTTTTTAATTTCTCAATTTTCAATTGTTAGATTTCATACAAAAGGTGAAGAAAATGGTACTTTTCAAAATACTTTTAACACGTTCGTCTCCACGTCATCCATGCCTGAGTGACGCTCTTTTTCTTAAAGTTAAATAGGATTTTAAATTGGAATTTTAAAATAAATTCAATGAAATAAGCATTGAAGTATAATTTTTAAGTGTATAAAATACTTAAAAATATAAATAAAATAATTAAAAATATAATTTTAAGTATATAAAATACACAAAATAAAAATAAAAATGAAAAGTTAAAGTTCTTGCTGTTTTTATATTCTTTTACCCTAGTTTTCTATGCAATCGAATTTGTGCCCAGCGAGAAACTCAGCTGAATCACGCTGGGCGACGAACGTGTTAAATTTAAATTTTCGAATGGATGAAAATTAATTAATTGCACGTACATTAAAAAAGAAATGTCTAATATCCTCTGTTTTGGACATGTGAAAAAATGTGAAAAATTGTGAAAAATTAATGTAACAGAATTTCGTTCTTCAGTGGATTAGAATTGCAATCTATTCGCGCGACTCTCATCCGCTCGTGTTCCCATGCAGCCTTTAGATGTTTATCAACCCCCTCGCTTGTGAATACCCGTTCATTATCCGTGTCGCGTCTCTAAAGCTCGAAACAGATAGTTAGAATAACGCTAAACCTTGTTGCGCGAACGATCACCGCATTTAAGTTCAGCTATTAAGGTCGCGTTTTATGATCCCAATATCGTATCTCGGATAGCTCGAAATAAGTATATCCGCGCGCATACATTAACCGACTCTATTACGATATAAATATAACACGTGGCTGGAAGCTCGCGCCAGAGGCGAACGCGCAGGTACCATGGGTAGCTAACGAGATTCTGGTCGGGCAAACGAGCACCGTAAAGGTGTGTCCCCACTTGAGTCGACGTTTGCCGATCGGCAACACAGAACGAAGGTCCATTTACAGTAGCGGACACAAGTTTAAAGACCCATGATCGGTTTTTTCCAACTTTCCGATCAATAGAATATGAAAGTGCAATCTCTATCATCAGAATTTCTACAATTGAATACCAGAAAAGGATCGTGTAGTATAACATTAATAGAAAAAATAAAATATTGTATGTGTGCTTAGAGTGTTGAGGAAAACGACAATGTTAAAAATATATATAAACTTATTTATTTGATGTAACAATTTTCTGATCCCATTCACACGTCCTATTCTCAATCAATCTCCAAACAAAAGGTATACATTCACGATCCTCATTTAACTTTTTTCATTCTCTACTCCATTCACTCATATTTTCATCCTTCTTGTTTTTCCATACATTGCTTCTTATTCTAATTTCTTGACCGTTCATTCTAGAATCTCTTTCACACAAACAAACATACACACGTCAATAAATTAGCAATCACCCTCACATAGAGTGTCGCCGCTTGTGACCATTATGCCTAGATTAAAGATTACCGTCCAGCTGTATCAGATGTTCAGCGTTTATTATGAACTTTATGTAATTGTTGAAAATGTATGTATTGTTGGATTATAATAAACACTATTAAAAAAAAAAAAAAACACAAAACACAAGTTTAAGACCAGTTGTGTGTCAATGCATAGTATTATCTTAAGTTAAGACTATTTTTGGATTGCTCTACTGGGATGTATTTTATAAAAATTTGTATCTGTATAAATAAATATTTTGTGGAATTTTCATTTTTTTTAATCATACTCATGAAATGTTACAGCTAAGTATGTTAATAACGTATTGGAAAAGTTTTGTTTTGATTGAATAAAAAAGTAAATTCCGAGTTGGCGGTAATTCATGGTCGTATTAAATTCTAGTGAAAAGGGTTAAAGAGTCGTTTTTGAGACAAAAATCTTTGTCCTGAATGCTGAAGACTGCGCGCGTTTAATGTGGGGACACACCTTAAGGAGGCAAAAGACACACACACACACACACACACACACGCACACACACACACACACACACAGGGTGTCGGTCCTTTTAAGTCGGAAAAATATCGTGGCCGTCGGGGGTTAGGGTGTTTACGGGCAGCGAGGCAATCTTCCCCGGGAGCGGGGCAAATATTTTCTTTCTTATCAATCGCGAGCCAGCATCAATCTTATTTCCCCGAGTCCCGGCCACGTCAGGAGGAGAGGAAAACGTACGATTCGCCCGGACGTTTTTGCGGTCTAGCCTAATGGTTTCCGCGATACGATCGAAGGATAGCCCGAGGTCGTATCTTTATAGCGCGTGCAATGACTCCTTTACCCGAGCCAGTTGCACCATGCATGCGCTGCCCTCGTAAATCCGTCAACCAAACATCATTAAGTTGGTGTTATTGGTGCTCGGGCCGGCAACTGGCGCAGCAGTCTCCTCGACGGTTGCAAACAGACCTCGCTATTCTCGACTGCTCCACGTTCGCTGATGAATCGAGACGCTGCGAGGGCACGCTTTAACCCGGTGATTCCGTCGTTTCGAAGGAATCGCTCGATCTTGTGGTGATTCAACGGGGACACGAGATAGCAGAGCGTTTGATACACCCGTTTTCTTGTACGACGACCATTGTTAGGATGCCAGATCACTTGGGGAGGAAGGTATGCATTTCTTTTTGATCGAGGTTCTTCAAGTTTTTGAAAATTTGTAAATTTGACTTGGCTCTTTTTCTGTCGTCTTTGCCAAGTCAGAAAGTCGCATTGGTGACGAGTTTGTTGTAATTCAACGGGGACACGAGATAGCAGAGCGTTTGATACACCCGTTTTCTTGTACGATGACCATTGTTAAGATGCCAGATCACTTGGGGAGGAAGGTGTGCATTTCTCTTTGATCGAGGTTCTTCAAGTTTCTGAAAATTTGTAAATTTGACTTGGCTCTTTTTCTGTCGTCTTTGCCAAGTCAGAAAGTCGCATTGGTGACGAGTTTGTTGTAATTCAACGGGGACACGAGATAGCAGAGCGTTTGATACACCCGTTTTCTTATACGATGACCATTGTTAGGATGCCAGATCACTTGGGGAGGAAGGTATGCATTTCTTTTTGATCGAGGTTCTTCAAGTTTTTGAAAATTTGTAAATTTGACTTGGCTCTTTTTCTGTCGTCTTTGCCAAGTCAGAAAGTCGCATTGGTGACGAGTTTGTTGTAATTCAACGGGGACACGAGATAGCAGAGCGTTTGATACACCCGTTTTCTTATACGATGACCATTGTTAGGATGCCAGATCACTTGGGGAGGAAGGTATGCATTTCTTTTTGATCGAGGTTCTTCAAGTTTTTGAAAATTTGTAAATTTGACTTGGCTCTTTTTCTGTCGTCTTTGCCAAGTCAGAAAGTCGCATTGGTGACGAGTTTGTTGTAATTCAACGGGAACACGAAATAACAGAGCGTTTAATACTAGATTGCCGGATGTTGAGTATGTTCTTATTTTGCCTGGAATGAGTCAATTTGACTCAAACATTCTGTTTTTAAAATACATTATCCGTAGATTTTTTTATTACATTTAGCAAAAACACCTTTACTTCTATTCCTTTTATTTGATACTTGAACTTGACAAAATCATAAGTGAGTCAAATTGACTCACTCCGGCAATCTAGTGTTAATACACTCGTTGTCTTGTACGATGACCATTGTTAGGATGCCAGGTAACTTGGGGAGGAAGGTGTGTGTTTTTCTTTGATCGAGGTTTTTCAAATATCTGAAAATTTGTAAATCTGACCTGGCTCTTTTTCTTTGACAATTCAGAAAATCGCATTGGCGACAAGTAGAATTAACCGCTTGCTTTATGATGTTATCGGTAATCGGATGCATATGTTAGTGCATTAGTGTTGGTTATTTGTTACCTTGATCCACTATCGAGTACAGAATTTATTTTTTTTGTTGTAATCTTTAACCCTATAAGTTAAAACTACGGTTGGAATATGGTGTCCGTAAATATAAATAATGATGAGACAGGTTTAAAAATGAAGCTAACTTTTTATGATATAAGATCACTCTATAAACAGAAAATAAGTTCGTAATATATTAAACAGATACATGTGTATTAACCCCTTGCAAGAAACTTTAAAACATGACATTTGATAAATCTTGTAAACTGAACAATTATAAATCCAATATTCCCGTTTTTTATAACAAACTGCAACGCGATTGTCATTGTACGAGTAACAGTACTCTGTCTCCAGCGATAGCGCGCCATCCCTTCGAAGCGCTTAGGTCAAAAGTATTCAGCGCTCAAAGGGTTAATTATTAAGTTTTAATTATTAAGTTTAAGACCACTATCTTAACACATTTCAACCACATTAACCGCAATTCCTGTTGTTTCTGTTTTCAGGTAAGCCAAGTGTCTGAAACAGCATGTTACATGGATAGCCGCAGGAGCCGAGTGAAAGCGCGTATCCTGCAGTACGTATACAAATGAATTATTACTACGTTTAACTCTAGATTGCCAGAGTGAGTCGATTTGACTCTCTTATGATTTTGTCAATTTCGTGTATCATATGAAAGGAATAAAAGTAAGGGGATTTGTGTTAAGTGTAATAAAAAAGAAATTTGCGGAAAATGTATTTTAGAAACGGAATATACATGTAAAAATTGTTTTGTTTGAGTCCCATGCAGCACGATCGCGTTGTTCTAATTCCATGTCGAAAAGATCCACGATACTTTTGATCACTGTAAATATTTTCCGGAAGTCAGCTCGCTCAACTTTACGTGTCAGTCGCATTTTTATTTTCATTTTGTCACAAAAAGCTATGCAAGTGATACGATAAGTTTATTTCTAGTTGTAATTTCAAAAATTAAAAATATCTGTGGTGAACTAATTCTCGATACAAACCAACAAGACAAGCGTTATAGCGCCACGTGGTTCTTCTCGACAAGATTTTTTCAATCACCCCTTGGACTCAAACGGCTAAAGTAGTTTTATTTTTTTTTTTAAACTTCAGTCTCCATGTTTGAGTCAAACTGACTCGTTTCAGACAAAATAGGTATATACCCAACATCCGGCAATCTAGCGTTAACGCTATTCCTACCACGACCGGTCAAACAACCGTTTTTTAAACTTTCGATTAGAATTTCCTATATACAACGTAATTGAATCGCCTTTAACCCTTTGCACTCGGCTGTCCCCTCTCATGGGAGATCGTAATCCTAGCATATGATAGTTTCGCAAATTTTCAGACTCGGACGTGAAATAGTCATATATGTAAATTTTAATATACGACTTAACTAAACTAAATGAAGTTTAATATACGTGAATCATAGTAAATATTTCGAATTTGAAA
This sequence comes from Tetrapedia diversipes, assembly GCA_033822845.1. Classification (NCBI taxonomy): domain Eukaryota; kingdom Metazoa; phylum Arthropoda; class Insecta; order Hymenoptera; family Apidae; genus Tetrapedia; species Tetrapedia diversipes. Next base: position 22,579 of record JAOPTO010001178.1, read on the forward strand.
ATTTTTGAAGTTGGTATCATTAAACGACTAACGGTCACCTCTCGAGTGCAAAGAGTTAAACTTTACGACTTTTCCTCAAATGTACGTATAATACATCTTTCAACATTCACTTTCTTTTTCATTATTTATTTTTCGAAAAAAATTTGTAGTCTGTCTTACACAGTACAGACAAATGGACCGGTCGTGGTAGGAATAAGTATACGTGCAATGTCAGTAGGCATAGCGTTAACGTTGTTCCGGCTAAACGTTCCTGCGAGCGAGCCGAGTTGTGCATGCCGTAGAAAGCGACGAGCAGCACACGTAATCGAGAACAGTGTTCGTCGCACGCGTTAGTAATTTCAGTAACCCGCGCGTAATTCCCGGCGAGATCCGATAATGAGTCGCTGAAACTCATCCGGGATTTAAACAAAACACCAAGCCCCATTAAAATAATTCGCCACAGCAGAGATTACGCCGCGGCCGGTTTATCTGGTCGCGCGCGCGGAGCTCTCCCCTCATCCGGATATCGATTACCGTGAATTACAGTTTCCTGCAACGGCGACCGGCTCGCCGCTTTCCCACAAACGAAGCTGCCCGAAGTCTGCCACGAACGGGACCACGTGACCACCGAGCGCTCGGGTCCCGCCGCGGCAGCTCGGTACACGCCGACGAGGTTATTTACCGGTGCTTTTACCGCGAATCGTTGACGTCTTACGATCGGCAGTAAAACGAGCGATAAACTTGGCCAGTTCTGCGACAGGCGACGGTCGAGCACAATCGAAAATGGAAGTCAAACAAGCTGTGGAGGGCATTTTACGGTCTACGAAGGCGTGCCTGGAAAATAACGCGTCGCGATGATGTATCACGTTTGACGGTTATGCCGATCTCACCTTACGCTCGCTCCATTTGTATGTCTGTTGTTACCGTTTTGTGTGTGCCAGATGCGTGCACTGTAAATTTTATAACAAGCCCACAAATTCTTACTAATGCCGGAGCATGCTTTCGCGTGCTGTCCGCATGGAGTTTGAGCGTAAGTGTGACTTCATGCACCCTAGTGTGTTAACCCTTTGCACTCGTATGTCTCAGCGTGTATGCGACATCACAAGTTTTACCGTGGAATTTTCATTTTTTTTAATTGTACTCATGAAATGTTACAGCTGAGTATGCTAATAACGTATTGAAAAAGTTTCGTTTTGATTGAATAAAAAAATAAATTCCGAGTTGGCGGTAATTCATGGCCATATTAAATTCGAGTGCAAAGGGTTAAGTATAGGCGCTCTTCGACTTCTGCACAATTCACTATTTCGCACATTTTTTTAAATTCAACTGCTTAACACTAGAACTACCAGAGCAGTAAAAATAACCAACTAGTAATTATTCATAACAGCCTTATAAGTTTTATGGTAAAGCTTCCAAAATTTACCACGATTTTCTGCAGAAAGCATAAATAAAGATATATCTTTTCATGTAATTTTCAGTTTGATCTCTTCCATGCAAATTGTTGGTAGTTCTAGTGTTAAGCCTTTGTAGTTGGATGTCCCTTCAGAGGAGACATCGCTACCGGGCTGCTCCCTCTCATGGGACATCAGATTTTAGCCATCAGACTACAATGTTGTTCCGATCGATACTTTAAAGCACAGTTTTTGGTGCATATCTTGTTACATCCCTCTATACTTTCGAACATTCAACATTCGCACACACTTTCAGAAACCAACTGTGTGCGAATGTCGAGGGGCGCCTGTACACGGGAATATTTGAACGTTGCGAAATGGCAGTCACAAGTTCTATGTTTTCTAAGTTACGCCGATCGTTATGTTTGAACGATCGTAATTGAGTCTTTGCTCGTTTCAAACCGACGCGTCGACTAGGAAATGCTTTCTTGTAGGATGAAAAGAAATATGTAATAACGGTATCAGTACAAGTACAGTAGCGGACAAAAGTTTAAGAGAGGATAATGTAAGATATAATTTTATGGTTTAGAAATATTGTCTATATATTCATTTTCATTGTTATTTCGATGGAACACTATTGATTGGCACGTGCTATTTCTTATGAAGAAATTAATTTATCTTCGTTGACTCTTTGGCCTTCGTCTTTTGTCCACTGTATGCGTCGGAGCTACTTTTCAATCAGTAATGTTAGATGTGTAATTACGGCTTTAGAATGTTGTCACAATTTATGATTAATTACCTATCCTTAGTATATTGATAGTTATAACACACATATGTTTTAATAAGGTATAAGTTACATATGAACGTGTGTATGTATCAATCTATGATGTTTAAATAAGTGAAAGTATGCAATTGTATGTGCATTCGAATGTACATGAACTATATCAACATTATCCATAGGGTAATCCAAACTGTTCATTATTTTAACCCTTCTTGATTCTACATAATAATTGTTTACATCCTCTTGATTACAATTATTTAACACTATTCCCACCGACACTTCACGTGTACCTATTCCTACCGCGACATTCCCACGTAAGACAGACTATAAACTTTTTTCAGAAAATAAACAGTAAAAAGAGAAGTGAATATTGAATAATGTATTATACGTATTATTGAGGTTAAAGTCTAAAGTTTAAAGGCGATTCAATTATGTTGTATACTTGTATGAAATTTTAATCGAAATTTTAAAAACGGTTATTTGACCGGTCGTGGTAGGAATAGTGTTAATTATCTGTACACCAAGAAACACAGACTGAATCGATTATTGTTATTAGCTGATAGCACTACGTTTAACCCTTTGCACTCGAAAGATGACTGTCAGTCACCAAATGATAATTTTGCAAATTTTCAAACCTGAAAACCCTGAGAGGGTTAATGACGACTACACGAGTCACTTCTCGAGCGCAAAGGGTTAACATTTCCCTTGAATATAATTCGTTCGAAAAAGAATCGGTACTCGACCCTGCAAACAATACTTCAAACCTTCTGACCAAAGGTCGACCGGCCTAATGACTTTATTGCCTAGGTTCTTCACCATGCATCACCCCATCCATTTCCGCATATCTCCTTCCACTCATCCTTCGGTCCACTCGCTACCCCCATCCTCCACCCAACGATCCAATCCTTGCAGATTCCAAAAACACACCTCCGAAACACCTCCGAACCTCCTCCGACCACACCCTCTTCACTTTCCCTATATAACCCCTGTTTCTTCAACTAACGTATTCATTCATTCATTCATTCAGTCTTCTCCAATCACGCGTATATCCGTTTTGTTAAATTTTTGTTGTTAATTTATTATTAACCCTTTGACTGCGGAAGACTCTGAGCCGAAACGCTTCGCGTCGACGGCGTGCAGCCGGCACTAACTGTCGCTGGGGACTGAATACTTTTTCACGCAATCTGAATCTGTTCGGCGGTGTATTCAATCGTAATATTGTACAGAATCAAATTACTGTTACTTTATCCACTCCAAAATTAATATTTTTCAATTTTTTAAATATTTTTTATCTTCAATATACATTATTTATTCGTCAAGGGTAAAGTTTTAAAACGCCATAATTTGATAATTATAATGTATTATAAAATATATAAAATGAAATGTACAAAACGAACTCCAAACCATACATAACTTTTGTCAAATGGCAGATGAACAGATGAAACGAATTTAAGATATAGCGAAAACTGACGAAATAAACGAGATTTTTCTTGTTGATAAGCAACAAGGTATGTTGTTTCTGAGTGTTACACGGATATGATAAAATAATTTCTTGAGAAATTCAGTAAGACAGCAGTAAATGATCAAAGCCGTCGCCGAGCGCACATGTGCGCCCATAGTCTATATCGACGGCTTGTGCTGGGCGCATATATGCGTAGCAGTCAAGGGGTTAAAGAAATTGTTAAACTGCTTGACGCATTTATCTATATCCACCCTATTGAATTAGTGTTGTCGTGTATTGCAACAACACGTCCGACAAGAAGTGTCGGAACACCTTCGTATCTCTTTTCGCCGACAAATTCCTGTGGCCTAAATAATATCTTATCAGTCGACTGTGGACCACACGGCTATGCAAATGTAACATCGCATCGGTTATACACGCGAGCAACAATTTTAATCGGCACGCCCAAGCCGCTCGCAGTGGAAATACAAATATCAGAGAGCCGCGCTTGTCCGGTCTCCCGCGCTACCGGGAATTCGCCTCTCTAATAAGCGGCTATCGGCTGGAAACCGGGGATAACCCGTGTGAGTGAAAGCTAATGATTCGTTCTGAAGGAGAAAGTCGGAACCAACGGCGGCGGCCAGTGACACGCGTCCCTTGTCAGCCTCGTTTGCTCGCGTCGCCATGCGCGCGGCTAGAAAAATCATGTCGCGTGAGTCACGATCGACCGCGAACGGAAATGTGTCCCGTTGGCGGTTTCCAGCCCCGATCCCGGGACTTTCTGGAGATACTGTTGCACACACACACCGCCTGATACATCGAGAGAGAGAGATCCATTGTGTCCCGTTGAACGGTCCAATTGTTTGCGCGTATTGCTCGTAAATTTCCAGCCCCGGCCGGGCTTCGAGGACACGGTATTGATTGCCGTATTGAGCGCGTCGCATTTGCGAATTGTTTAGGGATATCCCGCGATATTTATGGCGCCCCTTGCGATTACCTTGTCGATGGAGATTACATTGAAATCATGCCTGCGCCGAGATTTCCCTCGCTGGATGATGTTGTTGCAGTTTGTGCAACCGAGGGTGTTCGTTTTTGGGTCGCGGAGTATCCTCCAGCGTGAAACAATAGGCATGTCTTTAACCCTTTCGCTTCTGGCGTTGATTGAACATATTCGTTATCCTTCCGTCGAGCTGTCTGGGTATTAAACGCTGCCAGGCGTTATTATCTGTCGGATAATCTGTCTGTGTGCACCGACGTTAGATGGTTACCGTCAGAACTACAGTTCTCGCATAATTCGCATAATTATTCGTCCACTTATCGCGTTTGGTGTAGTATACAATATTATAGGAAAGGTTATAAATGAAAAAAAAGAGGAAAAGAAAGAAAAGTGAATAAAATAATAAATATACGTGTATTTAATAAAACTAAAACGACACAAACGAACACAAAATAACAAACTACGCTTATGCTTCGCAAACTACGCCTATGCTTCGTAAACTACACAGTTCTTTGCTCTACGCTGGCTACTTAGTTTCTTCAACACTCTTTCTACGTTCACAATCAAAACCATTCGTCCAATACCTTCAGCCTTCACCGTCTAATACTTTCTGCCTCACGCTCGCATTTGCCCCGTTATATATTCTTCTAAACACTCGTTTCCTTTCATTCTAATTGTAAACCTTTCTCACTCTATGCATTCGGTCACGACTACCCAGAATTTCTCAGTCGTACTGTTTTCTCAAGTTCTCATCTTTCACGCTTTAGAAACATTCGAGCCCAAACATTCTACGTTCGCACGACAATCGCCCAACTCAAGCACTCTTTCGACTTTTCCAGACTCGCATCCGCTTGATCGCATTCCTACAATATGTTCGGACGAATACTGATGGGTGGACGAATACTTATGCGTCCGACTGTACTTTATCGCACATAATCGCATTGTTCCAGTTTTAAATAAATTTTCGTGCAATTAACAGAGATTCTTAACCCTTTGCACTCGGCTGTCTCCTCTCATGGGACATCGTAATCCTAGCATATGATAGTTTCGCAAATTTTCAGACTTTAGTTCAGACCCGGACGTTAAACAGTCGTATATGTAAATTTTAATATACGACTTAACTAAACTAAATGAAGTTTAATATACGTGAATCATAGTAAATATTTCTAAAATTTTTGAAGTTAGTATCATTAAACGACTAACGGTCACCTCTCGAGTGCAAAGGGTTAATCTTTTATAAGTCAGGGAACACTTTTGACAGTAAAAAAAAATCGTGGAATTTTAAAATAACTAAGTCCACAAATCTAACAATGAAAGAAAGAAGACATGAATGGGTAGGGTCGAGAACAAATCATAGCTGCATTCTTTTCACGGAATTTCTTGTGATCTTTCATAATCTTGCGAAACTCCTATAAGTTCATGGAACACCTGTTAACAGCTATTGGTCTGCAATATTAAGAAAATTGAATAAAGGTTTCTTTTACCCCATAAATAATCGTGACACGTAGTTTACTTTGAAGATACATTAAAATCGCATAAAAACATTGTATCTGATAAAGTAATCCTATTAAAATTTACCAATTACCTAACAATTGGATATCAAAATTTAGTTGAAAAAGAAAAAAAAAACAGGAAAATATTCTCACAATCATTGATCGCAATTGCAAATGCGTTACAAAATAAGCAACGTCCTCCACAAAAGAAATTAGATATCTTCCTCGTAGACCTAAAAAAATTAAAAAGATTTTCAATACTCGCTTAAGCTTCCCGCGGACGCATAAATGTCCGTAATCTAGCTCTCAATTTTCAGTTGCACGAGCATCGTTGGCCAGCCGTATCTCGCAGTTTTCGAATAGAAACGCGACACAATTCCCGTGATTTGTTGCTCGATTAATGGGAAGTATGTGCGGCCGTTCAATCGATCCAATATTCGCACGCTATCCGCGCCCTCCATTTCCCTCCCCCCCAACCCCTTTGTCCCTCTCTCTCTCCCACTCTCTTTCTCTCTGTGTGTGTTTCACCAGCTAGTTCCTTCTTTCTCTTTGCCCTCCGTCTCCTAGTCCCTCCCTGGTTTCCCTCCAACTCTCGACGTCGAATACGATATCATCGCTAATAGCAGCGACGTTGTTGCTGGCGGCGACGCGAGATCGCTTACGATATTTTCTCCGGAAGGTTTTAGCGAGTCGCAGCAACGCCGGGGCCGCGGCGCGGATCGATCGCCGGATAAACCGAACCGATAGACACAAAGCATCCGTGGGTAGGATGATGCAACGGCATGCGAGAGCGAGCTGCCGCGCTGGCTGCTGCTCGCTTGCTCGCATTCACCAATACCTTTCTCAAGGCAAACAAAACGACGAACAAATGCTCGATACCATACCGATCCGGGGCTCCAGGGACGCGTCGAATACCGGATTCGCTCCTTTTCCCCGTGCTTTCTTCCACGGGGTTGGCTCGACGGGAATATTCTGACGATCGTCTCAAAAGTTCTGCGTTCTCTCCCTTTTATTTCTCTTCGTCTGGCGGAAATTAAATTTAGCAAAATCGACGAAGAAACAAAGTGATTTTTTAAATTGTTACGGGCGAGAGATCCACTTCCGGTTTTTAACACCGGATTGTCGGAGTTGCGTCAGTTCGACTCAATTGTGATTTTGTCACGTTCAAGTACCATGTGAAAGGAATATAAGTAAGGGCGTTTGTGCTGAATGTAATAAAAAAATGTGTGGAAAATGTATTTTAAAAACAGCATATACATGTAAAAATTGTTTTGAACATATTTTCTTAAAAATATTTTATTCTTTTTGAAAACTTCAATTTTCATGTTTGAGTCAGATTGACTCATTTTAGGCAAAATAGGTGTAGTGTTACGATAATAATAATATTTATTTATCGATTATAGGAATATAATTACAATACTATGTACAAATTTTACTTAATTCGACTCTCTACACGGTATCACGTCCAATTCAATTCTGTTATTTTCGATCAGAGAAAACTGTCGCTAACCCTTGGCCTTTCTCCCACCACGTACCTCGGAAAAATTCCTCAAGTATAACCATATTTTAGTATTTTTCGAGGGCCTCACGCGTCGCCAAGGGTTTTCCTCAAGCAGGTCCGAAATCCCGCTGTTCACACCTCACCCTCTCCCACGTTATAAAATTAATTACGATACTACATAGGTATATACCCAATATTCAGCAATCTAGTGTTAAAAATACTATTTTAGTTGGCTGTTTAACCCCTTGACGTACAATGACGAGTTAGGGTCGTCATTCATTTCATGTGCCACTGTAGACTTTGACGAGTCTGACTCGTCAAGAACCGTCTTCAGCCGTGCAGCATATAATTAGATTACTTAGTTGCGTTGCTCGTGCGTCGATTGTATTTTGTTTAGAATATTCAAGTTCTTCTCCCCCCTTCTCCCTTTCAAAAAGAATTTGAGCCAAATGAAATAGTATTTTTCGGGCACATCAAATTCCATTTTATTTGTATGCCAAGGGGTTAATATACAATGGTCTCGAGATGTAAATTGGTCAAAATCGAAAATCCTTGGTCAAGATCAAAAAACTCATTGCTTGCCTGGTCCTCTTTCTTTTATACCCATGGCAATGGTCAGGAATAGGGCTCTTATCTCTTGATGACGTCGAATATTCTCCTTTCAGGATTGTTCTATGTGCTTGGGGATCGCAGACTCCTGCTTATCTCTTGTATGATATATTTGTCTTGTAGGTGTTTCATCCTGGTTACTCGGTTTGGCGTAACGTGGTGTAACATGGCGTAAGAAAATACGACCTAATTCAGTAACGGATTTAGATATAGGTTGAGTAGACTGTAGCCTAGGGTAGTAACTTTTCAAGGGTGGTGAATTTGAGGAAAATTTATTCTATATTAAAAGATTCTCAGAAAGAATAATTTTTACAAAACAATGCCTTCAAACCTAATATTTTGAGCGTTTGCAACTCCTCTCCCTGTCTCTTCTTATATATGATAACTTAGGGCTAAATTTAAAACCTAAATTTAAATGTTGCACACAAAAACAAAAGAGTGGTACCTTCAAAACAGGTTTATTACAGATCTTCCAATTCAGGATCGTATATGTAATAGTTTCATATGAGGCTTACAATTGAAAATCGGTTCAAAAAGGGAACATTCAGTATTGCAAAACCGTGTTTGTTAAAAAATGAAGTAGTTGTACCGTTGCGTTCAGCGCCGTCGTAATCTTAACCCCGTTTGTCCCTTTCCGTTCGCGCCGGGAGTTTTCCGCGCCAGAAAGTTTACTGTCTCGATAAGGTTGGCTATTGCCTGAAACACGTTGGCCGGTAGAAACGCGCTGATATTGAAAGCGGCGTAATCCAGTGAAATCGTAATCGACCTATCGGGAGAGGAGAGCCGGTCGAGTATTTCGGCCGATCCGTTCCTGCAATGGAGTCCACCACGGTACCGGTGCACGGAGTAGTGCATCGTGCACCTCTCCCTCCTCGATGTGCATCGTTCCTCCCTCCCTCACTCACTCACTCACTCACTCACAAACTCACTCTCTCTCTCTCTCATTCTCTCTCTCTATCTGTACCACTCCCCCCTCTATTTCTATCTCTTTCACTCCCCCCCCATCTCTCATTCTCTCTCTCCCCCTCCTTTCTCTTTCTATCTGTCTTTCTATCTCTACCACTCCCCCTATTTCTATCTCTCACTCTCCCCTTTCTATTTCTATCTCTTTCACTCCCCCCCTCTATTTCTATCTCTTCCACTCTCCTCATCTCTCTCACTCTCTCTCTCTCTCTCTATTACTCTCCCCCCTCTCTTCCTCTTCTCTCTTTCTATCTGTCTTTCTCTCTATTTCTCTTTCTATCTCTCTTTATATCCCTCTCCCTCTCCCTCTCTCTGGGCTCTCTTCGTTCCTATTCCAGAGCTCGTTATTGAATTTGTGCGTCGGCCGAGCGAACCGACGATATCGCCTTTCAATATCGCTTCATTTGGCTCACGTTCATTCGATTTGCGGGAATATCTCTGACTGCTGCCTGGCCTCCCCCTTCCCCCGCCCCCTCTTGCAGCAGCGAACGACAGCGTGGCCCTCTCCAGCGAGCTTCTCCTCTCTCGTCATCGTATACCTCAGACTAATCCTTTTTAAATATTCCATTTGGAATCAAGCGGAAATTAATCGGATCTTCGGCCCGCCGTCGTCGCAGCCGCCATTGCCGCCGCCATTGCTCCCTCCTCCCAACCCCTCACCCCCCTGCTCCTCCTCGTTCAGCTTTGTTCCTGGTTCAATTTGTCCGGACTTAAAGCGACGCCGATACGTTCATTGAATCATCAGTTAATTAAACGGTTTGTTACCGATCGCCGATACGTTCGCTGCAGATACGAGGTAAATTGGATTTACGTAACTGGAACAAAACGCTCGCGTCGGATCGTTAATAACCGGTAATTGATAGGGCGAAGGGTCGTGAAGAGGACCTGTCCCCTGCTATTGTATTAGGCTGGCGCTGGTGAAATTGTCGATTTGAATAGAAATATTTTCAACGGCGCATAGTCGTCGTGCTTTAAATATCTGGTTTAATCTGTAAAGTTTTTATCGGTCGCGTACACGGTTCTCGATGAGCAACGAAATTGTGTTACCTTGTCAGTGTGCTTTAGAGATCGACGAGGTTTTCAAAATGTATCCACCTTTTTGTACGTTTAATTTGTCCATTGATTTATACAGTTACGTGAAACGCACTTCATTTAGTATCTGTTGTTTGACAGACAGGGTATCATAGCGACGCAGATCAGGCCATATTATTATATTTCTCATGAACTGTTAGAATTTTTGAGTACTGTGATTGAGTAACTTCGCCCAAGCAATCAGATGACGAGTCTCACTCGTCAAATGTGCCCAACGTCGCGTTGCGAACCTTTTCTGATTGAAATGATGATTAGGATCCGTTAGCAGGCGAAATTTACCTGATCGTTGTGTTCACAGATATTTAAACAACAATTTTGATAATGACGGTTCCTCAGCGCCGGGCTATCAGACTTTATTGCATGCCGTGATAATGTATTTCAAATAACAAGACTTTTAGGGGACCCCCTGGGGTCTAGGATTGTATCAGGTACCCTCTGAAACCACCCCTTGTGTGGGCTGTACCTTCCCACTCCAAGGATGACCGACGAATCATCTTGTCCTTGGAGTGGTGCCCGCCCAGCCAAGGGCATGTATATATTAGCGCTTGGCAGGCGAAAAACAAGCCTTCTTTAGTCGACCATTCATTTAAAAACGTTGTAGCGCGTGATAATTTTTAAGCATAGCATATAAGTTACTTTTAAGGGAATTCATTATAAGTGCGCCCCAACGAAGGTCGCGGTCAGCACGGAGCCAGGTACTCCGTGCCATAAACTGCCCCGCTAGGCCTAAAACGACGGTGATTGGGTAGCCGGAGCTACCCAAAACCGTATAAAAAGGCCATGCAGAAACGCAGTATGAACAGTAACACAGTAGCACCGACATAGTTCTAAAAGCGTCGTATTTGAGACTACCAAGAGTCCAATCCGGACCTCTCTGCGTACAGGTTAACTCTTACGCTCAAATACCCTTTTTTGAACTAGCGAAGCTGACTGGAGCATTACAGGACCCATTGGCGTCCAGGATCTCCCTCAGTTATCGCTGCGACATTATACTGACATTACAACTTGACGTTACGAATTGACTGTTACAACGTACCATTCTTTCGAGTTGCAATAGCCACCATATACCATACAAACATTTAATATGTAGGCAAATTACTAATCAATGGAGCCTTTGTATAGGGGAGAGCGGCAAACAATAACGAATGTCGATTGCCAATGCTTTCTTTAGGCGACCGCGGATCAAGCATCGAGGTGTCGCCGTGTTATTTTTTTCAGGGCCGCGTTACCTTCCGGCGCCGTTTTAAACAACGTCTGCGTTGTAAGGGTAAACGGTCGCGGCCGTAAACCTGATCCCCGAAGAAAATGTGGACGGCTGATATCCTAGATGAAAACGCGTGGGGATATCGAAGCCGGGCATTTTTCCGAAGGTCCTGATTGGTAAGGACAGGAACCGCCTATCAGGCCCGAGGCAAATAAATAGGAAGCCTCACGATAATTAGAGTTAGTTCGTTTTTTAGTTCATAAGAGAGAGTTCGTTTATAGTTCGTTTATAATTCAGAGATCATAGTTTGCAGTTAGTTCATGAGATTCGTAGTTCGTTCATAGAGAGATCATATAGTTCAGAGTTCATTATTAGAAGTCGTTGCATTAGCTCGTAATTTATGTAAACGCCCATCGGCCAATAAAATAATTTCCTACAAATACAAAGTTATTTGCAATGTATTGTAAGAGGAACCAGATAATCAGGGGTGACGATGGCCAGAGTGGTTATTAGGGCCCCCATAAATCAGAGGTCCTCAATAAGGGTTGGGACCGAGTACGAGCGAGACTCGGTCACGGCCACTAACACTTTCCAGGCCCGCACCAACGGCGGGTTTGTTTTTCGGGAAAGTGCAAAGTGGGTATGCGCCCATAAAAGCATGAGAAAAAGGGCATAGTTAGTTAGTAACACAGCAACCGTATTTTACGAACGAAAGGCTATTTTGTAAAGAAATAAAGTAACCCTCACAGTATCGAGATTAAAGTATCAAGTGTTTCTAGTCACTACACCGGCATTATAATTATTATACAGTCCACTTATACATAATTAGTCGCACAAAGTTAATTCGGCATGCGACGTACGAGTTTAACTACACTGATGTTGGATTCCTATCGTTCCTTCCTATCAACTATCCTATCGCAACAGTCATCCGTCCAATAGTCATCCTATTCCAAACATTGTACTGCTTGAACCCTCACTTTCTACTGACTCATCCACGTCCTTTGGCCGCTAACTCATCCGTACCCCTTGAACTCCAAATTTTCCTCATCCTATCTCATCCCTACCACTCTACTTTTCCTAACATTTAAAGGTACCAGATTCCAGATCACCAGCACTTAGAGTTCAGTCCACGACAGTCCCCGCTCGACCTCACTCTTAAGAATAAACTTTTTAAATAAACCTCGTGTTACGGTATTTCTTCTCACCGGGAATACAACACTGATACTGACGGTGGAAAACGCGTACACGACACCCAAAGGGTTAACGAAGAAATACTGTACAACGACAGCGGTGTTTCGTTCGATACGCGTGATCTGACGATCGTTATTATGATCAGAGCTCGCTCGCGCTTGATCATGAGAAACGTTCGTGACACGAGATTTCGTGGAAGATCCACAAAAGCCATAACGGAGAGCAAGTGCGTTGCACCTGGTCTCGTTGCCCTCCGCGGGTACACATACCTCGGATACGATGGAGCAGAGGCATGGTTTACGACTGGTTGTACTTTTATCTTGGCCCTGACGAACTCCTATCTTAATTACATATCGCTCCGGCTGACGTGGCCAAGGCACGCCGCGCCACGCTTTGTAATAACATCGTAGTTACGTCGAATACAACGTAATAGCATGTTTTTACAGTCGTGTAAAGTCTAAGGTTTACGCGGTAATAAAAACGGCCGACCCGGAAAGACAGATACACGCAGCCGCATAATGTGGACGCGTTTTAAGCTGTTCGAATTCATTTGGAAAACTAATAAATGGAGGTGTTCGTTGGCGTCCATAAATATCGGAAATGTGAACGTTTAACGCGTTTTAATCCTTTGCACTCGGGAG
>JAOPTO010001179.1:0-173596 GCA_033822845.1 Tetrapedia diversipes
TGCATTTAATGAACTATGAACAACTTTAAAATTTCCAGACTAACTAATAACAAAAGTAAATAGAATTAATGGTACCGCTTTTTTGAGGAAAAAGTGGGAAATCTCCCATTTTTGTCAGTGGTTTTATTTACTTTTATTATTAGTTTTGAGCTAGAGTTGAATTGATTAAAAATTGTACTTTGCGAAAGCAGAAAGTGCATTTAATGAACTATGAACAACTTTAAAATTTCCAGACTAACTAATAACAAAAGTAAATAGAATTAATGGTACCGCTTTGTTGAGGAAAAAGTGGGAAATCTCCCATTTTTGTCAGTGATTCTATTTAATTTGTCTTGAACTGGTGTTGAATTAATTAAAAATTGTACTTTGCAAATGCAGAAAGTGCATTTAATGAACTATGAACAACTTAAAAATTTCAAGATTAACTAATAACAAAAGTAAATAGAATTAATGGTACCGCTTTTTTGAGGAAAAAGTGGGAAATCTCCCATTTTTGTCAGTGGTTTTATTTACTTTTATTATTAGTTTTGAGCTAGAGTTGAATTCATTAAAAATTATACTTTGGAAGAGCAGAAAGTGCATTTAATGGATTGATGAATAACACTAGTTCAAGACTACCTAATAATAAAAGTAAATAGAATTAATGGTACCGCTTTGTTGAGGAAAAAGTGGGAAATCTCCCATTTTTGTCAGTGGTTTTATTTAATTTGTCTTGAACTGGTGTTGAATTGAGTAAAAATTGTACTTTGCAAAAGCAGAAAGTGCATTTAATGAACTATGAACAACTTTAAAATTTCCAGACTAACTAATAACAAAAGTAAATAGAATTAATGGTACCGCTTTGTTGAGGAAAAAGTGGGAAATCTCCCATTTTTGTCAGTGATTCTATTTAATTTGTCTTGAACTGGTGTTGAATTAATTAAAAATTGTACTTTGCAAATGCAGAAAGTGCATTTAATGAACTATGAACAACTTAAAAATTTCAAGATTAACTAATAACAAAAGTAAATAGAATTAATGGTACCGCTTTTTTGAGGAAAAAGTGGGAAATCTCCCATTTTTGTCAGTGGTTTTATTTACTTTTATTATTAGTTTTGAGCTAGAGTTGAATTCATTAAAAATTATACTTTGGAAGAGCAGAAAGTGCATTCAATGGATTGATGAATAACACTAGTTCAAGGCTACCTAATAATAAAAGTAAATAGAATTAATGGTATCGCTTTGTTGAGGAAAAAGTGGGAGATCTCCCATTTTTGTCAGTGGTTTTATTTACTTTTATTATTAGTTTTGAGCTAGAGTTGAATTGATTAAAAATTGTACTTTGCGAAAGCAGAAAGTGCATTTAATGGACTATGAACAACTTAAAAATTTCAAGACTAACTAATAACAAAAGTAAATAGAGTCAGTGGTACCGCTTTTTTGAGGAAAAAGTGGGAAATCTCCCATTTTTGTCAGTGGTTTTATTACTTTTATTATTAGTTTTGAGCTAGAGTTGAATTGATTAAAAATTGTACTTTGCGAAAGCAGAAAGTGCATTTAATGAACTATGAACAACTTTAAAATTTCAAGACTAACCAATAACAAAAGTAACTAGAATTAATGGTACCGCTTTTTTGAGGAAAAAGTGGGAAATCTCCCATTTTTGTCAGTGGTTTTATTTACTTTTATTATTAGTTTTGAGCTAGAGTTGAATTGATTAAAAATTGTACTTTGCGAAAGCAGAAAGTGCATTTAATGGACTATGAACAACTTAAAAATTTCAAGACTAACCAATAACAAAAGTAAATAGAATTAATGGTACCGCTTTGTTGAGGAAAAAGTGGGAGATCTCCCATTTTTGTCAGTGGTTTTATTTACTTTTATTATTAGTTTTGAGCTAGAGTTGAATGGATGAAAAATTGTACTTTAAAAGAGCAGAAAATGCATTTAATGGACTATGAACAACTTAAAAATTTCAAGACTAACCAATAACAAAAGTAAATACAATGAATGGCACAGGAAAGAAAATCTCCCCATTCGGTTGACTAAGTGTTAACATAAAAGAAAAAGGAATAAAAAAGAGAGAGGGAAAGAAAGATACGTGATGAGAGAGAGAGAGAGAAAGGGAGAGAAAGGAGAAGAATGAACGAAAAACGCAAGAGAAGCTATACATATTATCAGTCAGCCTCGAATTTTTCTGTCTTGAATAGGTAAAGAATATCGTTGTCTTTTGATTGTCGTTTTAACGGAATATTTAATGATTTTGTAACTTAACGAAATATAAGTTGCTCTTAAATCTCACACGAACAATCTCTTCTTTCACCCGCAATTTTCTCGACGCACGCACGCACGCACTTACAGACACACGGCTTCCGGTTCATTTACGTCTTCGTTGCAAAACGTTAGCTCCTTTTTTTTGTTTGAGGATCAATCTTTTTTCTTGTATTTTTCTTCTTTTTTTTGTTCGAGGATCGAGGAAACAGATAGAGAGATCTCAGTTGGTTTGATTCCGCGAACGACGATTTCCGTTTCGTTCGACTCGTATTTAACAATCTGATATCATGATTGTAACCGAACAATGTGATACACGCGATATTGATATTGATAGTTGAGAACTGTTGGAACCAATTTTCGGCCAACTCTGGCGGTTGGTCTTGCATCGGGAGGAACAGCAATGAAATTGTCTATGAAATCAGATTAACCATTAACACTTCTACCTTTAAATAGAATAATTTTATTTTATAGCTTGAAAGAACTCTCGTACTTTTCATTACAATATTTGTAGCCATAATAAAAATTGCTAAGAATAATAGTGATTATTTTTGCAAACTTTACTCATGAAGTATACATCACAGAATTTTAAATTGCAGAACTGAGGGGCAAATAGATTTGGGTATATATTTATTTATATTTATATTAATAAAAATCAGCAAAAATTAAGCTTATTCTTAATTCAGCTAAGAATAATAGTGATTATTGTTGCAAATTTTACTCGTGAAGTTCGAAACCCGTCAAATTGAATAACGTTAAAGATGGGTCTGTGAATGCTATATAACCAACCATGGCCCGTGCTACTTCCGAGTGACTTCTTTTCAGCTCCCAACGGTACGCTCTCAGTTTGGAACGAGTTAATGGTTAATGGTCGTCCTATTGGTTAATGGGCGTGCACCTTTCGTTGCTCGACCCCCGCCAGAGTCGCTTATATAAAATTAGACCTCGGCTGAAAACGAGTTCAGTATCGGTGCGTTCTAGCGCCAGTGGAACCAAATAGAGGGAATGTGACTTTATCGAACATTTATCGGGACTTGATTATCGAAAAACGATTAACCCTCGACCGACGGCGTACCGGGTCCATTGCGACCCCGTCGTAAACACTTTTGTATCATTTGTCGCGTAATGATGAACGTTGACACGCATACAGTTGATTGTACGGGAATTTTATATGTAGGTAATTAACCCTTTCGCTACGGTAGTCTCGTCTGCCGAAATACCACCATTGAACGGAAATTCGCCTTAGAAATATGCAGAGCCTGCGTGGTTTCTGTGTTTTAAATAACACCTTTATCGAATAAAACGTTGTTCTAATGTAACAAGTATATTTAAATTTTTAATATGGAAAGACTTACAAAATTATTCAAATACAAAATTATTGAAATACAAAAAAATTGTAATACAAAGTTATTGAAATTCAAAATTATTGACATACAAAGTTATTGAAATTCAAAATTATTGACATACAAAATTATTGAAATGCAAAAAAATTGTAATACAAAGTTATTGAAATTCAAAATTATTGAAATACAAAATTATTAAAATATAAAATTATTGAAATACAAAAAAATTGTAATTCAAAATTATTAAAAAACAAAATGATCAAAATACAAAATTATTGAAATACAAAATTACTAAAATATAAAATTATTAAAAAACAAAATTATTAAAATACAGAATATATTTGGATGCCGCCTATAAGCAACGCTCGAAGCGAAAGGGTTAAACCTTCGACAAATTTATACACGATTACATTCGTTTATATTCGATTGCTCAGACTATCTCAAAAGCGTCCGTCGTGCGAGGGTTGGCAAGAAAAAAAAAGTGAGCGAGGCTTCCGTCTCGATCATTCGGGACGAGACCAGTTTCTTTTTCTGCGATCGACACCATCGAGTCGAGCGCCACGAGCGATACACGATAAACGTGATCCGCCATAGATACGGGTTTCCAGGGCGGGAAGGGTTACGTTGAAAAAAATGCTTGTTGAACGAACCGAGAACAAAGTCTGATAGAAAATCCTTGACTGCAGGCGTTTGTATTTATCATCGTTATTTCAAATTTATTTGAAATTACCCGACGATACGATTGAATCATTGTGTTCTGAAAAAAAAATTTTTAATTCTCATGTTTTAACACTAGAACTACCAACGATTATAGTGCACTTATTTGCATGGAAGAAATTAAATTGAAAATTACATGAAAAAGTTATTGGATACATAGAAAACAAATCTTTATTTATACTTTCTGCAGAAAATCATAATAAATTTGGAAGCTTTAGCACTGTGAATTTATAAAGCTGCTATGAATAATCACCAATTGGTCAATTTGACTGATCTGGTGTAGTTCTATTGTTAAATATAAACATCATCGTTGGGAAACGAAAATTCTCATGTTTTAACACTAGAACTACCATCGATTATAGCGTACTTATTTGCATGGAAGAAATTAAATTGAAAATTACATGAAAAAGTTATTGGATACATAGAAAACAAATCTTTATTTATACTTTCTGCAGAAAATCATAATAAATTTGGAAGCTTTAGCACTGTGAATTTATAAAGCTGCTATGAATAATCACCAATTGGTCAATTTGACTGATCTGGTATAGTTCTAGTGTTAAATATAAACATCATCGTTGGGAAACGAAAATTCTCATGTTTTAACACTAGAACTACCAACGATTATAGCATACTTATTTGCATGGAAGAAATTAAATTGAAAATTACATGAAAAAATATTGAATACATAGAAAACAAATCTTTATTTATACTTTCTGCAGAAAATCATAATAAATTTGGAAGCTTTAGCACTGTGAATTTATAAAGCTGCTATGAATAATCACCAATTGGTCAGTTTGACTGATCTGGGGTAGTTCTAGTGTTAACGAGGTATCTCGTAGTTCGTGCTACGAGTTTAGATCGATCGCAATTGATCACAGAATAAATTAATAGCGAATTGAGTTACGAATTATTAGAAAAGCTGAACGAATATTTTGTGAAATATTTTTTTTTAAAAGACGACAAATCTAATATGTTAATTTTTGATTGCCAATACGATAACCCATGTTTTCTTTAAAATGAAATATTGACGCCCAGAGCAAGACGTTCTAAATTTGCCTGGCAGTGAACGGGTTAATCAAACATTGGTATGCGTTTCGTTGAGGTTTCTTAGAATCAACTTTCGTAATGGTAAAATGCCAAATTCAAGGCTTATTGTAGAGACGAGTGATCTGTGGTTAAGGGTTGACCCTATTGTTCTCCTCGCTTTTCTTTTCGTTGCATGAAGCATAACATTCGAAAAATATAGAATTTCTATAATTAATAACGTTCGTTATGAACAACAATTATAATTAATTATTAATGTTTCTTTATATTGGGGTCGTGCAAATTTGAGGAGAACAGCAGGATGAAATTAGAACAAGAGAGATAGGAACAAGTTAACGATGCAGAAGAGAAAGAAAGAGAGTGAGAAAGAGAGAGCACAAAAAAAGAAAGGGGGGAGGAGAAAGGGTGCGAAGAAAAGAGGAAAAAAAAAATAATAAAAACGCGAATTATAATAGAGTAATGTATTTTATGACGGGTTTTAATACGGTATTCATAGCGATATTTAACTGTAATAACTGATAATAAAGGCGCTATTTAAACGTGGGAAATTAACAAAAAAAACGACACGTGACACACGGCGATAGACTACTATAAGGAATAACGATTAGGTGTTAGATCGTTTAAAACGGGAAAGAAAATGGACGAAAAACAAGCGAGATATTAAGGTAATAAGAAGAAAAAAAAAGGGTTAACGAAGCTGGTAATAGGTTGTTTGGGGCAAAGAGAAATCGTGGATTTTCGCACAAATAAGGGGACGCACAAAATGGCGCAACCCTTCGCTTCTTTCTGTTCGATCACGCATATACATACATACACGGGACTGATTCGCTTGGCCGAGGATCTCGAGCGATCCGACACGAGATTTAACCCTTCCGCCCCTTTTTTTTTTTTTTTTTTTTACGTGGAGGGAATCTTCAAAAAGATACCCAGCCTTCCTGAGGGTGGAAGACGAGTTATGTGGGATTTGTACCCACTAAACCCTCCACGGTGGCCACCTGTCGCATGTCGGGAGGCACCGGGAACTCTAGTAGAACACATCCGGTACTCTTCCGCCCCTGCGACAGGGTTAACCTTTTAGGCACGGCTGAATTTGACACGAATTACGCATAAGTGGTACAGCACTGCCGTTCTTTACGCGAGTACATTGGAATGAAATATTTGAGGATTAAATTACAATTTTCTTGAAAATTTATTACGCATACTTTAACTTTTACAATTCACTGTTTAATAATTAACACCTTGATGCACAGTTTTTTTGAAAAAAAAAACCGACCAAAAGAATCAATTCTTTTTAATATAAAAAATTTAGAACGTTGTCTTGGCAAGAAAATTAAAAAAAATACAAAAATAATCAAAATTTTTATCATATTGTAAATTTTGTTGTCGCTCGAATTATCTCGAGTGTGCACGTTAAGGGGTTAATAATACAATTGGGTATGATATTTAACCCTTTGATTATGGCACACTTTGAGACGCACCAGCAATTCGATTGCGACGTACACCGAGAACTTTGGGTGAAATTTTGGGTAGAAATGCAATTTTGTGAAAACGTATTTCAATAATCTAAAAAAACTGAATTTCACTACATTAAAAGAATATTATTTATTTCTATTATTATATATTATTTAAAATATCTAAGTAAATATTATAAATATTTAACCCTTTGACTACGGTAGACTTTGGCACTCATTGGCCAAATACGGTACAGTACGAATTCACTCGCGACGTCCACTGGGTACGGCGAAATTTTTCGTTAGACATACATTTCTGAGGAAGTATATTAAAATATTCAAAATACTGAAATTTATTACATTAAACGAATATTACTTGAAGTGAACATTAATTTTAAGCTTTTTTTAGATAAAAATATTTTGTTTTTTTAAGTAACAATAGGCGTCAACAGTACTTGCAAGTCAACATATGTCGGACGCCAATAGGCGTCAACAGTACCGGGAAGCCAACATGTGTCGGACGCCAATAGGCGTCAACAGTAACGGGAAGTCAACATGTGTCGGACGCCAATAGGCGTCAACAGTAACGGCAAGTCAACATGTTTCGGACGCCAATAGGCGTCAACAGTAGTCAAAGGGTTAATATGTATTAATATTATATATTTCGATATTTATCAATCTGAACCAAATTGCTATTGTAAATATCAGGGCGCCTATAGAAACGTTCTGTGTGAGAAAGCTAAATTGCGTTGAGCACTTTTAGGCTCACACAGTCCCAGGTGACTGCAATAGGATAAACGCCTATAGGCGCTCTCAGTGTCACCAACGCAAAATTTATAAGTACCTATAGGCGCCCACAGTAGCCTAGGGGATAAAGAGATGATATCCGCAAAAGCCACTAGTGGCGCGTTGTACCTAAGAGGTTAACAGCACGAGAAACCAGATAAACCCCATAACATTGATACAGCTATGGTACTGTCGCGGTTAACTTTTTAGTTAACAATCTTCTGTTCATTCTGTCAAGCTACACGAGCGTTTCACATACGTTTCCTCTGATAAAGCAGTGACTGTACTTGGTTTTTAGTGCGACTACAGTAGCGGACAAAAATTGAAGACCAAAGGGTGAACGAAATTAACACTAGACTTACGGACATTTCTTGTGCGTTTATTTCTAATATATATAACTTAATATTTATAACTTCGAAATTCCAGAATTGAAAGGGAAATAGATTAGGGTATACTCGTATCAGTACATCGACAAAAGTCGACAAAAATTATTAGGAATAATAGTTATTTTTTTGTTTGCAAATTTTGCTCCCGTAAACCTAGTGTTAAACGAACTAATTTATAAGGAATAGCATGATAAACGAAATTTGCATTCTGTGCTAATCCATAAATAGTGTTCCATCGTAATAACAATAAAAATGAACGTGCAGACAATGAAACTAAACTATGTTCCACATTGTCCTCTCTACATTGTCTTAAACTTTTGTCTGCTACTGTATGTTCTATACACAACGGAACGTGAAACAAGCAAAACGTCCGTGCAGCTTTGATCATCATTTACGCAAGGGTTAAATTTCGACTGTCCTCGCGCCAAGGTTTGCGATGCTTCCAGTAATCAGGGGTGGATTCGAGGTTTCCGTCGCCCTAGGCTATCGTACCCTTATCCCTCTGCGAGAGGCGAATTATTTACTTTAATTTTATTTTCGTGGTTAACCTAAAATTATTTTCCAAAACGGAACCCATATATTAAACTCTCGTCCTGTGTCGAGCGCCTATAGGCGCCCTCAGTGTCACAAACGCAAAATTTCTAGACACCTATAGGCGCCCACAGTAGTCAAGGAGTTAACCCTTTATTTTAGCGTGGATGCATCACTAATGATTTTATTATTAAACAATATTTTCTTCATGTAATTAATAATTTAATATTTCTTTACAGTATACATATGATACCGCCCTCTGTCAGGTTTTTTCAAAAGTCTCTGGGACTGAAACGGTTAAGTTATGTAGCCTGCTAAGCCTGCACCTGAATCCGCCTCTGTGTACGCCGCACAGAATGCCGTCGAATCCACGAGAACGTTCCTCCGTAAATGGCGAGGGACGAGCTGAAAAAGCGCGTTGTAATATCATCGTTCCGAGCGTCGAGGTACTGCACAAAATCATATACATATACGTGATAACGATTTACGACGAACGTGTATAGGATATATGTATTAGCGAATAACGCAAACAGAGAAAGAGAGAAAGAGAGAGAGTGTGTGAGAGATGATAAGAGCGAGAGAGAAGGGGGAAGGAAAAAGAATTCCGGGGAATCGTGATAGGTCGATTATTGACGGGACGATTTACGATTAAGGGAAGAGAGAGAAAGAAGTATAGGGATTATTTATTATTAAACAAATGTTTAGGGCGGGACGAAGGGAGGTCGAGGGGGGGACCAGTGGGCGTAGACAAAGTAAGACTGATTCGCGAAAGGATTGCTTGGCTCGAGTATCGTTCGTCAATAGACTGGTAATCTCGCGGAAACATCAGAGCAGTGGTTGAATTATAAGCGTATAATAAATGCGCTCGAACGTGTTCAACCGATTGCGCGACGAGCCAGGTTAGCGAATACATAGAAGGGTTCTCCGTAGTGTGCCTCTTGCGAGGCTATCACGCACGCGACGTAACGTTTTCCTTAAGCGTAAGGAGATTCGGATCGTGTCTGGTCAGGTGCGAGTCTGACATGTGCTGCCGTCGACCGAATCAAACTAAACAGCATGCGTGTAGTTAGTAGGAAATTGAGGCTGAACACTGACCAGTAGTGACCTCTGGTCGAGCGACGTTCGAGCCAAGCTGACGAGTAGAAAAACTTCTAAGAAGTGAAAAAACCCTTTCTTTTGCTAAGAACTTTGGTCCATGTCTAATCATGCACGGACTTGTACTACTGCGTCCGATCGGATGACTCTCGATCGAGTTGCCGAGTGAATAATAGGAAAGAGAAAATTTTTTTGTAGGGAAATGAAACATAAGATAGAACGCGCGCGCGCGAGAAAGAGAGAGAGAGAGAGAAAGAGAGAAAGAAAAGAAGTCTCCTTTTCGCGGAGACGCAATTTTGTTCTTCTCCGCTAGTAGGAAGTTTGGCCTGCGTTTGATCACGCACGGACTAGAACTACCTGTCGGTCGTGCACAGGCCTAACCGTTCACGCATCGACCAAGCATCGGAACACACCGAGCTTCCTCTTTCTTAATTATGTATATCTCGTTAAATCGCTAGACCCACTCGATTCGATCCATCTCGGTGATTTTTACGTTGACGAGCGAGTCACGCTTGTTTTACGCCCGAGAATCGAACCAAACGTTTATTACGCACACCGTCGATCGTTTCGATCGCGAGTGACGGCGGACATATTTGTTCATTGTTAAATCACACGCGACTGGTGCTTTGATCGCAGCATATCGAGGCTGATATTGATTAGGGTGAAAGTGTAGAGGATCGAACGGTTTCTTTTCGAGCTTTTACGCGAGCGACACCTCGTGGGGTACATTTTTCTTTCGTAACGTTTCGATCTTTAATAGCAACGAGCACCTCTTATCACTGTGGCCCTGAGGAAATTACTTCGTGACGATTTAAATTTCGCGGGCCGTCGTCGTCGCCGCGAAGGATACCGTGTAATCACTGTTACCGTTGGTCCAACAATTGATCGGTCGATAGATCGATCGTTGCACGTTGGGAACGTTGCGCCAGCAGCAAATCATACTTAACCTCTTAAAGAGTAGAATCTTCGACCGACTAGCGCTCTCGAATCGAATTAAATCGATGATTTGTTTGTCGAGTGTTTCGCGGGATATACTTTCTTCGTATTGTACTCCTTTCTCACGGGGCCGAGCACGGTTTTATTTATAATTTCGTCTAGCCGCGGAACGCGGATAAATCTAAAAACCTATATACGTATTTAATCTGTATTTAATTATCGTCATTTATCATATTACTGTGTACTTAACGCATGATTATTACTTACGCGTATTATTTATACAACTACAGATAGGAATTCCCATTGAAGGTATTTATGTGGAGATTAGATATTATATCTATATATACATTATATTACATTATATTATATTATTATATTACATTATATTATATTATATTATATTATATTATATTACATTATATTGTATTTACATTATATTATATTATACACATGTATTTCTCACGTGGACAAATTTTTCGAGCATCTGAAATAACACCGCGACGGCTATTGTTGTGCAACAAGTATATTATATACGGGCGTGCTTTTTAAGAGGTTAATCGGGATACCGATTTAAATATACATATAGTACAGAGCAAAAAAGCTTCCTCTACGTACACACATGCATACACTAACACATACGGTACACGTACACATGCATTACACACGAGTCCGTCGTAATAGTTTTCTCAAGTAAAACCTCGAATTATAGTTAAACTTAGTGTAATATTATGATAATTTTTGACGTTGTAATATTATTGATTGCATTCATTTAAATGTTCAATACGTGTTTATAGGTCAGTGTTATGTATGGTAGTTTAATTGTATGTACTCGTTTCCATTCACTTCTGTGTTGTGTAACTGTATTATCGTATCGATCTTTTCATTGCGTACGTGTGATCATGATTTACCAAACTCAAATTCGAGGTTTATTCGGTCTGAAAAGAAAAGAAAAAAAAAAGAAAATGTAGCCGGCCAGGCGGAGCGAGTTAAAAAGAAAACACTTCCTTCATCGTAAAATACACGATATACGTACTTCGCGTGCGGATAATCCGCATAAGGGAACAGAATTCATTTCTCGAGGAAACAACGACGGGATTTTTGTTCCCGTTGATTCCGTCGAACAATCTTCGTCGTCACCTCGAATCATTTCGAGGCAACAAGCTGAAGACGTGTTGAATATTTACACGAATTTACAAGAACCTTGCTAATGTACTTTTTCTATGCCAACCACCCACCCATACTCACGAACACACACATACACACACGCGCGCGTCCACAAACATAAATTGAAGTGCACACCTAGGTGCACACCGAATGTACACAAACGCCATTCAACGCAGATTTAAACGTACTCCTGTACCTTTGACACCTAACAAAATGACACAACTCCGCGTACAATCAGTCACACAAATACATGATTACAAGATGCACCTACACGTACAAGAAAAAAGGAGACCATTCACGCACACAAAGGCACACAACATACACGAAGATGATTCAAAGGGAAAGAAACAAATAATACAAGAAAAACAACATTCTCGAGAACACGTGCGCGCCATCACAATTGTTGATATAAATTGCGATCCATGATTATTACTATTTACGATATAATTATTATCTTGCATTGTCTAGTCATACGTTATTATTGTATAACTAACGATATTAATTATTAATTAACCTGTACTACCTAGTCGCATTATGTGTTGCATAAAGAAAAAAAAAACTATGAAAATTCCGAAGGCGAAAGAAGAAAGAGAGAATGATCGAATGAGTGTAAGGGGTGTATAGAGAAAAAGAGAGAATAAAAGTAAACAAAAGCAGAGAGAGAAAGAGAGAGCGAGCGAGGTTGAATGACAAGAGATACGAGATGGTGATGATAATAACGAAATTTCGGTAATTATATTGTGAAGAATAACCATAACAATGATAGGCGATGATTATGGCGACGATTATGGTTGTGATTACAACCCATGATGAACAAGGCAACAACGGTAGGCACAATATGTTCCCAAAAAAATGAAGAAAAAGAAACGATTTAGAATATAACGAAAGAACGAGAGAGCGAGAGAGCGAGAGAGTGAGAGAGAAAGTGAGTGAGAAAGGAAGAAAGAGAGAGTGAATAAAGGCACTTCGTTGCAGCCGTGATCACGCTCATCGATCGAGATAAAGAACTGGATTTGACGAATTGTGATGATGATCTCGAACGAAGTTATTTATTTTGAGGTTAAACGCGAAGGTTTAGTGAGATAGGAACTAAGGGTGCTCTGAAACGTTTCACGTTGAACGCGAATGTTTTTAATCACGATTCGTCGATGGCGTGTAAGAAACGATCAGTCGATTCCCAGAAAGCAAATTTTGAAAGCTAATATAATTAAACACTTCGTAGACGAGCAAACGTTAAGCGTCAAACTTGTATAACCCTAAAATGACGAGAAAGACTCGCATCATCGTGAAAAAGCTAGGTAAACAGTCGCCGAAGTGTTAAGTCATATCCGCCCAAAAAACCCGTCAATCCAATCAGAAAGTAATATCGTCGTGCATGTTGGAAAATTTGAGAAATAAGTACTTTAAGATACTTTCTGAGCTCATCGTTTCTTCGGTCGACGAATCGAACGGAAAATCGATCGGATCGGGCGATCATGGTTGCCGGAAGCCGCCTGCTTAGTTAAGGAACAGAAAGTGAAAATGATAGCGATGATGATGATGATGATGATAATGATGATGATAAAAAAAAAAAAAAGAGTAATAACTGTCACGACACGCACGTGCGCGTCGCGCATCACAATCGTGACGCGCCCGTGCGTACTGGTAGCAGAAAAAAACAAAACGAGTATTAAATATATGCGGGGGCCGTGGAGAGGAGGGAACCTTCCTTTATTCAAAAGAAATTTCGATGGATTGCTCGTCGATCTGCCGACTTTTCCCTATTGCCAGGTAAACGAAAGAAAAAAAAAAAAAGAGGAAACACATAAGATCTGCATACATATACATATACCTCATATCCTCGGTTTCGGTGCATAGCAAGCGCATTCCTGTCAGAGCAAAAGGAAAAACAAATTCTCGAGATGTTTTAAACGTGCGTTGTCTCTCCTTCCTGATGAAATCGTCAACCCTCCTCCCTCCCTCCCTCCCTCCCTCCCACCCGAGGAGAGCTCGCGGGCCCTATATTGCAATATTTGTACTTTTCCATGTTGAAACCTCGATATACAATAAATTATATTAACAAACTTCGATTCTTGATTCTCTTTTCAACCGGTCATCTTGTTTTGTTTTTGTTCTTAACTTTTGTCAAAAACGAAGGGCAGGTAAGTAATCGCACAGAATTTCGTTAAGATTTCGTTTATTCATGAATCAAATTCAATTGCAAAATGATTGATTGCATATGGTGTATTTTTTGCTTACAATTTATAAATTAATAAAAAATTTTATGACAGATATTTATGAAGTAAATAACAGTAATGATAACATGCGACAGAAGTTTTTTCAAAGTAAATGATTATTACTTAATTCTGTTCAAAATTAATTTTCAAAAAGGAACGTCAAATAACAAATAAATCTTTTATGACATAAATTTTCATGATACATAGTATACATCTACTGTGTGAAACTTCTTCTTAAAGACGTCTTATTTTTTATGGGCTCCTGGCTTCTTTGGAGCAAATTCTAGCCCTCTTATGTAATTCTTTTTAATTTGGTATTTTTCTGAAAAATTAACATTTATTTAAATAAAGTGTATTAACGTTTATTTCACGTAAAATGTTGATGTTACTTACCAGTAAGTAATTTATACACGTATAAAATTTGATTTCCTTGAACAAGGACACTAGGGGTTTTCTTTCCTGGATCGTCTGTAATTGTTGCACTTGCCCCGATGTTCTGACACTCTTTGCTAAACTCTTTAGAATTTATACCAAATGTTTCTAAATTATTTATTAGCGTCACCTGTAATATATTAACAAGATAAATAATGAGCTTTTTATGATTCCATTTACATTTTAATTTAAGGTAGCATTATACTTTTTTTCCACCAGTTCGAACGGTAACTCTCATATCGATAGGCTCCAATTTGCCTGTATGTAATAATTTGTTTCCTGCTAAAGTGACTTCGTGCATATGCGTCATACGTCCAATAAATTTGTTTATTCCATCCTCCATCGTTACAGTCTCCTGATTCACTTTGGTTTTCATAATATGTGCGAGCTGCGGGTTTAACTTCAGTATCCTATATAAACAAAGCACATTAAACATCAATAAAATTATAGCACATAATAACACATTTGATTAAAAGCTGCTTTACCTTCCATCTTGAAGATTCTCTGCTTTCACATATTCAGTAAAACATTTTCTGATCTCAGCTCTTTTCATAACGTCTCCTTTTCTGCAATCATCGTATGTGAGTAAAATATATATAATTGGTATCATATAATACAGCATAATGGTATATGATGCAACAGTTGTCGACTTCTGCTCTGTACAGAAAATGATTCCCTTTGCAATTACTGTATCGCGGTAACATAACATATCCCGAGGGTGGTACTGTATACTCACTCATATCTGAACTTCGATAGTATCGGCAAAACGTCGGCAGTTACCCTGTAACATTCTGAAACGACTGTCGCATTTGAACCACCTATCTCTTGGGGCGGTGTAGGTTCCTCTACAACGACTAGCTTTCTTAAGAGAGGATGATCAAACTACAAAAATATATATTAACATTAATTGGAAAACAAATTGTTGTGATAGAATTTAGTAAAAAAAGTGTTACCTTAATTGATAATATACTTTCAACACCTTTAGTAACTGAAGTATTAATAACACCTTTCGCTTTCATTTCTGCTAAGAACACGGATAACTTTTTATACCGAGATTTTCTTATATCGATATTTTTACCAGGCGGACATGCCGCTATCAAGTGGTTTTTGAAGAAATTGGATGTCAATATCGGTAATTCGTTAGGCTTTATCAGTGTTTTACAAGCTTTCAAAAAGCAATATTCTAATAAACTGTCCATTTCTGTTACTGGATCTGTAGCTACTTCTGATTGTTCTGTAACTTTATTGTTTTCTGTTTCACCAGACTCTTCTGTTTCGTTTTCTTCCTCACAAGGTGACACCGTTCTTAACTCTTTATTATCACTCATTTCTAACTCACTCATTGTTACAAGTAATTCTTCATTATTATCATTACTTTGCTTTGTAATGTTATTTGTATCTTCTAATTTATCATTATCAGTATTAACAAATGGTGATCCTAGATTTGGCCTTAAAGGAGATTTTCCTAGCTGACAAAGTGTATCACCTATTACATGTAGAATTTCAACGCACTTGCCATGACCTCCAGACATGTACATGTCTTCGCTAGAATGCGCAGTTAAGCCAACAGCAATTGCTGCCTACAAATAGAAAAGAATAGGAGTTTACTTTTTTATATAACGTTACAATATAATCTACTATAAAAAAATATATGTATATATATATATACCTTATTATCCTCTGTGTTTACTAATGCAGGTGTACCCTTTTGTAACTTGCCAAACGAATATAATGTAACAGGCTCTTTGACAATAACTCCAGGTAACATCAGATTTGCACCTCCTGCCAATTTTGATATGACTGGAGTATATGTTGTAAAAGCATTCAACAAATTTGGATGATGCCATAAAGTGTATATAGTAGGTAACAATGTTTCATACAAAGACTCAAGTTGAAAAAACATTGGTATTTTGGCTACACAATACACTTTTCCCGAGTGGCCATTGTGAGTTACAATTTTTATAACACTTATTGCCTCTTTTTTCGGAATCAACAACTGCACTTCTTCGTCTGCTAACATTGGGTATGCTGCTAAAATTTCTTCGCATAATTTTTTCCTAATTAAAAACGATATAAGAATTATTAATATAATCGTTTGTGAATATAAATTAAATTATACATACCTTTCGGTCCCTTTCAACTGATTGTTCGATTTAACTTTAAATGGCTTTATAAACATTTTGATAATTGGTTAGGAACAAGTTTGAAAAAAAGATTCAATAAAAAAACCCCTAATGAAACCACACAGCTAAAAATTTGCTGTACTTGAGGTACAGCTGATTTACAGGTTGTCCAACCATTTATCTGCCCGTATAATCATTGCAGTTCTAATCGACAGAGCTGAACCTTATTGCAACGTGAACATATTTCTTATAAAACATGCGTACAATCGTTGATCAATAGATTTAAAAATCAATAATCAATACCTTTGTAATAATAAAATGGAAATTAAAAAATGGATAACAAACCTTATTAAATGTTTTCAACGCGAAAGTTCTATCCCATCAAGATATACTAGCACCACCAATTTTTTGCTGACAGTTGGTAGTTGCTAAATATTCGAATCGACTTTACTTTCCATCTCAATTTAATTGAACTCCTCCTAAATATAGAATATATATGCATAGATAATTGAGCATTTATCTAGAGTTTTATCTGTAGTTCATGAATTGATTGTTAGAAGTATGAGCTAAAAACAAAAGATATTGTGTACTGTACATGCCAATAATGTTAGATGTATTGTATAGTGTGTACTGTGTCACTCTTACGGCACGTGAGAAAAATACGGTTAAATATACTGTGTGATCTGTAGGTCGTTATAACCTCAAAACATTGCACTATGCATAATCAATTTGTGAGAAGTAGCCTTTGAACGTAGTGTAGCTTTAAGATATCAAGTTCTGTCGTATCTTCATTTAAACCTGTCATTGCCAGCATGGCAATTATGAAAATATTATTACGACCAGACATCACAAGGTTCACGGGAGTTAGAGTGAGTTACATTTCATACATCATTGTACCTTCAATTCTAAGTTTCTACACTCCAAGGTAGTTCCGTCATATATGCCTTCTTTTGTTTATGACATAGATCACTTGACCTACATTCTTTGAAGTAATGTACATTCATTGAGAATATTGATTGATGGTAACAATGAATTAATTCATATTATAATGGATGTTACTATGAAATATACATGAATTATTAATTGCAATTGTTCAAATTCTTTTCTTTGTTTCTGAATATTTTTTAAAACAACATAAAATCGTTATACATTTATTTCTTATTAAAATTTGAATTTTTATGTACATTCTTTTTCAGTAAATGTTAATAAATTAATTATAAATTAAATAATATTTATTTTATTTTGTTAATATTACAAACGAAATGATTATAAATTATAATAATGAAATTGATTAAGATAAATGATGCAAAATTTATCAGACAGTACAGTATGCACCAGTGTAAAAATATACTGCATAGCATTCATATCATGAGAAGTATATTTTTATATCTTACTTCAAGGTCTCTGTAGCTGTTTCTGTGTTATGCTCCAAAAATATGAAGTAACTGTATTGATCCTTATGAAACAAATAAAGAGCAACAATTTTAGTTATACACATTTGTATAATAACAAGTAATAAGGATTAATAAAATTACTTTTGGACAAGTATTAATATTTATGCTTCTTTATTTTCAGCACTTAAGTTCTAAACCAAAGTTTGGTTTACTTTTTGATATTGATGGTGTGATAGTACGTGGTAAGAAAGTATTACCACCTATACCAGAGGCTTTTAAGCAACTGCAAGAAAAGGATGGCAAATTTCGTGTGCCAACTGTATTTGTTACGAATAGTGGCAATGCATTGCGTAGCCAAAGGGCAGCAGACCTATCTAAATGGATAGGAATTGAAGTAAAAGAATCACAAGTTATCATGGCTCATTCACCATTAAAGCTGTTTCAAAACTTTCATAATAAACAGGTACTAATATCTGGGCAAGGTCCAATCAAAGAAATAGCTACAGAATTAGGTTTCCAAAAAATAGTAACTATTGAAGAATTAGTAAAAAATTTTCCGTCTTTGGATTATGTAAATATGAAAAAAAGAAATCCAGTTTGTGGTCCTATAGATCCAAATTTTCCTACAATAGAAGCTGTTGTATTATTTAGTGAACCAATTACTTGGGAAACCCCATTACAATTAATAGTAGATCTTTTAATGACTAATGGTATGCCTACTGGATTGCCTGATAATATTCCATACCCACACATTCCTATTTTGGCATGTAATATGGATTTATTGTGGGTATCAGAGGCACCAATTCCTAGATATGGCCATGGTGCTTTCTTATTATGTCTGGAATCTTTATACAAGAAGATTACAGGAAAAGATTTGATATATTCTGCTCTAGTCGGGAAACCTAGTGAAATTACATACTATCATGCAAATTATATGCTCCGTGAGCATGCTAGAAGTATTGGAATAAATCATAACATTGACACTATATATGCTATTGGGTAATTAATCTTTTGAAAATATTGAAAAACCAGTAAAATTCTAAAAATTAAGATGGATATTTAAATTCAATATGTGTTTTACAGAGATAACATTAACACTGATATATTTGGTGCAAATTTGTATGATAAATATCTGTCATATTGCGCAAATGAGGAAGTATTAAAGTCCGACAAGCTGAAGAAACTACTTGGCAAGGATATCAAACCGCCTAGTGCAAAAGCTTGTATCAACATTTTAGTTGAAACTGGTGTTCATCAACGAGATTCAAATTTTATATCAGAACATAATCCCAGAGACTTTTTGCCAGTTGATGATGGTCTATGCAAGCCTGCATTCGTAGCGGAACACGTCGGCGAAGCTATTAGTCTCGTGTTTAAGGAAGAAAAATTCGTCTGAACTGAATAGAATATACTTTTAGACTTGGCTTGTGTTCACATTTTAATTTCGGATTAAGGAAAAAAGAAACGCAGGAAATTAGATGTACCATCTTTAGTGTAAGTATTTCGTTAATTTCGTTAGTAAGCATTAGCCCTTTTTGGAGGCAGGATCAACGGAGAAAAGAAGGCTGCAACAGATTGCATAAGCACGATATTTTATTTTTATCTTTTACTTATTAAATCATTTTTAATGTTTTTATCTGCCATTTTATTGTAACGAAGAAGGAAGAATCATGTTCACGATGTTTGTAGACATTATAATATTTATAAACACCCAAGATACTGGGTAGAGCTGAAGTGATCATTTAATCTACACAAATTTATGTATATTTGAAGTTTATACAATTTATGTTATATAAAGATCATGGTTAGAAGAATATTTAAAGAGCGTTATTATACACATACATACATACATATGTATGTCTAAAGATATATGCAAGCATACATATTATACATGTAAACAATTTTGAATTGGATTTTTATTATGTTATAGTTGATTTGCTAAATCTCGTTTATAATGATGGTAAATCATATTTATTCAAAAATAGTCGAAGACATAGTCTTAACTGAAAGCTGAACTACGTTTGATAGTATTAACTACGGAAAATAATGATACCAACTTTATGCAATAGGCTGTCATTTTAGTCGAAAAAAATTGTAATCTAGCAACACACGAATTGTTAAGATGTTATCGAACACCGTTCTGTTTAGCGTTCATCGGCGAACATCGCTCTGTATACTAAGCTTCGTCTAGTCCCACGATACAATTTCACAGTACATAATTGTAGCAGTAGCGATTCGTAATTCTTGTCAAATGCGAATTCTTTATGCGAATCAATGTATAAATAGTTTGAAGAACAGAAAAAAAATTATAAACGTTCTCTCAGTGTGCAACAAATAAGCAACAAAAAACATTGGAAACGCACATTATATAAGAGTACTAGGTTCAGCTGATCGTAGATGGTGCGATGCAATGATGCAAATACATATACAAAAATGAGAAGAAGAAAGAATAAAAAAATATATCAAGATGTCTGCTGAGACTAAGACTGACCACCCACGTAGGATCAAATTAATGATGACCGCTTGCTGGAGCTGGTTCATAACTGTCTTCAAGGTTAACGAATTAAAGTAAAGGAAGAGAAAACTGTTAAACCATTGTTTATCCAAGCAGAGGCATGACTGAGGACTATTTAAGTAAGAAGAAGCAGTGATCTGTAAAATTAGCAATGCCATAAGTAACAAAGGGCAATTACAAACAATTATACATACACAAAATGTAAAGTGTTGCAAAATTGAAAGCAATACAGAATGTACATTGTTTCTTAGTTACAATAGTTATTTTATGAGAACCTTATGCGTTGAAGAACCTGTGATTTTTTTAGAGTCAATTAGAATCTATTTTACTAAATTCCCTTATCATTCATTCTATTTTGTATTCCTTCATGTGTCTCCTCTATGAAAGCCATAAGATGTGCCAAGGAATAAGCATTTTTTAATTTTTTTTTCTATAGAGAAAAGTGATCCTCAAAAATGACAGTATGTACACATATCATATGGGAGACATTAAATATGAGGAATACACAGATGGAACGCAATAATCATTGTACTAATTGATTGTTTGGAAGAAATCTTTTGTGTAGTCTAGTCCATATACTTGAATGAAATATGAAAATAATATTCATTGAACCTATATTTTTTTTTGTTGCACACGAATATATTTCCTTCGTTGGATTCTCAAGTAGACAAGCATGTTTTATTAGTGTAAGTAAAAAAAAAAAAATGTAAAAAAGCATAAAACGTGACAAAATAAATCCCTTCAAGAGCTGTGATTTATTTCCATCGCAAACGCTTTAACAACTCAACGAGTAATCAATATTCATTTGAACGATACATTTTCGTATCGAATACAGCTTATATTATTTATAACGTTACTTTAACTTTGATTTTTAACAATCACTATAAAAAAAGGGACCTGTGTAACATTTTCTTTAAAAAAGAATAAATAGAACAAAATAGAAAGCTTTCTTTTTGCCTATTGCGAGTTATATTTGTAAAAATTAGATTCAACGAAATATATAATATATTTTCTAACTGATTCTGTTATGATTAACAATGGGATTTCATGCTGGAACCTGCTGGAAATTAGTCAAACGAAACTGTTTCCCAGAGCGTTAAAGGGCTTACACACGAATATTAATCATGTGCTGTTTCAAAAGTATTGAAGCCGATTGATAATGTGATTGTCAAATTGTATTGAATACATTGGCGTCAATATTATTGATTGTGTGTACATTGCCACTCCCAAAGATTAAGAGGTCCGTTAATCATATTCTAACAAGTATTAACAAAACAAAGACTTGTATATAGGTAAATTTGCAGAAAAGAGTAGAGCTCACCGATTTTGATAATCTTTAAATATGTTACAGAAATTAATTTGTGTCTTATATGTTTACTATTTCAAAGCTTAGTGTATCCTGATGTTTACCTGTCTGGCTTTGTTTCGTGCAGAATTATTATTAATTATATTTTCGTTATTTGAACCAATATAATTACATTTATCTATTTTTTATAAAATGTAGAAATTAACAGTAAGTGTAGGACCCTTTACAGGCTGTATGCGGTAACCTTGCTAGTTTTAAATGATTTGAAATTTATTTATAACTTATATTTTTATATTTTTATTCGAAACTACAATTAAGATACTGAAATTTTAATTAACAACAAATTAAGTGGATACTTAACAAATTTTTCAGAATGTCACAATATTTTTAGGTTTTAATACTCTTAAAGGGCGGGGGTATTGCCTTTATTGCCCTCTACTGGATACCTTGTCGGTCAAGTGCGGACCCTTTACCGTCCGTTGTATACAACACAGTAGTGCCCACTTTACCATTCGTTGCTATTTCCACTATTTCTTGGAAATCTTGCAATGAGCTTCGAACATGCCCTATAATAAATTTCATTGGATTCCCTCATGGTACAGGCAAAATTTGACATCTGTGCCTTCTGTCCGCGTAGATGATTTATATTCAAGCAAATCATCTCCCCACATAGATGTCCGGATTCGATCTCGACTGCGGATGCTAAGTACTTATGTATGTAGTATCTAAAAGAGCTCGTTGCCCATTGGATGACGCTTTTTTCAATGGCGAGCAAAAAACTGAGTCGAAATTGGTAATTGCTCATGATTACGGTGGAACGTGCAGATCGTCTGGGTCTCATGACCTATGAATTAAACCGTCAATCGTTTGATGAAATAATTCAATTACATATCGGTTCGTTGGTGGCTACGAAGAATAAATTTATTTCCCTAGGAGGTATTGAGAGTTCATCGGTGTTCACTCAAACGCATCTTATTTCCGGGTTCAGTGATTAGGATCGATATCTGTGCCCGATTATGCAAACGATCTATATTAAAAATTTTTCTAAAATTTATGTTTTCGTCTTTTTGTGATTTGGCTCATGTCCATGCGATTCAATCAACATTAACGGTATCACATCTGGTCAAAATTTAATTTAAAATTCTGCATTAAAAAATAAAGATAAAAATATAGAATTTTTTGTCATTTGAAAGTTGTTTTATGCATTATTTCTTATATACAACTGATAACTATTTGTATTCCTTTCGGAAAAACATAACCTTTATTTCGAATAGGTAAGTACATATATATGAATAACATTTTTTAAATTTTGAACTTATAAACACTGTCATAATTACCAACACATTTAATGCTGGAATTACCGACAATACTAATAAATAATAACACTTATAAGGGAAACACATCTTTATTTACACTTTCTACAGGAAGTCATGGAAAATTTCTGATAATATACCATAGTATTGAGTCGCAGTTAAAGTGATCGACGATGACAATTATAAATCAGAATTGTTATCAATAATTATCCACTTAAAATCACAAATCCTGAACGCAGAAGAGATTGTTAGAAATCTTCGAATAAACAAATAATTATAAACGAACACTTACTGCGCATACAGTGTAAGTTACCGGCTAGGAAACCGGTTTCGAGGAAGTATGCCGGTTATTTCAGTGTCATCCAAAGGTTCGACGGTTGTTTCGTCTTTTTCGGAAAAATATATGCCGCCAGTAAAATTCAAATAAACTAAGTAGAACGGTTCTGTGTACGCTTAGACGGTTTCCGGTAGTCGAAGAAATCGACCGAGATTTCTTTGGGACGAATACTCACTTCGCATTTTATGTACTCACACGAGCGCTAAACGAGTCGTTTCGCTGCACGTGATCTTAATTTACTGGCTTCATTAATGGCCGGAGTTATCGTAATTGACCTTATCGTCACGTTACTAATCAGCATCGTGTACTCGAATTACGACGAAGCGTGAGCGGAATTAAAAACGCGGCAAAGAATGATCGTCGAATTTCTGAGGCCATTTTGTAGCGGAAAGAATTTCTGATGAAAGAAAAAAAGAAATGAATTGACGTTAATGGCTGACGATTTTGAAGCGTCGGATAAAAGTAACTCGACGACCCTGTAAAAAAATGTACGACGATCATAATGAGAACGGTACGTTCACTGGTCCAGTTTGCGGAACAGGTTATGGAATTATTAATCAAAATTGATGGCTGGAATCATTGACACTGACAAGGGAATCACGCAAAGTGTTACCATGTGCCCATTTTTTAGACACCTGTTTTTATACACACATACATTTTATTTACTTTACTTTTTGGTAACTTAGAAAACACAAAAGAGGTAAAATGTTACTGGACACTTCATGGTGTGCACGTTTTTAGTCACTAGCTTTTTTATTGAAGATTGTATTTCAGTAAGCATGTACAATACCGGATAAATAATTTGTTTTAGCATATTTAAATGATTTAGTCTGTTAACATTAAATTATTTCAATAGTTTGTTGTGGATGAAATGGTAAATAAATTAAATTAATCAATTAAAAGAATGTTGATACAAAATATATACTTTGAAGTAATAAATAAAAATCTAAATGATAAAGGTCATTCTGGAAAGATTTGATTGTTAAGAAAATTATTAAATGAATGTTCATGTAATTT
This sequence comes from Tetrapedia diversipes, assembly GCA_033822845.1. Lineage (NCBI taxonomy): Eukaryota > Metazoa > Arthropoda > Insecta > Hymenoptera > Apidae > Tetrapedia > Tetrapedia diversipes. The sequence continues at coordinate 24,357 of JAOPTO010001179.1, forward strand.
AAAGGAAATTTCAATATTTTGTGGGATCCCATCATAGAATCAATAACCATTTGTATTCTCTTACATAAATATGTATAAATTTCAGAACTTTCTACATTACTGAAAAAGAAATATTTCAACATCTTTAACAAATTATTTCATATATATCATTAAAATTTTAGAATTTTTCATTACCTATATTTATTTTTTGACAACGTCGAAAATGGTCAAGCTAACAATAACATAAAAGTAAAACTTTCTCAACATAATGCCAACAAATAAAACGAAAAACATCTTTGTCTGGTTCTGTATTTACCCACTAAATATATATAAACTTTCTTTGTATATAAACAAGAACATTAATCATGTAATTCCATAACATTTTTAAAATATCATATTTTCATGTATCAGAATGCTACAACATGAATTATACAAACGTGAAAAATGAACGAGGTAAATAGGAAATCTAAAGAAAAAAAAGAAATGTAAGCAATATAAAATCGTCAATCCTAGATTCCGCTCAAACATCCATCGAAATTAATGCGTAACACTTTGCACGACTCGCCCCTAAATGGCCAAACCGGTTATCCATTTCTGTGCCATGGTGCACGCCTCGCGTTGCAACGAATCGCGGATGTCATTTCTAATTTAAAATTCAGGGCTCGTCTGAGCACACATAACTCTGAAATATGGGTCGAAGACCACTGTCCGTTGGAAAGTCTTTCCTCCCATAAAAAAGAAATAATAATTGGTACACACAAAAAAAAAACACTATAATAAAGTTTCAATATTTTTACTAATCTAGTTAGTTATTTGAGTGGCAGATTGTGTTTTGTATTTTTATAACGAAATTGATTATAATAATCTTTTCCCTTTCATTTACCACTCCAATAAAATATACATGTTACACATAATTGTGAACTACAAATTACGTTAATAAATTCAAAAATTTACAAGGTATAATTATCAGAAGTAGAATGCAAAATTAAGTTTACAGTTGATTTTAAAGAGAGAAATGTAACTTAATCAGTTGATCAATTTCATGAGTCACTGTGTACAACCAGACAAAGATGAAAATATGTATCAAAACTTTATTGTATTAAATTCAACGGAAATTTCAAATTAGAAAGGTGTTAAATCTACTACAGCTCATTTGTAACTAATAAAATTTTCTTTTGACCAGTATTGTCATAAACGACTCTATAATTTAGAACTCGTTCGGGTATAATCCTGAAGTATGTATTGTTGATCACTGTCAATTGGAAAGTCCTTTCTTCCACAAAAAGGAATTCAGACAGCGTATCTCAGAATGAATACCGAGGGAACAAAAAGAAAAGAAATGCTGTAATAAAGTTTCAACGTTTTTGCATTTCCCAATCACATCGTCCATAAACTGAACCGCTACTACTAACCTGACACCAGTTGGTCGAGTGGTTTATTAGAAAAGCAAAAGTAACTCAAAAGCCGCTTTCATCGGCATCATTGGTAATTAAAGTCACGGTGTGCGCGAGTTGCACACCCACGAACACGTGGATACGAACAGGGTCATAGGTAATTGACCCGCGAAAGTCCGCTTCTCACGTCGGCCACTCTCGTCGCGAGAATCGTTTCACTGTCGTTCTCCTATAGATACCTCCGGCTGGTCTACTGCGATTTAAAGTGATTAATCACACGCAATAAACGACACTACCATTTCCAAGAGAAAGCACTCTCTGTTTTAATGAATCCTGTGAACGTTTCCCTCGTCGTTATTATTGTATAATATGTATGTATGTTTCACACGAAATATGTACACAATATACCATGCATCCCGTTTCATCGATCACCCATTCTACATCCACATTTAATAAATTAATTGAACAAATCTAACTGTAACTTTAACACTCGTCTACGTTCGCGTCCCCCTTCCTCCTTCTTTTCTCATAACATTCCACGGCTTTCTGCACTTGTTCTAGGTACTCCTGAATCGTGTCCTCTCTCGAGAACTCTCTCGAATCCGACCTGGACAGAGACCTCTTCTGCACGAGCGCCGTGAGCATCAGAGTAACCACCGGTAGAGTCATTCCCAAAAGAAACGTCGGTGTCATCATGTTCTTCAAACCGTGCTTCTTGAACCCTCGGTACAATTCCGACCAGATACTGTCTCCTTCGTTTTCGTGATGCTTACCTAATTTGCCGTACAGATGGGGCTTTATCTTCCCCGTTTTCGCGATGTAGTTGTAATAATGAGGATCGTAGGATTGGGCGTACAGCTGAGAATAGTAGACGTCCTTAGAGGGCGGTGGATGATCCGCTTCGGGGAACCAAGGAGTGGCATCTTCGTAGGGTACCGGGGAATTGCTGATGGGAGGTGGTCCGCGATGAAATCCTGGAGGCTTCGTGTAAATCACCTCAACAGGTGGGCCCTTCTGTTTGAACGGAACTGTACAGGGAAAGCGTTGCATAAAATTAATTCTTCGTTGATTAGTACTTCGACCGCAACGTCATCTGCAGTAATTTGAAGCATAATTGCATGATCAGTAAATGGTGCCTGTGCATTTATTTTTGGGTTAATAGGGTAATGTTGTTCTTTTTAACTAGGATTTCTTGCATTATGCTATTCTCACAAATTTAATTCTCCCGATAAAAATCCTTATAAACTATATCCTTATGGTTTTAAACTTTTGTCTACTATTATACATTTGATTGATCCGAAAATATCCATAGGTAGATAAGGTTCCTATTTATTTAAGCAGCAACAATATAGGGACTCATAGGGACAATTCTTTCTCATGAATTCTTTAGTTTAATGAACGTTTTTACGATGCTAATTACGTAAAAAAATATTTCCATGGGAGGTGCAACTGTTGATTGCTAAATCTGTTTCATCACCATGATTAGTATGCTCTAAGATAATGAAGAGTTTCGACAAAAATTTACTTTAGCTGTCTCTAAAGATTACGTTAATTACAATACTTAATTATGAGAAAGTTACGAATTCTCCCGTAGTTAATCATTAATTAACACACTCTGTGTTAGTTTCAGGTTTTTTTTCGATACAATTATATTTTAACGAGTATTTTCCCTTTTGCAATTGAATTATATAATTTAAATATGGAACGTAACTGCTTGCTATATCTAATGATATGATTGTTTTGCAAACGCAAGATATTTATAGCTATAATTATTTATTTTTAGAATATTGCACTAACATCATAGTTAAAGCATTAGAATTATTATTAGTTTTATAATTGGAGAATTAAAGTTATAATATCATAACTAGAGTGTTTGGCACCATTGTTAAAGTTAGGGTAGTTTTAAAGTGTTATAGGTACAGCAGTAGGTAAGCATAAGTGGAGTTTTATAGTAGCATCACGGTGAAAGTGCTATCAGTTTTTCAGTGCCAGTAATAACGGTAGTATTAAAATAAAAGTACTATTAGCTTTTCAGTACTAGTAATAATAGTAGTATTAAAGTGAAAGTACTAGAGTAATAATAGTTTCTCAGGTAGCAAATAAAAATTACCAGTATTATTGTAGCTATAACATTAGAATAATACTTGTGCTAGCGTCATACAGTAACGGACAAAAGTTTAAGACGACAGGACAATGCAAAACATAGTTTTATGGTATGCAAATATTGTTCACGTACTTATTTTTATCGTCATTATGGTAGAATACTATTTATTGATTAGCATAGAATACAAACTTTATTCATCGTGCTATTTCTTATCGATTAATTAATTTGTATTCTTTGACCCTTTAGTCTTAAACTTTTGACCGCTACTGTACCTACATCATTAACCCTTTGCACTCGGAAGGAGACTGTTAGTCGTCTAGTAATATTAACTTCAAAAATTTTCAACATTAAAATATTTACAAAAATTAGCTAAGCCGACTTAGCTAAATCGTATATTAAAATTTACATATATTACTATGTAATCTCCGGGTCTGACTAATAAACAAACTAACTGAAGTCTGAAAATTTGCGAAACTATCGTTTGGCAATTAACAGTCGCAAAGGGTAAATAGCACCATCTACAATCATAACATTAGATCTATCCAAATACCAACTCTACTATAGTTCTGCAATTTAAAATAAAGAATGCTTCAAAGCAACATCTCACCTGGAGGAACCGGACCAGGATAAAATCCAGGTCCGCCCCTGGACTGCGCGTACGGGAACGGTCTCCCGCGCACTCGTCTCACGCGTTGGTACCAGCCAGGATAATACACGTCGTTCCGCGGCTGCAGTCCCGTCGCGTACGGCTGCACAGGTTGCTGTTGCGGCTGCTGTCCCGCCGCGTACGGTTGCATGGATTGCTGTTGCGCCTGTAGTCCCGCCGCGTACGGCTGCGCTGGTTGCTGTTGCGGTTGCAGTCCCGCCGCGTACGGTTGCATGGGTTGCTGTTGCGCCTGTAGTCCCGCCGCGTACGGTTGCGCGGGTTGCTGTTGCGGCAGCGTCACAGGCGTGGCCATTGGGTTCAACGCGTTCGCACGGAGGTCCAACGGGTTCGCGACGGCGTTGTAGGTCGGTTGATTAACGGGAAACGCTTGCAACGACTGCCTTTGTTGCACAAGCTGCGCGGTCAGGTGTCGATTCACCGTGGATGACACCGATTGCGGCGCGGCTGGATGCTGCGTTAATTGTTGTTGATCGACGTACGTCGTTTGGCCGCTGTGTGGAGCCGCTCTGCTCTGGAGATAATGGTCCAGCGACAGACGCGACTCTTCCGGCGTCCTCGAGTTCAGGAAATTGTTTAGAGCGGCCTCTGCTCGGTTCACGGAGTTGCCGTCTTGATTATGAGCGGAGGACAGATATCGAGCCGTTTGAAGCGTGTCCTGCGACGTTGCTGAACTCGATAAATGTTCTTGGTCCAATGGACGGTCGTTGATTACGGTTTTTGTCGGATTGGACGAGTTTCCGGTAGATTGGAGGCTTTGGGACAATTCTGACGGAGTGTCGGTCAGGTTTGCTGCGATTTCTTGCTTTGCGGTTCTCGCAGAGAAGCGTGACTCCTCGGCCGTGTACTCCGTGTTCTCCGTCAACGGGTTACCCTCAAAGTTCAATTGACCGTTCGCTAGCCCCACGGAGAGGAACAGCAAGATCGTTGCAGCATTCATGGTTCTGGAATCAACGTGAAGCTTACTTAATAGTGGGAAACTGTTCGATGGCCTAGCTTCGAAGGAGGACTGTTGTATTGCAAAACAGAACATTCTTTATGGAAATTAGCAGTATAAAAGAAATTTTTAGAAAGTGTAGTTAACGAATTTGCAAATTTTTAATTAACAGGATGAAGATTTTTATGCAAATTTATATGTTTATAAACAGAATTAAAACAAAGTTGTGAACAAAATTTACTAAAAAGTTTTCCAAAGAAATAAGATATTTTACTTAATTCTAGGAACATTCTAAATCATCTTTCAAAGGATAAGTTTTAAGGTTTACTTCAACAAATCTTATTTTCTCATTTTAGTAAATTAGTGAAAATTTTTACGAAGAAACTTTCAAAGGAAATAAGATATTCTGTTTAATCTTAAAATCTCTTTAAATTACCTTCAAAAACAAAAAGAAGTTAAGATTACATATTCATCATTCAAGGGATTAAACGCATGAAAGTTTATAGTCTAGTATGTAATTAGAACGATCGGTAGATTACTTCCAGGCATTCTCTCACGCTGTTCCACTTACATCGTGGCGAGCATCAACGAGCTCGACGCGGAAACGTGTTCGCACTGATGAGAATAATTATCGACTGACATCTTTCTTCGGTCATTCATTCTGCTTCTCAATAACGTGTTTACTTTCGCGAAGAACAACGAAACGGAAGTATGGAGATGTAACAATACCGGTTACATTCATAAATCGTTCGACATCGGGTTAAAGACCTGCGTAACGCTTTCTTCGGTCAAGGTGAACGCAACCTTGCCGACACGGAACACAATGCCTCCGTTAACACGTTTCCTGCCGGACATTTTTCTAAAGGCTTCCCGTTCAGGCCTGGGTGGGGCGTATACGTCCCACGTTTTTTTTTATAGTTAACACAAACATGTTTTTTGTGGTATAATATAGAATATTTTAGTAATTTAAAACGGTACATTTAAAAGAAAGGCATATCTCTTTATAAATTTAAATCAGAAAAGCGATCGTTTTTATTTTATTTAACAAAATATTGTTAAAAATATTATGTATTTTACAATTAATGACAAGAAAAAGCGAAATGAACTAAAAAAATAGCTTTAAGTAAAACCATTATTTTTTTCTAAAATTGTAAACAAATAAATAATGAATAAATATCGAAAAGAATCATATATCAAACCGTAGAGAATATATTTCATAATATCTGTACAAAATTCTATAAAAGTTAATAGAATTTTACTCAGGTTATCGCGTACATCGTTTCAGAAAACGTGAGTTCGAGAAAAAAATGCATTTAAAGTTTATCATTATATGAACTTATCGTATTCAGCTTACTTTTTCAACGAATTAAAATAGCTTCCAACTTAGATTTCGATTTCAGATAAAATTGTATGCTACATTTCGAATAATGAAGTACAGTTGTACAAAATAGAAAGTTTTGATTTTCCTCATTGATAAAGATAAAGTTTCTTAATACAACAGTTATTCGATCTAGTCCCTTGAAATTGCAGGTTATATATAGGTTTCTTCACGTTTACAATCTGAGAAGATGTTTAGTTCTCTTGTTGTGTCCGGAAGCTCGTGAATCTTTCAGACGAGCACGCAGATAAGTCTCCAAGATAGTTCCTATTTGAATTTCTAGAAAACTACAGATAAATTATGAATCGAAACGTTATTTACTAGACTTATCATATATCTGAAACGATTTTCGAACCGTCCGGCACAGTTTATATTTGCAACTCTTTCCGTTAAAAAACGTGACGGAAAAATGTTTTATGAAGGAGAACATCCAGTGGCAGGTACAGTAGGGAACAAAAGTTTAAGACTAAAGGCTCAAAGAAATTAAAGTAACTAATTTATAAGGAATTGCATGATAAACAAAACTTGCATTCCGTGCTAACCAATAAATAGTGTTCTACCATAATAACCATAAAAATGAATGCAAATCATAAAGGTACAGTAGCGGACAAAAGTTTAAGACCATAGGGTCCAAAAAATTAAAGTAACTAATTTATAAGGAATTGCATGATAAACAAAACTTGTATTCCGTGCTAACCAATAAATAGAGTTCTACCATAATAACAATAAAAATTAATGCAGATCATAAAAGTACAGTAGCGGACAAAAGTTTAAGACCATAGGGTCCAAAAAATTAAAGTAACTAATTTATAAGGAATAGTATGATAAACAAAATTTACATTCTATGCTAATTAATAAATGGTGTTCTATCATAACAATAATAAAAATGAATATTTTTATTTTGAGGACCAAATTTAGTTTCTTAAAGCTGTATTCCTAATACGATGTATTTTTAACAAGCCGTATACAATAAACAGATAAACTAAATAGGTACAATCAGTCAAACAAGATTTTTATTGTTTAAAAGAAGAAAACAAAAATTTCAGACGTTCAAATGACCATCGATCGATTTATTATACAAAATTAGATCGATTTTAAGAAAAATGATACATTTCTTATGTTTGTCCACGAAAAGATATAAACAAACTAAAAACGCAAACCTACGAAAATTTAAACCGCAGCTGCAATGAATTTTGTATTTATAATAATTTTAACAATTATGACAAAAAAAATTCACGTACTTTAATATACTTTACGATAATTATATAATATGTATACGAAATTTCATGATTTCATATTTTCAGTTTATTCACGATTCTCAGTCTTAAATATAAAAGTTACAATTATTATTTTTTGAATGCTTAATTTATTTCTTTTAAATGTTTCATGTTTTACTAGTTAGTACTGGCTGAACGAACATTTTTGCGACTGACTGTAAATAGCAAATTTACAATTTTGCGTAAGACCAGAAATCCATCCTAAACGTACACGTTATTCGTCCTGAAAGGGTTACAAGCGGCGTGTTCGATGAATGACGAAGAATTTAACGTTAAAAGGACGGTGATTCACCCGGCGAGGAGAAAAGTAACGAAATGTGTCGGCTGAAACGGCGGAAAAAGTCGTCCGGAGAGAGTGGTTCCGCTTAAAAGTCAACTCACGTGCACGATAGCTGTTCCACGTCGAGAGTTCACGGTCACCTCTAAATGTTTTCAAACCCTCTATTTTTTCTCTCTGCCAGAATAAAATTCTAGTTCAATTTGAAGAGGTTTCGAATTTCCTGAGCAAGATTTGCAAAAACAATTACCACCATTTCTAATAATTTTTGCTGACTTTTATCGACGGAGTGATACGAATATACACAAATCTGCTTCCCTCTCAATTCTGCAATATAATAGTATATATCAATAGTATATATCAATTATAATAGTATATATATATAATAATATATATCAATAAAAATAGTATATATCAAAAAATATATAAAAAATATATAAAAAAAATAGTATATATCAATTCTGATATATACCTATTTCTGAGTATATGTAGGGTAAGGTTACTCAAGTTGTACCACTTGGATTTTGAACGAATTACAAGGACAACAGCTCATACAACCACAAGCAAATCTACATTTGAACCAATCAGATGTTTCACCAATTTCGTTATAATAAATAACAACAATATTAACACGAGTTTTGAATAACACGTTTAATTTCTATTTATTTGATAAATCCTAAGTTTTATACGGATTTTTCCTTAAGGGGTATGACTTGAGCAATTTTATTCAAATTTGAGTCAATCAGATGTTCTATCAATTTCGTTATAATAAATAACAACAATATTAACACAAGTTTTGATTAACACGTTTAATTTCTATTTATTTGATAAATCCTAAGTTTTATACCGATATTTCCTTAAGGGGTACGACTTGAGCAATCTTACCCTACATTTGAGTCAATCAGATGTTTTATCAATTTTGTTATAATAAATAACAACAATATTAACACAAGTTTTGATTAAAATATTTAATTTCTACTTATTTTATAAATCCTAATTTGTATACGGATTTTTCCTTAAGAGGAAGACTTGAGTAACCTCACTCTATATTTGAGTCAATCAGATATTCTATCAATTTCGTTATAATAAATAACAACGATATTAACCCTTTGCACTCGAGAGGTGACCGTTAGTCGTTTAATGATACTAACTTCAAAAATTTTCAAATTCGAAATATTTACTATGATTCACGTATATGAAACTTCATTTAGTTTAGTTAAATCGTATATTAAAATTTACATATATGACTATTTAACGTCCGGGTCTGAACTAACGTCTGAAAATTTGCGAAACTATCATATGCTAGGATTACGATGTCCCGTGAGAGGGGACAGCCGAGTGCAAAGGGTTAACACAAGTTTCGAATTATTTAATATTATAATATTAATTATAATATTTAATTTTTATTTATTTGATAAATACTAAGTTTTATACGGATTTTTCCTCAACGGATACAACTTGAGCAACCTTACCCTGTATTTGAAACAGATGTACAATAAATGTCCGTAAATCTGGTGTTAAAAATGTGTAATTTTCTCTGTATCCCGATGAAACCCGTGAACGGTGTCAGCAATCGCGTGGTCGACCCGGACGGAGAGAAAATTGAAGGCGCTTTTTCGAATTTCGGCCGATCGCTGAATTTGTAATTGCTTAACGGTTTTTAGAAAGTCGCCGACCCACGATTTAGGACCTTTTACCGGTGAAAGGTGGAGTTTCTGCATTTTTGAAACGACGATTATTATTATTTACCACTTTTTTTTCTCTTCTTTCTTCATTCATTCCATGGACTGATTATAGAGCTTATGATCAACAGATCCTCGTGTCGTGATGAAACACGATGAAAGCTCTTTACAGCATATATATTATGATATCGCTCAGAAACTTGTTATCTTTGTATAAAGGAACGTTAGAAAATTTACAAACGAAGCATGCAAAAAGCAGATTAACACGTTCGCGGACAGTGGAAAGCTTCGTGAGGTGCAAAAATAGACACGCGATTTTTTTCTAAATTAATTGTAATACCCGATATGTGATTAGACACATTTTGTAAGAGTAATCAGAATATCACATTTTAACAGTTGTATTCGATGAATGCTATAGCATCCACGACGATATTTGAATCGAGGTTATACAAAATTAAATCAATAGTAATTGATTTTAAAATTTGAATGCTATAGCATGTGCGTCATTCTGTATCACAATGAAAATTAATGCTGTAGTATTCATATTCGTGAACGTGTTAACACTAGATTTACGGACATTTCTTGTACATCTATTTCTAATATACAGTTACTCCCACTGGTATTCGACTATTTAGGCTGCAACGTTGTCAACATTTAGTTAGTATTAACCCGTTCGCTTCGAGCGACGCTTATTTTGTATTTTAATATAATAATTTTATATTTTAATCACTTTGTATTTTAATAATTTTATATTTTAATAACTTTGTATTTTAATAATTTTATATTTTAATAACTTTGTATTTCAATAATTTTATATTTTAATAACTTTGTATTTCAATAATTTTATATTTTAATAACTTTGTATTTCAATAATTTTATATTTTAATAACTTTGTATTTCAATAATTTTATATTTTAATAACTTTGTATTTCAATAATTTTATATTTTAATAACTTTGTATTTCAATAATTTTATATTTTAATAACTTTGTATTTTAATAATTTGATATTCTAATAATTTTATATTCTAATAATTTCATATTTTAGTAATTTTATATTTTAATAATCTTGTATTTTAATAATTTTGTATTTTAATAATTTTATATTCTAATAATTTTCTAAGTCTTTTCATATTAAAAATGTACATATACTTGTTGCATTAGAGCAACGATTGTTTTATTAAGTACAGTTGTTATTTAAGACTTAGAAAAACGTATATACAAAAACCACGCGCACTTTGCACATTTCTGACGCAAGTTTGCATACAGTGGCGGTATTTCGGCGGATTGGACAGCCGAATCGAAAGGGTTAAATTATAAAACGAAGAACGATCGGATGCCTAGAACAAATGCGGATCCTTTATTACACGGATCTCTGTTTCAGTGAGAGATCGTTCATAGGAACGCGAAGAGAAAAGGTTGATCCGTGTACCGTGAACGATGATAATTATTCAACGGCGTCCAGAACGAAAAACGAAATCGAGCTACTTTTAATTGCCCTCGCCTACTTAACTTAATCGACGCTCTCGTATTTCTCGCGTAAATCGTGTTTAATATCCTCTTAAGCGTTACGGTAATCGAATCACGATCACTTGTTCACTTCGTTTTAATATTTCTAGTAACAGCTTAATCTTAGTCTGTTTGATCGATAATTAAACTGCGACTTCTTTGAGTTTTTTTTTTTTATCCAATTCGGGTCCAGCTGCATACACGCACAATAGGGGAGTACTAATGGGGTAAATAGATTGTTGTATTCTCGGTGTAAAGAATTAACGTAACACAATTTTACGAGGTTTTAAGTTTTATTCTGTGGCGACCTTCCTTTTTTTTTTTTTTTTTACGTGGAGGAAATCTTCGAAAAGATACCCCACCACCCTGGGGGGGATGGCGAGGTTATGAGGGATTTTTACCCGCTAAAACCTCCACGGTAGCCTATCTCTGCGTGTTGGGGGAGCACCGGGAACTCTGGAAGAACACATCCAGTACTCCCCCCACGCCACGCCTCAACGGAGGCTCGATCTCGGGGGATCAAACCGATCCCCCGGTACTACGTTAGGGTGATTTAACCTATTAACTGGGTATGACGAAATATTTCGTCATACCCGGAAGATTACATCAATGGGCATGGCGACATTTTTCGTCAAGGAAATTAACCGTAATATGTTGAACGCATTACGTTTTACGTAGTTCTTATCTATCGAAACTGCCGCTGCACGGACTCGCCCGCTCATACATTGCGATAACACTTCGAGTTTGCACAATTTGGTTTCATTTTAGTCTGAATTTATTCCCCGGTTAACAGGTTAACGTACCGTTTGGGGCGCCGTGCAGCCACAGCACGACGCCATTCCGTCTGGGGAGAAGCTGTGCAATGCCGAATCGGGCCCCCACCCGAGTCAGCAGCTTCTCCTAGTAGTGCTGCAATGGGGAGATGTGGGTAAAGAAATTCCTCCCCCGCAACACCACTGTGCACCAGATTCAGATGGCAAGGCGTCGGCGCCCACGTGTGGCGACCTTCCTACACTCGCCACTAGGAGGGAGCTAGCGAGGATCTTTCTTGCAAGTGTTTGAGCCGGGTCATGGTTCCTATATTTACGAGTTCTGACCTGTCCCTTCCTATCCCTGGGTCTAAGGCAGGGACTGCTAGGTAAGCCTTACTGATGAGTCCACTAGCAGGTCCCGGACGAAACACCCCTTCCCATTCTTTTTCCTTCTCGCTCACGCCCTACACAACAGCCACAATTCTTTGCTAATAACCCTTTAGTGGGTTCTATAGCGTAATAAAAAAAAAAAGTTTTATTTTTCAGCAAGGTGTTGGAGGACTGCCCTAGACTGAACTCTCTGCTCGTGCAGTCTGGATTATGGTTCTTTCAAATGTTTGGAAAAATGGAATGGTAGGGATGAGATAGGATGAGGACAATTTGGGATCCAAGGGGTAGGGGTGAGTTAGGGAGAGTTACTAGGAAGTGAGGGTTCAAGTAGCACAATATTTGGTAAAGGATGATTATTAGACGGATGACTGTTGCGATAGGATAATTGATAAGAAGGAAAATGATAGGGATCCAACAAGATTAACTCTGTTTAAATACTACATTTTACAGGTGCTTATACGGTGCTCTTCATTACCATATTGAAACCAAAAAATGTATATGTTTATTTCGCTATGTCATGTGTTGTCGCATCGAAAATCGACAGATAACGTCATTAACACTAGGTTTACGGGATCCGTTAATTTAACGGGTTTCGGACTTCATGAGCAAAATTTTCATAAACAGGTACTATTATTCCTAGCAATTTTTGCTAACTTTTATTGATGGAGCAATACAAATTTACCCAAATTTATTTGTCTCTCTGTTCTGCAATTTCAAATTCTTTTGAGTGTATACCTTATTCCTTAGTAAAAGTGTATTGGTAATAGATATACAAGAAATGTCCGTAAATCTAGTGTTAAGAGTCAATAATCTGAATTCTTATCACCCTGTACATCTGATGCTGCAGTGAACATGTTCAAATTCTAAAAATTGCAGGAATATTATGTGAAAACTTTTTGATTTTCCTCTCGCTGCTTAACCCTTTCGTTATCGAGCAAATGTCTTGTCGTCACAATGTTGTTTGAGCGACGCTATGAACGGGATTTCTTGTTCAAAATAACCGAAGGGTTAAGGGTTAAATTATACACAAATCCTGGATATTAAAAATTTTTGTAATTAGATTTTACCTATTCTTTTTGAGGTTCAATTGATGGAGGTCCGATCGTATGTTTAACCGTTTGCATTAAAAAATATATGAAATCTATGTGGCGTTTGACCATCAAACATCATCTTTCGACTGGAAATAGATAAAAAATTCCTCGCAATTCTACTCACAGTTATCGAACAGCGTCCAATCTTTGATTCCTAATTCTTTATTCACGACCAATTATCGAGTATCGATTAAAATTCAAGTTATCGAAATTTAACCGTGCCTAACCGTTTGCATTCAAAAACACACGAAACCAATGTACCTTTGGACTATCCAAAGTCGCCATTCGATCGGAAATAGCTAAAAATTCCTCGCAATTCTACTCACAGTTATCGAACAGCGTCCAATCTTTGATTCCTAATTCTTTATTCACCAACAATTATCGAGTATCGATTAAAATTCAAATTATCGAAATTCAACTGTGCCTAATCGTTTGCATTCAAAAGTGAACCAAACTAATGCATCTTTCGATCAATAAAAGTTTTCGACCGGAAATAGCTAAAAATTCCTCGCAATTCTACTCACAGTTATCGAACAACGTCCAATCTTTGATTCCTCTTCCTCCCATCCAACGATTCCTTAATCACGATCGATCATCGAACATCGACTGGACCGTTGCGGCCGTTATAGCGAGGAACAGCAGCAGCACGCGAGAGTAGAGAGACCGTCGTCCATCGGTCCCACTGGAACCAGGAATACTGAAGATCCACGGAACCGATGAGAAAGCCATTCACTTCGACCAACGCTCCCTACCTTCTTCTTCGTCCCGTTCACAGCGCCCGTAAACCGGTCCCCTTCGTCGGCTCGTTACCTGGCCGAAACTGTTCGTAACCTCTGCGACGCTTTTCATTTTTCTTCCCTCTTCTCCTTTCGCTCCCACGCCTGGACCTGTCCCACGGGAGCCAACAACGTTTCGACGATTTTCTCTTTCTTTAACGACGCTAACAATTGTTTGTTTTTATCGCGAGGCATGCCGGGTGAAAGTGAACCGCCAGTGAAAATCGAGCATGGAATGCGAGCATGCTCGATGGATTGTGGGGGACCTCTGTTCGATTACGATTTCTCGATTGTTCGAGGCGCACATTTATAGTGACCTATTCTAGTCGATCAATGAAATTGTGTTGAACACGTTCTCGTAATTGTCGCTTCTTTTCTTTTTCATCGTTTACAGATTTTCAAGGGTGGTGGAGTGTTAGTCAATGGAGACACCGCAAGGATGTAGATCGAAGTCAAGGTCGCTTGAAGATCATCGTCAAGGTCATCAAAAGTTGTGCCTGCGATTTTGTTAGAATTCGTTAAGAGTCGATGCAATGGGATTTTCTGGGTGTTAACACTTAGCCAATCGAATGGAGAGATCTCCCGTTTTTTCCTCAATAAAACGCTGTCATTGATTCTATTTACTTTCGTTATTAGTTATAGTCTTGAACTAGTGTTGTTCACAGTTAAGCAAATGTATTTTCTGCTTTTCCAAAGTAACACTAGTTCAAGACTAACTAATAACGAAACTAAATAGAATCAAGGACAGCGTTTTATTGAGGAAAAAATGGGAGGTCTTCCCATTCGGTTGGCTAAGTGTTAACGGAGACGCTGCAAGGTTGTAGATCGAAGTCAAGGTCGCTTCAAGGTTATCGTCAAGGTCATCGAAGTTGTGCTTGCAATTTTGTTAGAATTTTTCGAGGGTCGATGAAGTGGGATTTTCTGAGCGTTAAGAAACAAGATTTTGAACGATGACAGTGACCAAACGTCGAATTGTTTTTGCTCGTGTTTGTATTTCCAAATATAGACAACACGATTAACACGTTGAACGCCACGTCACCCATATCTGGGTGACGGCTATGTTTCTTGTAAACGGTTGACACTTTTCTAATTAAAACAAGATTTTGGAGGTAATTTATACTAATTTTATTTGTAACACAATTATGATAAGTATATACGATATAAAGTAACAATAAATTATAAAGTAAATATAACATTGCGCTGTTTACAATCTGAGTCTCGGGTTTGGGTCCTGGGAGAAACTCCACCGATTTATGCTGGGCGTTCAACGTGTTAACCCTTTGGCTACTATGGGCGCGTATATGCGTCTCTAGTGCATTCGTTTGTCAATTTTTCCGATCTTCCATTTAGAGCAACACAATCGCTAATAGAACGCCGTCTACGCGGAGCACTTCATCCGGGAGTATTTAGCACTCAATGGGTCAAGTTTTTGTTCTTCTCTAACGTCCAGAAATTGATTCAGATTTGACGAAACAGTTCTAAAGAATTATTTGACAGAGTTAAACTTCTGTAATTTCTTAGTTCTCAATACCTTAATATAAATTAGCTCAATTGCTTAAATTGTCGCAGATTAACTAAGCTGTAAAACCCTAAACTAAATAATAATTATAATATATTTATAAATCAATAAATTTATATTAATATATAATCTAATAATAATAATAATAATAATAATAAATAATAATAATAATAATAATAATAATAATAAATAAAAAAAAATAAGGACTAACAAGTCCTAATTGTAATGACGTCTTTTTGTACACTAATGAGCTCTGCCCGTTTGTATATTGAATAAATTAAAAAAAAAGAAGAAGAAAATACACGGGTATTAAGAATCCCTGTAAAGTTCAGAATCATTAACACGTTGAATGCTGCGGGAGTCACCGGTGACCGGCACTCAACTTGATAGTAGCGCCGTGGCGGTCACCGGTGACCGTCGCGCTCAAATTGATAGAAATACATAATTTAGAAAAATGTCAATACTTATCAATTTTTCATTATTACCATCGTTAATGCAATGGTGTGAAGAAATTAATGCAGTAAAAAATATCTAAAAGTAGTTACACTTATTTATTGTAAGTAATATTTCAACAGGGTATGTATCGTATAATAGAAAATTCATCGTGGCGCGGTGGGGGTCGTCGGTGACCGTCGCGCTCAAATTGATAGAAATCCATAATGTAGAAAAATGACAATACTTATCAATTTTTCATTATTACCATCGTTAATGCCATGGTGTAAAGAAATTAATGCAGTAAAAAGTATCTAAAAGTAGTTACACTTATTTATTGTAAGTAATATTTCAACAGCGTATGTATCGTATAATAGAAAATTTATTGTGATGCCACGGGGGTCGCTGGTGACCGTCGCGCTCAAATTGATAGAAATCCATAATGTAGAAAAATGACAATACTTATCAATTTTTCATTATTACCATCGTTAATGCCATGGTGTAAAGAAATTAATGCAGTAAAAAGTATCTAAAAGTAGTTACACTTATTTATTGTAAGTAATATTTCAACAGCGTATGTATCGTATAATAGAAAATTCATCGTGGCTCCGTGGGGGTCGCCGGTGACCGTCGCGCTCAAATTGATAGAAATCCATAATTTAGAAAAATGTCAATACTTATCAATTTTTCATTATTACCATCGTTAATGCCATGGTGTAAAGAAATTAATGCAGTAAAAAGTATCTAAAAGTAGTTACACTTATTTATTGTAAGTAATATTTCAACAGCGTATGTATCGTATAATAGAAAATTCATCGTGGTGCCACGGGCAAACCCTGTAAAACTGGCGTGGCATTCAACGTGTTAAAATACACGTGGGCACGTTGTGTCTAAATGCACGGGAAACAGGAATCGCTAAGCGCCCGATCCTAAACCACCGACCGGCCAGTGGCGCGACCGAAAACGCGGGAATACGTCAATGTTATCGCTTCGGTGCAACGAAATTCGAGTCCCTATTTGCATAGCAGGTTTCTCTTCTCCA
Source organism: Tetrapedia diversipes (assembly GCA_033822845.1). Classification (NCBI taxonomy): domain Eukaryota; kingdom Metazoa; phylum Arthropoda; class Insecta; order Hymenoptera; family Apidae; genus Tetrapedia; species Tetrapedia diversipes. The sequence continues at coordinate 41,558 of JAOPTO010001179.1, forward strand.
TCGAGGAGGAAGAGGAAGATTTTGCCTCGTGAAACCGTGAACTTTCGAAGAAAAGCGTTAATTAATGGAACAAGTGGGTCGGTCGGTTACAGTTCCCAGCTACGATGAATCGGATGCACGTATCCGTGGTCCCGGGTGATCATCCCAACGATTTCTGCGGTAACAGGAGCAAATCGAACGGTAGTTTAAGCATTTTGTTCGCGCTGCCTTTCGAACGACCGCTCGCAGCGATGACACTGTCGACGGGGAGCGTTGGCGATCGACACGAATCGAGGAGATAGGGATAGAGCAGCCGTGAGCCACTTACCTGATTCTACGAAAGCCATTCTCTGTTTACGGACCATGCTCATGGCATGTTGTTGATATATTGAAGCTGATCATGTATCCGAATTATGTATGTACGTAATAAGAATGTCAGCGTTAAGTTCGAATTGGAGTTTGATAGAGACGTGCAAAAATCTGAAAATATTGGAGAAAATTTATTTATGTAATGTATATAACTTATTTATAAATTTATTTTAATTTTGACATAAATTAATTTTTATTACTATTAGTTATAAATTTATTTAGAAAATTTTATTTATGTTATGTATGTAATTTTTTATATATATTATAAATGTTAATTTTTATATAAATTTAAATTCTATATATATATAAATAATTAATAATCTATAATATTTAATTGAGATTTATAAATATATATAAATAATTAATCTATAATATTTAATTGAGATTTATAAATATATATAAATAATTAATTTATAATATTTAATTGAGATTTATAAATATATATAAATAATTAATAATTTATAATATTTAATTGAGATTTATAAATATATATAAGTAATAAATAATTTATAATATTTAATTAAGATTTATAAATATATATAAATAATTAAATATTTATAAATGAAACAATTAATATTGTATAAAACCTTTTATAGATTTATTAATATAAGAATTATTTAAATTATGATTTATTTATAAATTGTTATTATACTTTTAAATCCTTATATTTAGATTTATAAAAATATTTGGAAAATTTCGGGAATTCTCAGAACATTCGAGCAGTCAAATGATATTTCAGAATTCATCTATGAATCTAAAGGAACTTTAAATTTTAATGAAAAAAAGAAAGAAAACAGTTGTCTACCTATATTGTAACTGTTATAATTTTGCGAAAGAAGAGTGCTATTCCTTACAAATTAGTTTAATTTCGTTGTCTCTTTGGTCTTAAACTTCTGTCCCCTACTGTACCTTTATGGTCTGCATTCATTTTTATTGTTATTATGGTAGAACACTATTATTCATTAATTAGCATAGAATGCAAATTTTGATTATCATGCTATTCCTTACAACTTAGTTACTTTAATTTCTTTGACCCTTTGGTCTTGAACTTTTGTCCCCTACTGTACCTTGATGGTCTGCATTCATTTTTATTGTTATTATGGTAGAACACTATTATTCATTAATTAGCACAGAATACAAATTTGTATTATTATGCTATTCCTTACAAATTAGTTACTTTCGTTGTCTCTTTGATCTTAAACTTTTGCCTGCTACTGTAGTTATAGATTGTTATTTGATAAAATGAAGTTTATTGGCCTAGTATTTTAAATACGCTGAGAGGAACACATTAAATGTATTATAGCTCGGTTTAATTAATGAAATCTGATTTCGATCGTATTATGAATTCCGACGTTTCATGTGCAGCGATCTAATAAAACGTGATAATTATTCCAAATTATGCCATCGTATTAATGAAAATACGTGTTAAAAATCGTGTATTTTAATCTGTCTGTTCACTGCGTTTTAAATAAAAAGAAAAAAATAACTGAAATCTCGTATTTTCTGCACTGTTAGATAAACAAGAAAAGCGTTTGTTCTACGCGATAATACAACACTTTTGAATTAACAAAAACATTTTTCCTTTTCATGCTTTCAGTTGCCATACTTTCTTGTATCGAACTTTTCGACACACCTGGTACATTTTTATTGTGAACCAATTTATTAATTTATTTATTTATACGGGAAAATATCCCATTAGTATAGTACATAAAAAATACAGTGACAGAGTGAGACAGAATCTATAATATAAATTAAATACAATTAAGAATTAGGATAAATTAAAGTAAATTAAGTAAATGAAAATTAAAATATATTAACTTAATTTAAAGTAAATTAAATAAATAAAAATTAAAATGCATTAACTTAAATTAAAGTAAATTAAGTAAATAAAATGTAAAATATATTAATTTAAATTAAAGTAAATGAAGTAAATAAAAATTAAAATACATTAACTTAAAATAAAGTAAATCAAGTAAATGAAAATTAAAATATATTAATTTAAATTAAAGTAAATCAAGTAAATGAAAATTAAAATATATTAATTTAAATTAAAGTAAATGAAGTAAATAAAAATTAAAATATATTACCTTAACTTAAATTAAATTAAATAAATAAAAATTAAAATACATTAACTTAAAATAAAGTAAATTAAGTAAATAAAAATTGAAATATATTAATTTAAATTAAAGTAAATGAAGTAGATAAAATTTAAAATACATTGACTTAAATTAAATTAAATAAATAAAAATTAAAATACATTAACTTAAATTAAATTAAATAAATAAAATTTAAAATACATTAACTTAAATTAAATTAAATAAAATTTATTGTTGATTCTTACCTTAAATCGTCAACGACGCGTTCGCTCACGTTATATTTATAGACGTGAGACACGGAATTAAGAGATGATGGAGTTGAAAAGAAACTATAATGCGAAGGAAATAATGGAATCCGTCTGATCGTGAGTTTGGTTCAGCTGGTTAATTCGCCTCTCCCGACACTCTCGGCGCGCGGTCACAATTATGCTAATCATCCCGTATAAATCACACCACTCTTCCATTCATGACCAGATAATCTTCGACGACGAATGCGAAAACCTGCGGGTCGTGCACGACATAGAAGACATAACTTTAAGGCTAGAGAATATTACAAAACGGAGTACCATAATTTTTGGAAATATTACCTATACATTCATATTTCTATTATTAACAGATTCGTTACCAGCGTCACATGTTTGTGACACAATGATTTCCATTAACAGCCAAGTGACACATGCGTGGCGGAAAAATAATTTTTATATGTATATATACATATATATATTATTTTATATATTTATTATATTTATTATATATTTTTTTCTTTTTTGTTTAATATGAACAAAATTATTCCCATACCTCAGTGTTACGATGGAAAAGTAAATTTATATGCTCGCTTACTAGATTTTAATGCTCTCCGAATAAAAATCTGCGGTACATTTTACAGAAATTCGAGAAATGGACTGTGGTTAGAGTTTCTCTTCGCGGTTCGGTAGTGAACATGTTAATATGATAGTGTAGCACTTATTGATTGGTACAATGCATGAAATTTGTTTATTGTAATGTACCTCATATATGAATTATTTTATTTTTCCTGGCTTTTCGGTCTTAAACTTTTGTTACCTACTGTACGTGCGATCTGGAGATATCCATAAAACGTAAAGTACCTTTTAACGTTTATGGCAAAAACAGAAGCTGTTTAATCCTTTTGGTGCAACAGTTTAAAATTATGAAAATTTAGTACACTTATCAATAGGTACATCATGGTAGATCTGCAGAAATTTAGGATACAAAAGTTCAGAAATTTAGTAATTTATTTTTAATGATCATTTATTCGTAAAAATTTTCTTTGCATCTATTTATAGTTTAGGAAATCTTAAAGGTATATATGCTGATAGTATTTCTCGAAAATGGTAGATTAACGTAAATGTCTCCAAGATGCCAAGACCCAGGAAAACATCGATACCAAACAAGACATTCCTCTCAAATTCAATGCTATTTGAATTTTTTCAGTCTTTGAACAAATTTAAAAATCTCTTCGAAAGTCATACTTCCAGGCTTCCATCGCTACTCACACGTATATCATTAGATTTCGAAGCGAATCGAAACCTCCAAAACTTCGATGCTATTCGAATTTTCTTAGTCTCTGAAACACTTCGAAAACACATCGAAGGTCAGACTTTTAGGCTTCGATCGCTACTCACACGTAAATCATTAGATTCCGAAGCGAATCGAAATGAAGACACCAAGCCTAATCAAAACTACGATGTCAAACAAGGCATTCGACTCAGATTCGATGCAATTTGAATTTTCTCAGTCATTGGACAAATTCAAAATACTTCAAAAATCAGACTTCACCTTCCATCGCTGCTCACACGTAAATCATTAGATTCCGAAGTGAATCGAAATGAAGACACCAAGCCTAATCAAACTTCGATGTCAAACAAGGCATTAGACTCAGATTCGATACAATTCTATTTTTCTCAGTCTTTGAACAAATTCAAAATACTTTGAAAGTTAAACTCGAGCTTCCATCGCTACTCATACGCAATCATTAGATGTCGAAGCGGATCGAAACCACCAGAACTTCGATGATGCTATTCTCCGAAACACTTCGAAAACACATCGAAGGTTAAATTTTCAGGCTTCCATCGCTACTCACACGCAAATCGTTAGATTTCAAAGCGAATCGAAACATCCAAGACACCAAAACCTATGAAACTTTGATGCCAACAACATATTCTACTCAAACTCGATGCAATTTGAATTTTCTCAGTCATTGGACAAATTCAAAATACTTCAAAAATCAGACTTCACCTTCCATCGCTGCTCACACGCAAATCATTAGATTTCGAAGGGAATTAATACCCTTAAGACATCAAGATCCATGAAGACTTTGATATCAAACAAGACATTCCATTCAAACTCGATGCAATTTGAATTTTCTCAATCATTGAACAAATTCAAAATACTTCAAACATCAAACTTCATCTTCCACCGCTATTCACACGCAAATCATTAAATTTCAAAGTGAATCGAAACATCCAAGACACCAAAACCTATGAAAACTTCAATAACAAACAAGGCGTTTAACTCAGATTCAATACAATTTGAATTTTCTCAATCATTAAACAAATTCAAAATAGTTCAAAAATCAGACTTCACCTTCCACCGCTATTCACACGCAAATCATTAGATTTCGAAGGGAATTAATACCCTCAAGACACCAAGATCTATGAAGACTTTGATATCAAACAAGGCATTTGACTCAGATTCGATGCAATTTAAATTATCTTATTCATTGAACAAATTCAAAATACTTCAAAAATCAGACTTCACCTTCCACCGCTATTCACACGCAAATCATTAGATGTCGAAGCGGATCGAAACCACCAAAACTTCGATGATGCTATTCTCTGAAACACTTCTAAAATACATCGAAGGTCAAACTTTCAGGCTTCCATCGCTATGCGCCGGGGGCCCTCGAACGAAACTCGCGTCGAGGAGCGTCGAAAGCGAGCAGTCACGAAGACAATAGGAGGGGTGATCGACGTCCACGCACGCTCCTCCTCGTCCTCCCGATCGCATCAGCCGCGATCGTGCAAGCGAAGCTCCGGACCGAGCGCGTTATATAATTGTGGCAGATTACTTCCAGCGTTGGTCACATGCATGCTGCCGTGCCCGGCTCTCTGTGTGCACGCCAACGTTTCTGGACAACCGCCAGTGGACATTCGGCCACCGTGTACACGACTTGAGCCGCGACGATGGAACCGCAGCGTGGAGAAAACGACGGCTGGATGATCACGTGGAAACGCGTGAAAAATCTGCTGATGGACCTGCATTTCAATTCGGATCGTGTGTTTTATCGGTGAGTGGCCTCTGTTCGTCAAGCTGGTCGCGTTCCCTTCCTGTGGGAACACGGTACTTTCCCTTTTCCGGACACCTTCTTCGTTCACAATGCTGCTCCACTTTTGCTTTGCATCTACAGTGGCACCAAAAACTATTCGTACACTGTATTAACGCTATTCCTACCACGACCGGTCAAATGACCGTTTTTTAACATTTCGATTAGAATTTCATAGATACAACGTAATTGAACCGCCTTTAACCCCTTGACTACTGTGGGCGCCTGTAGGCGCTTAAAAATTTTGCGTTTGTGATACTGAGAGCGCCTATAGGCGCTCGACACATTTTGACTTTCTGACACTGAGAGCGCCTATAGGCGCTTCACACAGTTTGGCTTTCTGACACCAAAAATTCGCCGTTCTCAGCGCACATCGTAACTCAATCCCTGCCGTATGGTACGACCAGTACATATCAAAGTCTGCCGTAGTCAAGGGGTTAAACTTTAAGACTTTTCCTCAAATATACGTATAATACATTTTTCAATATTCACTTCTTTTTTCATTGTTTACTTTCTGAGAAAAATTTGTAGTCTCTCTTACGTGGGAATATCGCGATAGGATTAGGTATACGTGAAGTGTCGGTAGAAATAGTGTTAACACTATTCTTACCACAACTGATCAAATGACCGTTTTTAAAATTTCGATTAGAATTTCACGTATACGACATAATTGAACCGCCTTTAAACTTTAGACTTTTCCTCAAATAAACCTATAATACATTTTTCAATATTCACTTCTTTCTTCGTTGTTTATTTTCTGAGAAAAATTTGTAGTCTGTCTTACGTGGAAATGTCGCGGTAGGAATAGGTATACCGGTCAAATGACCGTTCTTAAAATTTCGATTAGAATTTCATATATACAACATAATTGAATCGCCTTTTAGACTTTTCCTCAAATGTACGTATAATACATTTTTCAGTATTCACTTCTTTCTTCATTGTTTATTTTCTGAGAAAAATTTGTAGCCTGTCTTACGTGGGAATGTCGCGGTAGGAATAGGTACACGCGAAGTGTCGGTAGGAATAGTGTTAAGTTGGTTCTTGTTCTATATAAATATTTCTATTTTGTTTCATTTATATATTTATTTATATTTTTTAACTAAAATGCTGTTTCAAAAATATATTTATATCACCGATATAAGTATATTCCAGATTATCTATATAGCGAAAAATTAAATCCGTTCCGTGGTCATAAAAATCATCAAATAATTCAGTACTCAAAGGGTTAATTGTACTCATGAAATGTTACAGCTAAGTATGCTAATAACGTGTTGGAAAAATTTTGTTTTGATTGAATAAAAAAATAAATTCCCAGTTGGCGGTAATTCGTGGTCATATTAAATTCGAGTGGAAAGGGTTGACACCAGGTTTAAAAGCGTTTCTTATATTAGGTTGGAGGGAAAGTTTTGTCGTATTTTCCGTTTCCGTTGATTCATGCGGAACCCAAACACTTTGTTTTAACGCAAATCCAAGAGATTTAATTGTTGAGGGGTTATATGAAAAAGAAATTAAATAACGAAAAATGAACTATATATTTATTAATGAAGTATATCGGTGGTCTATATGACTGGCGCACAATACAAATAGCAATGGACTAACTAAAAGCGGCGACACCGCAAACACTTTATACCTGCTACCTCCTAAACCATTTCAGTATGGAGAGTTTTCAGGTAGAAATAAGTTTCCTATACCTCAACATTAATGCAATCTCCAACAGTTGTACGATGAATGCCAAACTGTTCTGCAATTTCTCGACTTGTTAAACGTGGATTATTTTCCAATATGAATCGCGAAACATCATTATCGATCTTGGATGGTCGTTCAGATCGATCACTTTCTTGGAGGCTCAGATCCCCGGAACGAAATTTGCTTAACCATTTTTCACGATTACGAACATTTACAATATCTTTTCGAAATACCGCACATAAATTTTGTTCGTGTTCTTTCTTTCTGTCCGGCAAACGGGCATTAGAGAGGAAAAAATAGATCGGATGTCGGCAAATTGAGCATGAACGCGCGTTTTTCTGTCGGAAGCGCATTATGTCCGTTTTCGCGACGCTCCTGGCTCGACGGCTGATTTCGCATTGTCACCGAAACGAACCGTGGTTCGTTCGTACTAGGGATCATGGTTTTGTACATGCATTGGACACGTACAGTAGCGGACAAAAGTTTAATTCAAATAAGTGCTATACCACCCTATTAATCAGAGAAACAAATATATAAACCATGGTACTTTTATTTATAGTATTGTCTCGTGTTAAACTTGTATGTGAAATACACGGGTACATGTATACTTGTACGTACAGTAGAGGACAAAAGTTTAAGATCAGTAGGTTGGTGAAAATAATGTAATTCGTATACAAACAAATTTCGTGTTTCAGACCAGTTAATAAGTATTGTAGTACCCTATTAATCAGAGAAACAAATTTATAGATAACATTTATAAACCGTGGTATTGTTATTTATAGTATTGTCTCGTGTTAAACTTGTATGTGAAATACACGGGTACATGTGTACTTGTACGTACAGTAGAGGACAAAAGTTTAAGATCAGTAGGTTGGTGAAAATAATGTAATTCGTATACAAACAAATTTCGTGTTTCAGACCAGTTAATAAGTATTATAGTACCCTATTAATCAGAGAAACAAATTTATAGATAACATTTATAAACCGTGGTATTTTTATTTATAGTATTGTCTCGTGTTAAACTTGTATGTGAAATACACGGGTTAGAGGACAAAAGTTTGAGATCAGTAGGTTTGCGAAAATAAAGTAACTTATGTATGAAAAATAGCGCGACAAACAAGTTTCGTGTGCTATACTAATCGATAAGTGCTGTGTTACCTTATTAACCCTTAGCAAATATCTGTTCATATACCTATTATTACTGAAAATTTCCATGAAACCCAATAAAGAAATATTAATTATGCACCTTTTCTCGCTCTGGAAATAAATCAATTAATTTCTTAAAAATCCTTCGATCTACCATTGTTCTAGAAAAATGTACCCTTCCGTTATTATATATTTATGAAGCATCGTACTCTGTTTCAGAATATTGTCTCGTCTTAAACTTATGTCCGCTACTGTACGTGAAATAATTCACGGGTACACGTGACCTTGATATTGAGGCACGTGTATTTAAATATACGGGAAACAAGAATCTGTAGTCCGTGCTTAAATAATGGCTTCCTTTTGAACTAATTGCGATTGAAATGTACGTCCGTTTACGGTAATCTCGTACGAAAGGCTAATTGCAGTGATACGAAACTCGTATGACGAGACCGCCGTTTATTCCTTCGCTATAAGGTAGCGCCTCGATAGTGGACGCAGCTGTGCCCGGATAGTAGTCGCGAAGTCATCCCCGTCATTTTCTAAACACGAATTTGGACTTTTCACTTTAGGCCAGCCATACTCAATAGTGACCTTCCATTTGAACTAAACTAATTTTTAAATAAATGCTTGGATATATTTAGATTTTAATTTTAGTTTTTACATTATTATGTGTTATGAGGTATAGTGTACTATATTGTGGCTCAAAACACACGTACACTCATTATCTTAACTCATTAAAAATTAAACTAATTTTTAAATAAACGCTTGGATATATTTAGATTTTTAATTTTAGTTTTTACACTATTATGTGTTATGAGGTATAGTATATTATGTTGAGGCTCAAGACACTCGTACACTCATTATCTTAACTCATTAAAAATTAAACTAATTTTTAAATAAACGCTTGGATATATTTAGATTTTTAATTTTAGTTTTTACACTATTATGTGTTATGAGGTATAGTATATTATGTTGAGGCTCAAAACGCTCGTATAATCATTATTTCAACATCAAAAATTAAACTAATTTTTAAATAAACGCTTGGATACATTTAGATTTTTAATTTTAGTTTTTACATTATTATGTGTTATGAGGTATACCGGTGTTTCCCAACGTGGAGCCCACGCCCCACAGGGGGGGCAATTCGCAAATAGACTCTTTATATGTTTTGAAATTTTACTTACTGTGTTTTGTTAACAATTTCATAGCGATTTTTTCCTAGAACCTGTCATTTATGTTTCTTAAATGAACAAATTAATTTTTTAATGTTAAAAATTATGTATGTTACATGGGGGGGGGGCATAAAAACTTTAGAAAGGTTAAGGTGGGGCATGGCACAAGAAAGGTTGGGAAACACTGAGGTATAGTGTACTATATTGTGGCTCAAGACACTAGTATACTCATTATTTCAACACAAAAATTAAACTAATTTTTAAATAACCACTTGGATACAATTAGATTTTTAATTTTAGTTTTTACATTATTACATTATGATTTATAGTATACTTTTATACGTGTTACTGCCCGTTTAACGTAACAAATGTATGCGTATACTGTCCGAGAAAATAAAAAGTTGAATATGACTGTTTTAAACGATTATCATAAACGATTCATCCATGGTGAAAAGTGTAAAAACGAATTTAGACTTTGAATTTTACAGTTTGAATGCGCGTCTAAGGATCATTCATTTACAACGGATTTATTAGTGAACGCGAAGGGTGAAAGCTGGAGTGTTCACATCGTTTCACCGATTGAATTCATTTTAATAACTTTCAAAACGGCTATTATGGCGATGCCGACCTTCCGTTGATATTAACTTGTTTTCCAGACACGTTTCGTCTTGTCACTGTCGTTTCACCACGGATGAATCATCCACGGATGCACATCCAAAGTGAAAAGTCTAAATTGGCCTTAAACGATGCGATGCTCGGGCAATCGTACGTCTACGACGGTCTTTCTATTTCTATCAAACGCAACCTTAAGATTAGAAATACCAATTTCTTCGAACCAAAAACAAGATTTCCTAATGTACACATGTAAACAATATTAACAAAATCTAACAATATTGTCTACATAAACTTTCACAACATTTACCTTTCTCGTTGATACAGTAGCGGACAAAAGTTTAAGCCCAAAGTGTAAATGAAAAGGAATTAAATAATTAATAAGAAATAGAAGGATAAATAAAATTCGTATTCTATGTTAATCAATAAATAGTATTCTGCCATAATGACAATAAAAATAAGTATATGAACAATATTTGTCATAGTACCATAAAACTATGTTTTCCATTGTCCTGTCGTCTTAAACTTTTGTCCGCTATTGTACATCACTTTCAAAATAAATGGTTCATATTTACAGTAGCGGACAAAAGTTTAAGCCCAAAGTGTAAAAGAAAAGAAATTAAATAATTAATAAAAGATAGGAGGATAAATAAAAATCGTATTCTATGCTAATCAATAAATAGTGTTCTACCATAATGACGATAAAAATAAGTATACGAACAATATTTGCATACCATAAAACTATGTTTTCCATTGTCCTGTCGTCTTAAACTTTTGTCCGCTACTGTACATCACTTTCAAAATAAATGGTTCATATTTACAGTAGTGGACAAAAGTTTAAGCCCAAAGTGTAAAAGAAAAGGAATTAAATAATTAATAAGAAATAGAAGGATAAATAAAAATCGTATTCTATGCTAATCAGTAAATAATGTTCTGCCATAATGACAATAAAAATAAGTATATGAACAATATTTGCATACCATAAAATTATGTTGTACATCATTCTGTAGTCTTAAACTTTTGTCCGCTATTGTACATCACTTTCAAAATAAATGGTTCATATTTACAGTAGTGGACAAAAATTTAAGGTCAAAGAATCGAAGAATACAAATTAAATAATTAATAAAAAATAGAAGGATAGATAAAAATCGTATTCTATGCTAATCAATAAATGGTATTCTATCATAGTGACTATAAAAATAAGTATATGAACAATATTTGCATGCCATAAAATTATGCTGTACATCATTCTGTAGTCTTAAACTTTTGTCCGCTATTGTACATCACTTTCAAAATAAATGGTTCATATTTACAGTACTAGATAAAAATTTAAGGTCAAAGAATCAAAGAATACAAATTAATTAATTAATAAGAAATAACAGCATACATAAAAATCGTATTCTATGCTAATCAATAAATAGTGTTCTACCATAATGACGATAAAAATAAGTATATGAACAATATTTGCATACCATAAAACTATGTTTTCCATTGTCCTGTCGTCTTAAACTTTTGTCCGTTACTGTAGATGCGAAGTGGTCTTGACGCGCGTCTACCATCGAGGCGCTGCTGCTGTTTCAAATGTACAGGGTGTTGAGCTACTTGTGAGCCGAAATGAAAGGGGTGATTCTAGGCGTTGAGATAAGACGGATCTTTAATCGCTAATAACTAATTAATGAAGCGTTTAACGAAATTTCGTCACTCTTGGTTTTCGTCTTATCTCAACACCTAGAATCACCCTCGTTTTTTACAAAAAAAATGCTCTCAGATTTTGGGTGCGTTTTTTAGTCCGAAGGTGACGTTAAAATATTTTTTTTAACGAGCCATCTCTAAATTTGAGTTGGCTTAGTGTGTAATCGTATGCACTTTGTTTTTTTTAAATATCCGAAGGTGACGTTAAAATATTTTTTTTAACGAGCCATCTCTAAATTTGAGTTGGCTTAGTGTGTAATCGTATGCACTTTGTTTTTTTTAAATATCCGAAGGTAAAATTAAAATATTTTTTCTAATGAGCCATCTCTAAATTTGAGTTGGCTTAGTGTGTAATCGTATGCAGTTTTTTTTTAAAAAGATTATTTAAAGATAACGTTAATATATTTTTGTAACGAGTCATCTCTAAATTTGAGTTGGCTTAGTGTGTAATTGTATGCACTTTTTTTTTTAAATTATCTGAAGATAACGTTAATATATTTTTTCTCATGAGCCATCTCTAAATTTGAGTTGGCTTAACTAGTAATCGTATGCACTTTTTTAAAAAAGTTATCCGAAGGTAACATTAAAATATTTTTTCTAATGAGCCATCTCTAAATTTGAGTTACTCCTTATAGCCCGGAAAATATGGTACCCCACTAAAAGTAGGTACTTCGCAATTTATCTCGAGACAAGCGGTGGATTACCATTTTATCTACATTCTCTGTCTATGGTTGTCGATGGCTAATATTAGGCTTAACGTGTAATCGTATGCAGTTTAAAAAAAAAAATTATCCTGCAAATTTGAGGTGTGTCTTATAGTCCGAAAAATACGGTGCCCTACAAATGTATCGAATTGTCTAATAAAAAGTCGTTCGTCTACATCGAACTTTAGGATTCCTGCTCGATTCTTGTTGCTCGAATCTCGATCGCGACCCGTTTTAACCACCACGCGCCACGAAGTGAGTTTTTCAATAGGCAATTGATCGTACCATGAAAACATAATAAATCTCGTTTGGAGGATAACGACGTTAGGGGTACTCGAGTTTCGGGGTCCGAACCTTGGTACAATTTAATCCACTTAAGGTGAGATCATCGCGACCCTCATAATTAGCTGAATCAAGAATGCCCGCTTTCGTTCCACGAATTGGCCTATATTGGGCTTATAAGGGTACCCCTGGCGCCATCCTTCTCGCGGTATCTTGTCGTTTCATTTAGGGATCGTTACTCTTGTTACCCAATTGCACCGACAAATTATGTGTACTTAGTCCTTTCTCATTCGTCGGTTAAACTGCCGCGGTAACCGGACGACAAAATCGCATGAAATTTTATTTGATCTTCTACGAATAAATAATCTATACATATAAAAAGACGTGTCCTGACTGACTGACTGATTCATAATCGCAGAGACTAAACTAGTGAAGCTATAGAAATAAGAAATTTGGACAATGGGTTCCTTTTATGACGTGGACACCCACTAAGGAAGGATTTTTTAATATTCCATCCCTAAGAAGTTTAAATAGGGGTTGAAAGGTTGTTTGAAAATCCACTGATTTTGAAGCAAGCACTATAAAAACTGGGGTTTAGCTTTTTGATTAGAAATAAAGAAATACGAGTTTCAAGGTTTCTGGAAAATTAACCCCCAAGGGGTTTAAATAGGGGTTGAAAGATTGTTTGAAAATTCGCCAATTTTGAAGCAAGCACTATGAAAACTGGTGTTTAGCTTTTTAGTTAGAAATAAAGAAGTACGTGTTTCAACGTTTTTGGAAAATCAACCCCCAAGTGGGTAAAATAAGAGATGGAAATTTGTTTGAAAATCCACCGATTTTGAAGCAAGCACTATAAAAATTGGTGTTTAGCTTTTTGATTAGAAATAAAGAAGTACGAGTTTCAAGGTTTTTGGAAAATCAACCCCCAAGGGGATAAAATAAGGGATGGAAATTTGTTTGAAAATCAACCAATTTTGAAGCAAACGTGTAAAAAAAAAAACACGGGCAACGGCTAGTAATAATAGAATAACGTCGAGTGACTTGGACGTTACACGTTCATTTATGCTTGTTTCTTTTAAATTCTCCTTTCTTCTTTTAATCTCTGTTCACCAGTTCGCGATTTAAGAAATCACAACTTAGTCGTAACCGATAATAATTTTTATCATTTTTGTAAGGTTACCGATTTTTTCGAAAGCCCTCTTACTTCTTTTAAAAACTCTGCAATTACAGCGGTGCATAACTCGTACAGTATCGGACAAAAGTTTAAGATCAAAGAGTCAACGAAAGTAAATTAACTAGTTCATAAGAAATAATACGATAAACGACATTTGTACTTTATGTTAATCAATAAATAGTGTTCTCCCATAATGACGATCAAAATAAATACATGAACAATATTTGTATACCATAAAACTATGTTTTGCATTGTCCAGCTGTCTTAAACTTTTGTTCATTACTGTAAGTGATCCGCCACTGTTATAGAGGATTAAATTGTTTCGCATTTAGTTCTACGGTTCTAGAGAAATTCCTTTGAAAATCGGAGCAGTGTAAATTTCATCTAACGCTACGCTAGGCAAATCATATTTTATGTCCAGGAAGATCCCTTAACGCTTAGCACAGCACTGCAGAAATTAACGCTTCTCAAATGGCTCCCCTACTTCTGGATTCCGCCTATTTTACTCTCTCTCTCTTTTATTATCTCCCATTTCTCATCAGATATTTTTCATATTATCCTATTTTTATAATTAATAATTATTTAATTGTGATTATATTTATTTACAGTTATATAACATTTCCCTCATTTTTCCATTATTGTTGATCTCTTTTTAAATAGCCAATTTACGAAAATTTGAATAAAAAAATTAACACATATCGTCCTCTTGCATTCTCAATTAATAAACTGTGGAAACTTTTATTAAATCCTAGTACCATTTTACATGTTCATGCAATACACGAAAACTGTATATGCTCAACAGAATAAAAATAATATTCGATAGATTAATAAATAATATATATATATTTATATACATAAATATAAATGTTTATATTTAAAAAATATATACATTTATAAATAAATCATAATTCAATAATGGATTATAAATTTTTAATTATTTATTAATATATAAATTAATATATAAATTATTTATATATATATATATAGGATTACTTATTAATCTGAATATAATGATTTAATAATATAGTATTGATTTATTAATAAATCGTAATTCAATAATGGATTATAAATTTTTAATTATTTATTAATATGTAAATTAATATATAAATTATATATATATATATAGGATTACTTATTGATCTGAATATAATGATTTAATAATATAGTATTGATTTATTAATAAATCGTAATTCAATAATGGATTATAAATTTTTAATTATTTATTAATATATAAATTAATATATAAATTATTTATATATTAATAACAATTCATGTAGATCGAGTTCAATAGAAACAATTTCTTCCAGCATCGGCCTGAGCATCGGGAAAAGGCCGTGGTTATGGCTGCTGGTGTCCTTCTGCATGAACTGCGTCTGCGCGCCTGGCCTGATCTTCTGGAGGGAAGAGCTCGACGACATCGAGCTCTTCGTGCCCGAGGACTCCGTGATACGCAGGGACGCCACCTGGGTGAAGACACACTTCCGGGACGATTTCCGATACGAAAGTATCATCGTGACCGCCCCCAACGTTTTGGAGCCGGAAGTGCTGCGCTCGGTACATAGGCGATCATGAAATTATACGAGTATCTGCGAAGGTTCTTTTCCACTTTAACGCATGATCCTTGTCGAAGTTTACTAAGACTCACGAGATTTACACAGCACTTGGAATCTGTGAGCTGAACTGTTGATATACGGTGACCCGCGAAATTGATCGAACACTTTCCTCCTCTTATAAAAATGACGTTAAAGTAGCCTGTACCATCGTGAAATTTACCTCGAAATACACTTTGGGTTTAGCAATAGGACTGAAGACTGTAGGTACATTCCCTCGATAAATGTGACACGAGCTCTACGATAAATGTGAATTTTTTTTTATCTCCACTATTAGTGAAGGTGGTTGTCCCTTGGATTAGTTGAGTAAATTGTGACGTCAGACAATGAAAAGTGACACTGTTTTCGAATTCCCTAACGGAACGATTATCCTGTATAATTGTCAACCATAAGTTACGTAATCAGTTTCAAAATTCGTAAAGGTTATTATTTACTTAGAGTATGAATTGGAAAGTTTGCGGTTGGCTTTGATAAAGAGAAGAAAAGAAAAAATGTAACTTAACCGTTCGATCAATTTCGCGAGTCACTGTATCGAGTTATTCGTTAAATCGTCGATCTCTTGCTTTCAGATTAGCAAGATAGAAAGCGCGGTGAAGGGTATAGTGGTGAATAATAACACTTGGGAGGATGTGTGTGCAGGGTAAAACGGAGATTAACGATACTTCAACGATTTCTGTACCGAATCGTGGATAAGTGAGTGATTGAATTACAGATACTTCACGTGGTTCAACGTGAACGAGACGACGGACATTTTCAGGGACCTCGACGTCGCAGGGGACATCGTGGCCGAGTTGAACAGCACGTTGCTGAAAAACGGCTGCATATATCAGTCTATCGTGCAACTCTGGGAGACCAGCCTGATGAAAGACCTTCGTAATCTGACGAAGAAAGAGGTGCTCGAGGATGTGACCAAAGCGGTCAAGCACAAGTCAGTGTCTAACAATAAGCTGTACTACGATGTCCGCTTAAATGTCCACAAGTTATCTGCATCATTTCCCAGAATTCCTTGCTCTCAATTCTACATATATGACAGGGTGAGAAAAAGGCTCTCCGGATAAGTGACCACGTTCGGTAGTAACCGATGGTCATTTAAGCGGACATCGTTGTATTTCGTTCAACGAAACAACTCGCTTATTACTTAACTAAACCAAATGAACTTCAATATTAACAAATCTTAATGAATAATTTCCGTTGTCCCTTGCTTTAAAATATATCGTACACAAATAAATTATTAGTTAAAATGTAGTATATAATAATAATTATTATTATGGGGATCGGAAAACAACGTCGTTTCTATCATTCCATCTTTAGATATTTTACTCAAAAACCAATCGATTTTTATCGGTCGAGAAATTGAAAATTTGCATACTAGATGACAAAAGGTTGTTGATAACGAGGGTGATTACATCATTGATTAAAAAGAAAAATTAAGTTACAAATTTATGTGTTTGAATTTAATATAAGAAAACAACATTACCTTCCCCCTAATAATCAATTAATTAAGTTTTTCAATGTCCGCTCAATGCGAAAGGATTAAGACTAGTTGTATATTTTACTTAATTTATGCTTGGAATTTAATTTAAGAAAACAACATTATCCCCTAATAATTAATTAATTAAGTTTCTCAATGTCCGCTCAAAGCGAAAGGGTTAAGACTAGTTGTATATTTTACTTAATTTATGATTGGAATTATATTAAGAAAACAACATTACCTTCCGGTCCCTCTAATAATTAATTAATTAAGTTTCTCAATGTTCGCTCAATGCGAAAGGGTTAAGACTAGTTTTACTATATTTTACTAAATTTACGATTGAACTTCCTGTCCAATCTCTGAATCCAAACGAAGAAAATATGCGATCTTTCTCAACGATGTCGCGCCTAAATTCTGTCGCAGGATCAACAGCAACGTTCTGTTGGACATCGCGCCACTGCTCTCGGGCATCCTCTACGACAAGAGGGGCCGAGTTAAAGGCGCCAACGCGACGATCCTCAACTGGATGCTGAAGAAGACCAATCCGAGCTCGGCCGACTGGGAGCTGGAGTTCGTGAAACGTGTTCTACGCTCGAACACCACGTTCTTCCCGCCGGGGATGGAGGTGTACGCGATCGCCTCGCGAAGCTACCTGGACTCGTTGCACCAGATACTGAACAGCAATTTGCTAGTGCTGTGCTGCGGGATCTCGTTGATAGCGGTGTACGTGATGGCGATGATCGGCAAATGCAACGCGCTCGAGCAACGGATTTATTTGTCGGTGTTGGGGGTGTCCGTGGTCGGCCAGGCGATTCTGTCCTCGTACGGGATGTGCTACTACTTGGGATACTCTTACGGCCCGATACACTCGATTCTTCCGTTTCTGTTGCTGGGTATAGGCGTCGACAACATGTTCGTCATCATACAGAGCCTGGAGAGCCTACCGGAAACCGATCAGTCAGCAGAGCTTCCCATACGTATCGCCAAGGCTATTCAACAGGCTGGTACGACGCTGCTTTTTGTTTCATTATAGGTAACCCTCGTAAAACACGGTAGTGAACAAAAGTTTGAGAAAACAGGACAATGCAAAACATAGTTTTATGGTATTATTGCAAATATTGTTCATATACTTATTTTTATCCTCCGTAATCATTACAGTTCGATCAATCATTCAATCATTTAATTTTATTTCTTTATACTTACAAATAAGTATACCTTAACTGTCGATAGTTATAGTTTTAACACGTTGAATGCCACGCCAATTTTACAGGGTTTGCCCGTGGCGCCACGATGAGTTTTCTACTATACGATACATATACCGATATTACCTACAACAAATAAGTTACAGTGTGTAACAATTTTTAGATGTTTTATAGTGCATTAAACTCTTCACGCTATTGGATTAACGATGATAATAATGAAAAATGCATAAATATTGACATTTTTCTAAATTATGTATTTCTATCAATTTGAGCGCGCCGGTCACCGGTGACCCCCATGGCATTCGACGTGTTAATGTAGGTAACGGAAGTAACTTGCTTGATTCGTTTATCGTCACAGCAATAAACAAGAATTACGATATCGATTATCAATTTTTATGTTTAATTATTATGATTATTTTTTCTCATCTTCCATGTTTTGTTTTGTTTTCTGCAAGGTATGTCGATCACGGTTACCTCCTTCACGAACGTAATCGCATTTGCCTTCGGCATTACAACCGTCATGCCTACACTCAGATCCTTCTACGCGTTCGCCACTTTAGGAATTTTATTTTTGTACATCTATGAAATCATATTCTTCGTAAGTTGCCTCGTGTACGATGAGAAGAGGCTCGAAGCTCGGAAGGACGGCTGTTTCTGTCGACCTAAACTTAACTGGAAGCCCAACGAGTGTAGCCAGAGGAACACGCAACAGATCATCTTCGAGAACTATATTGGCCCAGGGATCACCAAGATCACGAGCAAAGTGATCATCATATTAATCACTGTCTGTTGTTTGTGCGTGAACACGTGGGCAGTGTTTCAATTGGAACAGAACTTTGATCCTCTATGGTACTTAAATCAAGATTCGTATCCGATTCAGTTCAACAACAAATTGAAACAGTATTTCCCGAAATACGGTAAACGAACCGCTATTTATATGACAGGCGTGGATTATTATGAGGATCGTAAAACTCTTTCCGAGTTGGTAGAAGTTCTCAAGCAGAATCAATTTGTCAATAATGGCACCATCGAACCGTGGTTCGTTGCCTATGAAAAGTGGCTCAATGTTACTAACAAAGGTTAGGTTTGTCTTAAGCTTGAAGTAACACGATTAAGGATGAGTCAATGGCAAGACTTTTGTTATAGGTGACATTGAGAGTAGGGAAGAATATTATAATATTTTGACAGAATATTTGCTTTTAACAAAAGAAGGTCAGGCATACATTAAGGATATCAATTTTGATAAGCTACCAGCTGGAGAGTATAATATAACGGTACTAAATACTGTTTTGTTCATAACGTAATATACGTAACGTAATATAACGTTATTCCACTGAAAGAAATATGTTTATTTTGTTCTTCTTTTTTTTTTAGACATCACAAATTCCTATACAACATGTAATGATTAATACTACATCAGAACAAATACAAGCCATGCAGTCTATTAGAGAAATAGTAGAGGCTACGAATTTCTCTCAAGGACATGATTACATTGCAATTTTTTCACCCGACTATGTTTCATGGACAGCAAATAAAGTAAGAAAAAGGCTCTTAGCTTGATCGTTTCATTTATTGTAATTTCTATTTATTCGTTCATAGGTGATAGGAGAAGAACTGATTAGAAATTTGGGTTTAGAAATAGTAACCATTGGAATAGTAATATTAATATTCCTTAGAAACTTACGTGCATCGTTTTGGGTGATTTGTTGTGTGTTCTTCACGCTCATTAACTTATTAGGTACTATGCACTTTCTGAATTTGACCATTGAGATGTCCTCAAGTATCATGATTTTATTATGCGCGGGACTCGCGGTCGATTATGCAGCACACATGGGACTAGAATTTATACGCGCAAAGGGCAGCAAAAAAGGTGAATGACGATATTATTTATTTGTTTTACAAAGTCATAGAAAAGGAATTATTATTGATTCATAATTAATAATTTTTATAGAACGTGCGATAGCAACGCTTTCTATCATTGGGCCAGCTGTGTTTAATGGAGGTTTAAGTACATTTCTAGCATTTGTTTTACTAGGTTCTAGTGAGGCTTATATATTCAGTACTTTCTTTAAGGTATCATTGAAAAATTTTATATTTTCTTCTGTTTGATATAGAAAATTTAAAAAATATAAAAAATCTTATAAACAATTTTGTTGTTTTAGTTATTCACATGTGTAGTGATATTTGGTCTATTTCATGGATTATTATTTTTACCAGTAATTTTAAGTATAATGGGTCCTGAAGAAAGAATTAATAGAGAAAAAAAAGAAACTGTTGTAAGAGAACATAATGGATATTGTAATGTTCCTTTATCTCAAAGTAAGGAAGGTAGTAAGTCATAAAGAAAGTTGATGATCATTTATAAAATATTTATTAACATTAATTCAGATAATTCAATGATCACATTTTTTTAGATACTGGAACTAGAACTGCCAAATAAAATGTGACAATATCTAAAAGACTGTTTAGATAAGTGTTTTGTTACAAGATTTTAAAGTATAAATTGCAAACAATGCACACGTACTGTAAGACAGTAGTTTGTACATTCTTTATTAATCTAACCTTTTGTAAAAACGAATGATAATAAAAGTGTACCATTTGAAATATGAAATCATAGTTATCTTTTTCGCCTACTTTTCACTTCCATCCATTCATCTACTACTCCCATATCAGAAGTAGTTTCTTCCTCATCTTCAGAGCTATCATTCCTCATAACACAAGAACTTTCGATCTTTTTTACAGGTTCATTTGTAACTAACCATAATTGCAATGGTGGCAATTTTGCAAGCTCTGCCATTGCTAGACTCTGATTATTTTCATTACAATAACGATAGAATCTCAATAATTCTTCTGCTACTTGTATCGAACTATCATCTTGAAGTTCTGTATTGAAATTCATATCCATGTAATCTTCTAATTCGTTGGCGATTTCACTGCTATTCAGTCCTTCTAAAAATAGATGATAAGAAATAATTATAAAACAGTTCGAATAAAAACGTGTATAATAAAAAGCTAAATAAAATAACGAACCATTCATATACATAACCTCTGTCATATAAGGACAAAAATCTATTGCTCTTTCCTTTGTACCCATTCCATGTTCCACTGCCATCTAATATTAAGAAATTCAATAAAAAGTAAGGCACACAAAATTATGTATACATATATACATATATTTCATTATAAACTTTAAAACAATAAATACCTTCAATGCAGTCCAATTACTGAAAATACGTTGTGTAATTGAAAGAAAAAACTCCTTTGCATCTGACATTTTGATATTATGATTAAGAATTCGTAACAACACTTACTAATAATATTAAAAATAATAATAATTATCTATAATGATGAACCATGATGTTCCATAGATACTGGCAAGTCAGCCATGTGTTTTTAACTTGTCAAGTAAAGTTAGGTTAATAAGATCAGGTTAGGTTTTGTATTATGAGACCGTTAGCAGTTTATATATGTTGAAATTTTTTAATAAAAGCGCGCTTCAAAACATTTTAGTCTGTTTTGATCGGTATTACAAGGTAAACATTCATCTTCTGTCATCATAAATACAACCAACTTTTCAAGTTTACATTTTTATTAGTTTCATGTTAAAGTATAACAAATATCTTATATACGGTTATAAATAATATTTATCTTAAACAATTTGTAACACAGATATGTCAGACGCGTTTGAGGAGATCCAAGCAATTAAAATAAAAAGGAATAGTTTACGTGAAAAATTACAAAAAAGAAAACGTGAAAGACATGAGTTATTTACACTTACTTCTGCAACATCAGTATCATCCACCTTGACAAATGAATCATCTCTTACTAGTGGTAATTGAATTATTTGATTTCTCCTAAATATTTGTATATGTTTCAAATTCAAATTACAATTAAGTATTAAAAGTATGGCATTATTCTTCCTTAGACTCAATGGGACACTCACAACGATCCGACCACACTGAATATGAAAGAGATGTGTTGTGCATTTTACATGAATCATTACCCAATTTACCAATCACATCTGCAGAGCTAATAGATCAGCTTCGTAAAAATCTTAATGCAGATGTGTGTTCATCGGATATTCACAAAATTTTAGAAAAATTTGCAGCTCAAGATATTGTTAAGTTAGTAAGTTTCTGCATTACCTTACAGTTGGGTACCATATACAAAAAAGTAATTTAAATTGTTTTTCAGGATCAAAGAGGTAACAGAAAATGGTGTTTTTGGATATACAGTATTATCAGTGACAGAATCACAATCATCATATCAATCTCAATCAGATGATACAGAAAATCCGGAAAGTGCAGAAACATCTGCATCTGAATTAAATGACTACATGCCTGCAGAGAAGCAATCCAAATTAGATAAAAAAAATACAGAAGATATAATGTCACTTATATCAATGCCTACTATCAGAGAAAAAGAAAATAAAAAAGTTGGGGAGCAAATTTTAGATTTATTGTCTAAGCAAACATCTAAAGAAAAATCATTGGCTGAAAGATTTCGGTCTCAAGGAGGAGCTCAGGTAATGGAATTCTGCCCTCATGGTACAAGAGTAGATTGTGTTAAATTAAATGGTGGACCAGGATTTGCAGAAAAATGCAAGAAACTTCATTTTAAAAAGATTATTCAAAGTCATACAGATGAATCGTTAGGTGACTGCAGTTTTCTTAATACTTGCTTCCATATGGATACATGCAAGTATGTATTATGATATACGTAATATAACTATAACAAGGATTTAGCATAATCCCCACTTTATTAAAATATCTTATAACCCAGGTATGTTCATTATGAAGTGGATGGACCAACAACTCAACCAAAGGAATCAAGTGAAACAGACAATGCAAATAATAGTACAGTAAATAAAGGTTTAGCAGTAGATAGTAAAAATGGTAGTAGTGCTGCTTGTCCAACTCCTGGTGGATCATTAGGTAGTGAATTGACTCTTTATCCACCACAATGGATACAATGTGATTTACGTTATCTTGATATGACTGTATTGGGTAAATTTGCTGTTATAATGGCTGATCCTCCATGGGATATCCACATGGAATTACCATATGGTACTATGTCGGATGATGAAATGAGACAATTAGGTATACCTGCACTTCAAGATGAAGGTCTCTTATTTTTATGGGTGACAGGGAGAGCAATGGAACTTGGTAGAGAGTGTTTACAACTGTGGGGATATGAAAGAGTAGATGAAATTATATGGGTAAAAACAAATCAATTGCAAAGGATAATAAGAACAGGTAGGACAGGTCATTGGCTAAACCATGGCAAAGAGCATTGTTTGGTTGGTATGAAAGGAAATCCAAGAATTAATCGAGGTTTAGATAGTGATGTTATCGTGGCTGAAGTTCGTGCAACTAGTCACAAGCCTGATGAAATATACGGAATTATCGAGCGCATGAGTCCAGGAACAAGAAAAATAGAATTATTTGGACGACCACATAATGTTCAACCTAATTGGATTACATTAGGTAATCAAGTAGATGGAGTTCACTTGATTGATCCTCAACTTATTAAAGCTTTTAAAAAGCGCTATCCAGATGGAAACTCAATGAAACCTAGCAAACCATAAATATTTTAGAGCAATATAAAATGAATGTAATAAATTATTTTATTACAAATGTTATGAGAATAAAATTGTGTTCAATAAAGATTATAAAAAACTTTCTTAGTTTTTATATTCTATTTTAAAATATTTATAAAAAAAATATTTTTTTTTTAATAGAAATATATTTATATAAATTGTGATTATAATTACATAAATTCATTGTTTTCAACTTACAATTGTTATTGAAAATTTTTGTACATATTAGAAATATTTAGACCATGCTTTAAACAGCATGTACATACATTTATATATATTTTTATTTCCATATTAGCACCTCTATTGTATAATTATATATATATATATATGAATATATATAGCCCATATATTTTACATTAATACTGTTTGCTTCAAAAAGTGTGTAAAAAATACATAAGTACAGATCCTAATACAAACCACAACCTTCTAAGCTCAGACTGGAATGCATTTTTTAAAGCTATTAAAAAGTAATTTTGCAGTAAACTTTAACATATAAAAATTACTTTTAGTACAATGGAGTTAAACTAGACCAATACTGTTACGTTTCTGTTTTAAAAAGCTTCTTTTTAATGTTAATGAAAAATGATTTTCGCTTATTTTATTCACGGACGACCGCTTTGATTGATTTGTTTTTAATGGTGTAAAAATTTCCTGATTTTCTTTTTCACTAACATTACACACATTTTCTAATGAATTAATAGTACATTTGCTGACTTTGTTAAGAGAATCGATCCAATGTCTTTTTCCATGCCCATCTTCTGGTATAAAATGATGATCCCCAATTTTAAATCCACAATGTATATCAGATTTTTCATCTGTATCTATACAAATCTGTTCTTTAGGTATAACCGGAAAAAATAAATTATATCTTTTACTTGTAGATCTTGTACCACGTGTTATTGCAAAGCCAGTATCAAAAAGAAAACACTGAAATTTCTAAAAATTGTAATTATAAATTTTTATATACTACTTTAATTAATGAATCCATTTATAAAATATTCTTACCATCCCCTTAGTATCTTTTAGCTTTCCTTGAGTAACTAATTCTGTTGCATTTTCAATACACTTTGTAGGATCATACTCTATTTTTATATTAATTTTTGTTTGAGCCAATTTGCATTCCGCATCTCCCATGGTTCTATCTATATCTTTCAGCAATTTAGATATTAAATCATATGCTTCTTTTAAACTTGTTTGATCTGGATGTGTTGCAGCAGTATGCCTAAGTATTTCTTTAATTAATAAAGGATATTTAACAATTCTTGATCTTGTTACATCTATATAAGTCCACATATCAAGTGAGTGAGGAGATTCTAAGCGTTTTTTTAGGAAAGACTGGAAACGTTTATTTGTCAATCTCTTTTCATCTAATAAATCTTTTGCCCATATTTGTGTTTTGCACCTTTCCAAGTATGGTTTTATTAATGCTGGGATCTATAAAAATGGTAATAAAATAAACTTATAAACTCATAAATTCCATTAAATATTCAGTGTTAGGATTTTATTATGTCTAACCCAATTTAGTATTGTAGAACCAACAGTTTCTGTAAATCCATATTGATCTCTTAAATCAACCAACTCATTTCTTAATCTGCTGTGTATTTCAATAAAATGTGTTACACTACCAAAAAGTGTAACTAACTCATCAGAATTAAAGATACCTGCATGTATCAATGGTTCATAATAAAAGTCTTTAAGAATACATAAATCATTAATGAGTACATCTTCTCCACAGTATAACTCATAAATTGCTTCTTGTCTTTTTACTTCTTTCCTGCTTAGAACACAATTTGGTCTGTCCTTGGTATTTATCTTTGCCACATCAAGTACCCAGCTTCTAAGTGTAAAATTATTAGAGTTTTCAATATTTCCCTTGTAACTAAAAAACAAGTTTAATTGAATTAAATATTTTATATTTATATATATTACATTATACCAAGGTATGTTTTATGATATCTTTTTACTTTTTCTTTAATGTTCCTGCATCTGTTTCATTATCCACAAATGACAAATCTGTTGTATTTGGTTGAATTGTAAAAGATCTATGAAGAGTATTTCCCTGTTTACTACCCAAGGTAGAAGAGGAAAAAATGCTACTGGCTACTTCTGTAATTCTTCTTCTTTTTTTCTTTTTTCCCATATCAGATTCAATAGATATGTCCATTGAACTGATACTGATAGCATCGCTTTTTGGACGTTTTCTTGATCGCTAATTTAAAAATTTATGGTGTTACTTGTTTGTAAACACAAATTTTATGAACAAATAATAATTAAAAGCAATAAGAATTAAGTGTTAGTGATAATCTGACATTTAAAGCAAACATAATGTTTCATACGTAATATTAAGAGAAAATTAGAAAATAATAATGTATAACGACGATTATAATAATATAAATAGGTTAATTACATGTTACCCTTTAAATATATGACAGTACATAAAAACTCACCAGCCAAAATTTTTTTCGAGGTTCTTGGAAAGCATCTTTATTTGTATTGCCATTATCATTATACATTTCTTTCAAATTTTTCAAAAATTCATACACAACTGAAATAAATATAGCTGTTCATCTTCCATACAAAGTAACCGTTGAACTACGCAGGGCTTTAAGAAAAGCAATCTACGGATACAAACTTGCCAAACGTAAATTCTAGTATATTTCCCATATGATGATTTCTTTAATTTTCACTGTGTGTTTTGTGTGTTTTATTGTTGCAATAATATTCATAAGGTACTAAAACTTTGCATTAATTATGTATACAGAGGTACGTCATTCAGTTAGTTATCCGTACTTTTTATTTAAAAAGGAAAACAAAAAAACATAACCATGAGATAATTAAACACATACCATTTAATTTACGTTATATAGTAGGGCCAACGAAAAAAGGTGCATGAAGGTATAAAATTAGCAGAAACTTTAACTAAAAGTTAGGACCTATTCCCTTTATGCATTGATCAGCGTATTAATCAGAAAATGTTCGTGCTTTCTTTCAAGTTACATGTTGCAACGTGCAATTTTACACTATCGATTTTTCTGAAGCATTTATCATTAGTATATAATTTCTCATTAATTTATTATTTGTTAAATATATATGCTTTTTTAATTAAGGATGATGGAATAATATAATAGTCTAATTCACCAATAGGCTACAGAGTCTTGAACGTGTTAAAGAACTTTTTTCATTATTATAAATAGGGTACAGCAGAGTTTCAACAGGTATAATTGGTCAACTACACTGAAAAATTATATTCAAACATCAATCTCTTGCAAAAATATTAAAGTATATCCACATAATTTACATAAAATAAGATTGAAATTTTTAAATATACAAATCTATCCTTACATTTAATAAATGGCATTTACTGATTGATCGGCGAGTATCTGAAATTTGAAATCAAAGGATCAAACCAAGAAGGGAATATGGTCACTAGGCAAAAAGTGGTGGAAGACTTCTCGAACGTTGGACTTGTGGCAGGGATAAATCCATGAACCTTATTTCGTTAGCCAAACAATGAAATATCTTTCCGTTTTTTGATATTAATTGCATTAACGAATGAAACAGAGCTCTTCCAAACGTAAGTTCTATACATAGATTTGTGATAGTCTTTTTGTTCAATCCTATCCACTTGAAAAGGAAAGAGTGATAGAATTTTATTTTCAAGTGTTATAACTGTTTTGAATTTGTGCCGCCATGTTAAAGTTGACATATTATCTAACATTTTACAAATAATTATACTTAACATTTATGTATTTTCGTATTATTTCGATAGTAAACACGATATATTTCATCGCACGATAAAAATTATTTCATTTAAAAGACTTATATTTGTATTTCTACACGAATTAAATAAAGAGGTTAGGACAGGTAACAATATATAAACAAATACGTTGTACTTTTATTCATTTTAAATTACAAGTAATTTTTTTTATTAGCTTTACCACAAGAAACGAGGAGCAACAAAAACAATGTCATTTTAAAAAGTCTACCACTAAGCAAGTCATGGATGAAATGGATAGAAAAAGTGTTCAGCGTATGACTCCACACACGGAGCGTAACGCGCCCGGTCGCAATTGGGAAATATTTAAGAACTTATTATTCAATTCAACATCATTAAATTCAGATACTTCAAATACGTCAAGTAAAGAAAATTTTAAGAAGAAGTCATCTTCACACCAGAAGAAATCAAGGAAGAAACATGACCTACCTGTGGTGAATAAACAGAAACTAACAAAACAGGTAGCAATGGATTGTGAAATGGTAGGCATAGGGGATGGCAGTGAAAGTATGTTAGCTAGAGTATCCATTGTAAACCGTCATGGTTTTTGTATCTATGATAAATATGTAAAGCCACGAGAACCTGTTCAAGATTATAGAACTAAAGTTAGTGGTATTAGGCCACATAATCTTCAAAATGGGGAAGAATTTGAAACAGTTCAAAAGGAAGTAGCAGAAATTTTAAAAGGCCGAATTCTAGTTGGTCACGCATTAAAATATGATCTTGATGTATTATACCTCTCTCATCCAAGAAAACATCTACGAGATACATCCAGATTCAAGACTTTCAGACAGTTATCTAGAGGGAATACACCTAGTTTGAAGAAACTTACACTTGAATTGTTAGGTAGAGAGATACAGATAGGAGAACATAGCTCAGTTGAAGATGCAAGAGCTGCAATGCAATTATATGTGCTTTATAAAAATAAATGGGAATCCGAATTCTATTCTAAACAATAATTAAAATTAAAATTAACAAACTACCTCTTTCATAGATGACTTGCAAGTAATATCCATTTGCAACGAAGTTTCATGTATCTAATGAAGATTATTTTAAAATCTAATTCTTAAGTACAAATCTATAGGATTTATATAAAAATATGTATTTTATATATTATGTGTGTTTCATGTTTTTCTGCATATTTAAATTCTCCATAAATGTTGTCTAATGATCATTTTGATAAGGACCAATTTTTAAGTTTTAATTCATGAATTTGAAATCTACCTATGCGTAATTAAATATGTAAATAGAATATTGTTATTAAAGTGTAAGGAATTTTGTTCAAAATTTAAAAATATATTTCTTTTTAATATAGATCTTACTAAGTTATCTTATTTTTTTCTGTACCCACTATAAATATTTAAATTTAGTAATGCTAAATCAAAGTATAGATATTGTTATTACTATTTTTTTATGGGTTCATGAATGCATAATTATTAATAAAAACATTGAATAATACTGAAGGAACTTCTTAATCTGACTTTTATTCATAAAATAACATGAAATGTCCTCATTATTGATACTAATTATCCTTTGAACAATTTGAGTTTTTATGACAGTTTAAATATAATTTTACAACAATTAATATAAATGTTTGTTATGCATTGAATTCTTAATGAAAATAGAAACTATCTAGATTGATATTGGATTTGTTGATCTTAATCAACAAAATTGATTTTTGATATTTATAACAACGAAGTAATTTATTACAAAAATATAGATTAGATAGAAAATATTCCGGTGTTCAGAAAAGAAGTTGTCATGTAACAATATGGTTAACCAATTCACACCAGCCTGTATAAAAATTTAAGAAAAGTTTACGAACAAGCGAAAAATTACTTAAAAAGTACTCGTGTTTTATTGGTGTAATTATTTATATAGTATAGAACAAATTTTCAAGAGCAAGTGACAGAATATCTTGAATACTTTATTCCGGATATACCTTAAAATTATTTACATCGTATTGAAATGATGTGTGCCCTTTAGTTCTCATATTATGTGGAAGTGAAGCCAACAAAGGGGAGCCGGAAGTAGTGTCGGTCGGTCAGAGTAAAAGATTCAGGCGAAAATAGTATGTGTTAAATCGTTCGATGTAGCGGTCATTTTTTGAACTTAATATTCCGAAAATAAAGGATAGAAATATTTTGTAAGATCAACACATACATAACCACTATAATGAACTTGCTGAATATTCAGTGTTAAAGCGGTAGCCATCTTTGGCGCAGGGACGTCCGGTAGATGATCATATAATATTAACCTTTTTTTTAATTAAATTATACTTTCTAACCTTTTTGTTGAAACAAAATTACAGGATTAAATTGACGGTGTGGTATATCTTAGGAACTGTTAAACGTATAATTTTTAGCCACTGTTTGCAAGGTGTCGTTAATACTGTATTTTTTAACAGTGTTGTTCAACTACGTAATTGATAAAATTGAAGAAAACATATACAGTCAGCCGCATAAGTATTCGTCCACTTATTGCATTCGGTATAGTATGTAAGTAAAGGGGAGAAAATACATGACTGTATAAAACTTAAATGAAAAACACAAAAGTTAATCTTTATTGATATAGAATAAGTTAATATTTCTAGAAATCATAGATTGCAATTGCATGTATGTATTTTTGTCTATTATTATACACCCCAAGCACGATAGGTGGACGAACGCTTATGCGTCTGACTGTACATATACATACATATTATATTTAAACCATTTTATTGTTTAACTTTAATTTTTTGTTACAGAAATCCGGTGCAAAAGGGCAGACTGAACACAACGTTATTTTGTGTACGCTGTCTCACGGAATTCGTTTATTTGCAGCGTTATCTATTAAACTTGAAAGATGTGCTGCTAGAGAGGCCGATGAACGTCGCTATCAGCTCTTGTCCCTTTTATCTGTTAAGCGTTTAAATCTGCGATACGACAGTACAGAAATGAACTTAATTATCGAAGCTGCTGTTATAAATAAAACGAATACTAAAAAAAAGTTCAACGTGTTTTTATCTGTGGTTTTTGCACCCCTTGAACAAACTTAGTTTCACGTTTCATTTTTCTCTATAAATGTATCAATGATACATTAAATAATTACGATTTACTTTTAAACTGGTAATGGAAATGTACGATAAAAGTATACAGTAGCGGACAAAAGTTTAAGACCAAAGAGTGAATGAAATTAAACTAACTAATTTATAAGGAATAGCAAGATAAACAAAATTTGCATTCTGTGCTAATGAATAAATAGTGTTCTACCATAATAACAATAAAAACGAATGTACAGACAATATTTGTTCTACATTGTCCTCTCGTCTTCAATTTTTGACCGCCACTGTACGAGAAAACATGTAAACATTATAAAAAATGATTGCTTGCTTCATTTTCAAGGCTTTCAATCTGTGTGACCGCAAAGAATTCATGATGCAGCTGCACGATGATTAAAAATTCGTTAACAGTTTCAGGGTTAGTGCAACGAACGATAATCTTTCGAAGAAGGTGCAAGGTCGATGTTACTTCCCGTAATAAGAATCTGTTTCATTCGTTTCTCTTATATAGTAAACGCACGGAACACATAACGACCTTGTTATCAGTGGCAGCCTCCTTTCGAACGATACACTTCGACTTTCCGTATACCGATTATTTCACGATTGGTCATTTCGTATTTCTTCGTCGACTGCAACACATCGGCTGCTCCAGGCCTAGCAATTTTCAGGCCGCGGCTATTTTTTATCTTTTAACTCGTGAGTAAACCACACACACACGCATACACATACACATACACATCACTTAAAGTGACTCAAATTACGCTAAAAATTGAAGTCGATCTACTCATGCACCTTTTACTTTCAATTCACAGTAGAATTTCCCTTATCTGAATACTGTACTCGTATATTCCATTATACGAATAAAGTGTTATTTAATAATAGAGCTTTATTTTTTTAAAATTACGAAATGCAATAATGGTGACAAAGGCATACAGAATACACGTATATTTTAACAAACTGTTAATCTTCTCAATATTCATTTAAATAGATGACGTTTAGTATAAGAAAGTTTGTGCTCGCTAATATACAGTAGTGGACAAAAGTTTAAGACCAAAGGGTAAAACAAAACAAATTAATTAATTAATACGAAATAGCACGATAAATAAAATTTGTATTCTGTGCTAATCAACAAATAGTGTTCTACCATAATGACGATAAAAATAAGTACAGTAGCGGACAAAAGTTTAAGACGATAGGACAATTTTATGGTAGGCAAATATTGTTCATATATTTATTTTTATCCTCATTATGGTAGAACATTATTTATTGATTATCCTAGAATACGATTACAAAAGAATACGAGGACAAAAATTTAAGACCAAAGGGTCAAAGAAAACAAATTAATTAATTAATAAGAAATAACAGTATAAATAAAATTTGTATTTTATGCAAATTAATAAATAGTGTTTTACCATAATGACGATAAAAATAAGTATATGAACAATATTTGCATACCACAAAACTATGTTTTGCGTTGTCCTGTCATCTTAAACTTTTGTCCGCGAGTGTAGTTCATAGACGAGAGGCTTTACTTTGATTTAAAAATTTTCTACGAATTTGCGTCTATTAAACAAAGTTAGGTTCACTCGTTTTTCTCTACAAGCGTGACAAAAGTGTATTAAATAATAAAAATTCATTTCTCACGAGAAAAATAGAAACATTATAAAATATATTAGGCTGGGGAAAAAGAAATTTATTATTTTTCTGTTAAATTTTTTTCTTATAATCCCAATCTGGCAACAAGCAATTGCTATCTATTTTTATCATTACAAAACTTCCTCAGTGATAGAAAACTGGCATCAGGAGAAGATTGTGAAAATCCCTTAGTCGAGTTTATGGGCCAATAGGGACCAGGATGTTTATGAAAGAGGCATTATGAGATTACCATTAAAATGGCAACAAATTGTAAGACAAAACGGTGCATATTTAACCAAATCAGATAATCCAAACCATATTAAATAAAGTCTTAAAATAAACGTGAAAATAATGAATTTCTTTTTCTCCAAACTTAATATAATCGCTCGCGTATCAAGCGAGTAATATAATTTTGCTATCCGACGCGGGAAAGTTACGCGGAGAGCAATGAAAGTGTTATTGTACGGGAGAAAAAACGAATAAACGTTCCTAGTTCGTAACTTTCAGTCGTTGCACCTTTCCCATTTGCAGCTTTGGCCGTGTGCAGTAGTGCATTACGAGGCATCGATGGTATCATATTAGATTCGTGTCTCTGACGTCGAGAACTTTCAGTCGTTGAAAGTTGAAAACAAGCAAAGTGCACGAAAACGATCTCTGCGATAGGATCGCCGTTGTTAGACGAAAAAAACAGAAGATTTTGAGAAAACGCGGAGTATCCCAAAGCTACTGTCGAGAACGTTTGTATGGCATTAGGTACAGTAGCGGACAAAAGTTTAAGACAAAGGGTAAAAAAAAAAACAAATTAATTAATTAATAAGAAATAACAATATAAATAAAAATCGTATTTTATGCTAATCAGTAAATAATGTCCTATCGTAATGATGATAAAAATAAGTACAGTAACGAACAAAAGTTTAATTCTAAAGGGTGAAAGAAAAAAAAGATTAATTAATAAGAAATAACAGTATAAATAAAAGTTGTATTTTATGCTAATCAGTAAATAATGTTTTATCATAATGACGGTAAAAATAAGTACAGTAGCGGACAAAAGTTTAAGACAAAGGGTAAAAAAAAAACAAATTAATTAATTAATAAGAAATAACAATATAAATAAGAATCGTATTTTATGCTAATCAGTAAATAATGTTCTATCATAATGATGATAAAAATAAGTATATGAACAATATTTGCATACCATAAAACTATGTTTTGCACTGTCTTAAACTTTTGTCTTCTACTGTATATGCAAAACTACCCATCGTTTCTTTGCGAAGACCCAACATTTACTCGTTGCTGTGTTCGTAATCGTTTATAATCTTTTTCACCCTCCTTTCGATCGTTTCTCGTCAGCTTTCAGCTAACCGGTTTGTGGAAACTTAAGCAACACCATAAATTTATAGTGGCCATCAGTTTGCAACAAGCGATGGCAACTTTTGCATGGACCCTAATAACGTTTGCAGGTTTCGTCGAATCTCTAGGGAAACATGAAGATCGCTGTGATCGGCGCTGGATCCGCTGGTCTCGCTGCCCTACGACACTGCACTTCCGGTGTGCGCGGCGTTCAAGTGTGTGTGTTACGAAAACAGACGAATAGGCGGTACATGGGTTTACAGGGAGGAAACTGTTTCGATCGATTCGGTTTACCGATACACACTAGTATGTACAAAAATTTAAGGTAAGTCAACCAAAGAGGCTCGATAAAAGTACATGCACGCAGATCTATAATATTTTCCTGTATCCTGCTCACGATGTATTTGTTAATTCTTACGTTACTACTTACAGTAGCGGACAAAAGTTTAAGATAACACGACAATGCAAAACATAGTTTTATGGTATGCAGATATTTATTTGTTTAAATAATTTACGGGTGAGACCAATTAGGGTACATATGTAAAGTGTACTAGCTCACATATTAAATATAAAATAAGAATGAATAATAACAGTATTTACACCACAAAATAAAATAAAATAAGGTGAATAGTGTAATAATGTAGTAAATTTACATATCGGTAATTTACACATCAAGTTTACACAAATTTAGATATCAGTTTGCAAAAAGAATTGACCGATCCAGAGAAGAAATCTAACTCAAAACTGGTCTTTTCTGCAAGCGTACAGACACTGTTTACAGGTATATTGGTATTGGCGTATCTAATAGTATATTTGCATGCCAGGAATGTTCGTGATGTCAAAATTGTTCACATACTTATTTTATCGTCATTATGGTAGAACACCATTTACTGATTAGCATAGAATACGAATTTTATTCATCGTGCTATTTCTTATTTTTAACGTCATTACGGTAGAACACTATTTACTGATTAACATAAAATACGAATTCCATTCATCGTGCTATTTTTCATCAATTAATTAACCTGTTGCCTTTCACCCTTTTGGTCTTAAACTTTTGTCCGCAACTGTATACGAATAATTATTAATTTGCATACCATGAAACTATTTCTTGCATTGTCCTGTCGTCTTAACACTATTCCTACCACGACCGTCAAATGACCGTTTTTAAAATTGTAATTAAATTTCATATACAGGGTGTTCGGACAGCCCTGGGCTTAAATTGAAAGAGTAACTCCCTGAGACATTCTAAGACGAAAATCAAGAGTAACGATTTTGCGTTTGAGACTTTGTTTACGAGTTATAACTAGTTAAAGATATCGTTTAATCCGGACTGTTCGACGCTTGAGCATCACTGTGGACTCAGCGACGTTACCGACCGAGTTGCCTCGGTTACCCGCTCTCAAGCGTCGAACGGTCCGGATTAAACGATATCTTTAACTAGTTATAACTCGTAAACAAAGCCTCAAACGCAAAATCGTTACTTTTGATTTTCGTCTTAGAATGTCTCAGGGAGTTACTCTTTCAATTTAAGTCCAGGGCTGTCCAAACACCCTGTATACAAGATAATTGAATCGCCTTTAAATTTTAGACATTTCCTCAAATATACGTATAATACATTTTTCAACATTCACTTCTTTTTTCATTGTTTACTTTCTGAGAAAAATTTGTAGTCTGTCTTACGTGGGAATGTCACGGTAGGAATAGGTATACGTGAATTGTCGGTAGGAATAGTGTTAAACTTTTGCCCGCTACTGTACATCTCATTCTCTAAATACCGTACAACGATTGTTTCTATCACGCAGAACCAATCTCCCGAAAGAGGTAATGGGATATCCTGATTATCCTATCCCGGACACTATCGAGAGCTACCTGACCCGCGAGCAAATACTTCAATACTTGAACTCGTATTGCGATCATTTTAATCTTCGCCAGTACATTCGGGTACCGCACAATTTTAAACAGCAACGCAACTTCGTTGGACAAGAAAACAATACTCGATCGCTCGTTTTGCAGCTCCTGCACAACGTGGTGCTGGTGGAGCCGTCGACTGGGGACCGGAAGTGGACGGTGAAGGTGCACGATCTGAAGGAGAACACTGTCCTGACCGAGTCGTTCGACGCGGTTATGGCGTGCAACGGCCATTACTTTCAGCCTAGTGTACCAAACATAAAAGGTCGCGAGATCTTCCAAGGGCAGCAATCGCACAGCCACGATTACAGAGTGCCGGATATCTTCACGGACAAGAATGTGGTGGTTCTTGGCGCTGGACCTTCCGGTATTTCATTTTGCAAATCGTACGATCATTGGCGGATCCAAAGGAAACCCTTTCTAAGAGTCACGATATTTTAAAAGATAGGTGAGCGCAAAGGTTTTGTCGGTTTTGTGTTATGATTGCATGAATTTTTTTTCTTTTTATAGGAACAGTATAGGAACAGCAGTTTTTGAGAAATAGATTTCTTATAAGTAGAGGTTCAAATAATAATTATGATATTTTTAGCACTTGAAATCGACAAAATTTTGTTCACCTATTTACAGTAATGGACAAAAGTTTAAGACAAAAAGACGATGTAGAACATAGTTTTATGGTCCTCAAATATTGTCTATACGTTGATTTCTATTGTTTATCACGCTATTCCTTATAAATTAGTTAATTTAATTTCGTTGACTCTTAAGTCTTAAACTTTTGTCCATTACTGTAGGTGAGCGCAAAAGATTTGTCGGTTTTGTGTTATGATTGCATGAATTTTTGTTTTTTTTTTTATAGGAACAGTATAGGAACAGTAGTTTTTGAGAAATAGATTTCTTATAAGTAGAGGTGCAAATAATTGTTATGATATTTTTAGCACTTGAAATCGACAAAATTTTGTTCATCTACTTACAGTAGCGGACAAAAGTTTAAGACTAGAAGGCGATGTAGAACATAGTTTTATGGTCCTCAAATATTGTCTGTTGATTAATTTTTTTTGTTATTATTGTAGAACACTATTTATTGATTAGCACAGAACGCAAATTTTATTTATCATGCTATTCCTTATAAATTAGTTAATTTAATTTCGTGGACCCTTCGGTCTTAAACTTTTGTCCATTACTGCAGGTGAGCGTAACAGTTTTGTCGATTTTGTGTTATGATTGCATGAATTCTTGTTTTTTTATAGGAACAGTATAGGAACAGTAGTTTTTGAGAAATAAATGTTTTATAAGTAAAGGAGTAAATAATAGTTACAATATTGTAACGCTTGAAACTGACAAAATTTTGCTCACCTATTTACAGTAATGGACAAAAGTTTAAGATAATGTAGAACATAGTTTTATGGTCCTCAAATATTGTCTATACGTTGATTTCTATTGTTTATCACGCTATTCCTTATAAATTAGTTAATTTAATTTCGTTGATCCTTAAGTCTTAAACTGTTGTCCATTACTATTGGTGAGCGTAAAAGTTTTGTCGGTTTTCTGTTATGATTGCATGAATTCTTGTTTTTTTTTTATAGGAGCAGTATAGGAACAGTAGTTTCTGAGAAATAAATGATTTATAAATGGAGGTGCAAACAATAGTTATGATATTCTAACGCTTGAGGTCGACAAAATTTTGCTCACCTATTTACCTAATCGAGTGCGAAAGTTTTACAAAGTTTTAAACGACAGATGTAGAACATCTATAATTGTACTGTAACCATATTATAAGTTTATGTCTATCGATCATATTTAATTTAATCAAAGAAACTAAGCTGGCTGTGTGTAGCATAGAGATCGACAAAACTTTTGCACTCGTCTAATATAATATTACGTGACATTCTGAGCAATTTAAGTATACGCTTAACTCTTTTAGGGTTAAATGGATTAAAACTGGTCCCACCTTTTGTCTAACTTTTTTTCACGATGGAATTATATTTTAACCCATCTCAAAAAGTTGTAGTTACTCATAGTCGAACAGTTTAATATTTTACTAATTGAAAAGAATATTGATTTTTTTTATTAAAAACAAAAATTCTCTGCAACTTTGGTTTTTATTTTCTTTAACACTAGAACCACTGACGATTACAGCGTACTTATAATGCATATGGAACAGATCAGATTGAAAATTACACGAAAAAATATCGAATACACAGAAAACAAATCTTTATTTATACCTTCCACAAGAAAATCATAGTAAATTTTGGAAGCTTTACCATAATGAACCTGAGGTTGCTGTGAATAATCACCAATTGGCCATTTTGATTGCTCTGGACAATTAAAGAGTACTTATTTACATGGAAGAAATTAACTTGAAAATTACATGAAGAAATAGTCAGTACAGAGAAAACAAATTTTTATTTATACCTTCTGCAGAAAACCATATTAAATTTTGGAAGCTTTACCATAGTGAATCTATAAGGTTGCTATGAATAATCACCAGTTGGCCATTTTGACTGCTTTGGTAATTCCAATTCAAACATATTCAGAACATATTCTTGTGACTACTGCTGTTACTTAAAAGTAGAAGATAAAAGACAATTAAAGTGTACTTATTTACATGGAATAAATTGACTTGAAAATTACATGAAGAAATAGTGAATTCATAGAAAGCAAATTTTTATTTATACCTTCTGCAGAAAATTATAGTAAATTTTGGAAGCTTGGTAAAGTGAATTTATAAGGTTGCCATGAATAATCATTAGTCCGTCATTTTAACTGCTCTGGTAGTTCTAGTGTTAAAATCGTGTGCCTCAAAGAGTTAAGGTGCTCGCTAATGCAACGTTGATCGTTTAAACTGTAGTACCAGATAAGAATATTAAAATATAAATTGCAACCAAATTTTAAGTCGCGTGAAAGACGATATAAAAGCCACTTTCACGCGTTTCGACCCCCTCGAGCAACGCACTTGGATCCGCCCCTGCGCGAAACCTCGTGTTTCTGCAAGGTACGTTTTAAACATTCGTCTGATTTATAAATATAACAGGAATGGATTTAGCTTTGGACATATCGAAGAAAGCGAGGCGTGTGTTTTTGAGTCATCACTTGAAGGATCCCATAGGCACCGTGTTTCCCGAAAACGTCGTTCAGGTGATCGTCGCCGGGGGAGCGAATAAAAATTATTGTCTTATAGAACGGGAGATCGTGTAAAACATGTTGATGTTGAATTTTGCAGAAGCCAGACGTTAGAGAACTGATGGAACGCAGCGTGCTCTTCGAAGACGGCACCAACGAGCCGGTGGACGCGGTTTTCTACTGCACAGGTGATGTTTACCGAATTTCACCCGCGAAATGCTCTATTTAACTTTCTTCTCCATTTTTTTTCTCTCTGCGCGATCAAAGGGTATAAATATAGCTTCCCCTTTCTGAGTGAAAAATGCGGAATACGGGTGGATTCCAACATGGTGACACCGTTATGGAAGCATCTGGTATCGATTGAAAATCCCACCCTTGCCTTGGTCGGTCTTCCCTTTTATGTGTGCGCTTTCAGCATGTTCGACCTGCAGGTGCGACCTCGAGGAAAATTGATATTATAAACGCATCTTTTTCCTTTTTTACCTTTTTTTTTTTTTTTTTATCGCGTGAACTAGTTCAACACTTAACCGACCGAATGGGGAGACCTCCCATTTTTTTCTTTGTCAATTGATTCTATTTACTTTAGTTATTGGTCAGTTTTGAACTGGAGTTGAGTTTGTTAAAAATTGTACTTTGGAAGAAGTTATGGAAGTTAATTTAAGATTAACTAATAATAAAAATGAATAAAATCAATGGCAGAGTTA
Organism: Tetrapedia diversipes; assembly: GCA_033822845.1. NCBI lineage: Eukaryota > Metazoa > Arthropoda > Insecta > Hymenoptera > Apidae > Tetrapedia > Tetrapedia diversipes. The sequence goes on from JAOPTO010001179.1 coordinate 81,230, forward strand.
ATTAATTAATTTGTTTTCATTGGCTCTTTGGTCTTAAACTTTGTTCGCTACTGTACATTTACTATACGAGGGAAAAGTGATCATGTTGTATTAAATATTTCAGATTTACAAATTTCGATTTAATATTTTGATGAGAGATCTTTCCATTCGATTGGTTAAGTGTTAATTAATTAATTTGTTTTCTTTGTCTTAAACTTTTGACCGGTACTGTATATTTATTACACGAGAGAAAAGTGATCGTCATATTAAATATTTTAAGTTTACAAATTTCGATTTAATATTTTGATGGGAGATCTTTCCATTCGATTGGTTAAGTGTTAATTAATTAATTTGTTTTCTTTGTCTTAAACTTTTGACCGGTACTGTATATTTATTACACGAGGGAAAGGTGATCATCTTGTATTAAATAATTTAAGTTTATAATTTTCGATTTAATATTTTGATGGGAGATCTTTCCATTCGATTGGTTAAGTGTTAATTAATTAATTTGTTTTCTTTGTCTTAAACTTTTGACCGGTATTGTATATTTATTACACGAGGGAAAAGTGATCATCATATTAAATATTTTAAGTTTATAATTTTCGATTTAATATTCGATTGGCTAAGCATTAAGTGTGAGTCATTGTTTAACGATCGAAGGTACGGTTCCTTCTGCGTTATTGGTCCGGCAAGGAAAACTTCCCTAGCAAGGAGGATATGTTACGAGACGAGGCGGACGAATTGAGAAGTCGCGAGAAAGAGGGCCTGCAGAAGAAGCACTTTCACATGATGGGATTTAAACAGGATCGTTACTACGACGACCTGGCAAATACAGCTAAGATAACGCCGTTGCCACCGGTGCTGACGAAACTGCACAACGAGAGCAGTATGCGTTTTCTGGACGACCTGGTGCATTATCGGGAGAGCAGATACAGGATCATCGACGATTATAATTTTATTCAACTCTGAGATCATCCTCGTGTGGTTCGCGACGGGAAATGTACATCGATCGACTTCGTACAATTAGCATAAAGATATTTTGTACACGACAGATCCAATTATAGCGATTATGTAAGACAAACTGAATAATACCGCTTTCTTTTCCTATTTTAAGACAATAACACGTTGAGAGAGATCGTGGAAATATTTGTTGATTATGTAATAGGATAGTGAAATAGAAAATGCATTTATATATCGATATCGATCGTGTCCCTTTCGCTTATCTAAAACATCGAAATATCTACGGATGCATTTTACAAGTTTTGAATATCGCGCCATGAATTAGTGCGTGATCGAACCGTAAGGTGATGCCTGAACGCGAACGTCGGTTAAATGCCTCGGTTACGTGCGGTGCAGTATTGTGTGTGATGTAGCTGTGTGACGAGCGCGAGTACGTTTCATTCCATTATCATTTCGAAATGATGAGCATTTCCGCGGTCCCGAAGTGATTCAGTGCCGAAATATTTCAGCCCGTTTTTACGGCTGATCCACGATGGTTGAATCAATCGGGAAGCATATCGAGAGAAATCAGCGTAAGTAGAGCCCCGCGAAAAAAATAGCTATGGAATATATGTTTTTCTAGTCCGTGCTATCGTTATTTTTCTACTTAGTAAATTTCATGCAGCCCTGACTGTACATGACCGTAGTTGAGAAAACAAAAAATAACGTTTCGGTGTACAGGAGAAAAATGGAAATCTCTTGGGAATCTCTTGGATCTTTCACCGCGGCAAAAAATTTTATTTACGTCGAGAGTGCCTGATGTTACTTTTCTAGATAGAAAGTTGCATTCAATGATGCGCGATATGTGGGCTACACACAGGCTCTCTCGGGTGAATGCATTCACGTCCGCCGTGTATCGTGTTCCTCTTCTGTTTTATGTAATTTTACTACGGACACCTGTCCGTCAGGATCTCGAGTATCGGTGTTCAGGCTAATGTTAGGAAACTAGCCATGCTTTACTGTCAACATTTTCGTTTCTCTTATCTGTCAAATGTTTGGAATAACCGATAAAGAAATCGTCGGTTGTTGGAGACTACCAGTTTCAATAACGCGATTACTTAGCTGCACGTAACTAATCCTAAAAGAACGTAGAGAATGTTTTAGGGCATCACGTAAAATGTGTCACAATTCGTGAAATATAATCTGTAGTTCGGATACGGTATATTGTTGCCGGCTGTATTTCATGTCTCCTATGAATATTTGTTGTATTTTTGTTTCATACTTTATTGTACTATTATTCTATAATTCTTTATTTTGTAAATTAAAGTATTCTATTATTAACTGATATTTTATTTAAATCAAATAAATTGTATTAAAAAAAAATTGATTCATCTTTGTAATTGTCTAAATTTAATTTTTTGTATGATTTGATAGGGTATTAAGGTGGAATTAAGGGAATTATAAAATGGCTACAAAAACAGAAGATACAACATCTATTGATAATACCAATGATGGTACAAAAATAATTACCTTTCATTGTTCTTAAACATATTGATATATATGTTGCTACATTATATGTAATTCTAGGAGAGAGCATGGACAAAGAAGTACTAGCAATTAGTGGAAATGATGAAGGCAGTCATCGTATTCCACCTACATATTTGTACAATTCAGGTTCTGAACAAAACATAGGAATATCTAACCAAGAGCAAAGCAACAGAAATCGTACTCAAGCTACAGAAGATCAGTTAGGACCTTTGCCACAGAATTGGGAAAAAGCTTACACAGAAACGGGAGAAGTTTATTTTATAGAGTACATATGATATTGATTATATGTTATTTAAAACATATTATATTTGTTGTATTATTATTTAAGTAATTTATGTTCATTTATAATTATTTCACAGCCATAATACAGGTACTTCTCACTGGTTAGATCCACGTTTGTCTAAATTTCAAAAAAGATCTCTTGAAGAATGTTTGGATGATGAATTACCTTATGGTTGGGAGAAAATAGATGATACACTTTACGGTACATATTTTATTGATCATGTGAACCGTAGAACTCAATATGAAAATCCTGTTTTGCAAGCCAAACGGGCGCAACAAAGTTTGGGGGAAAGAAAAAGCCCTAATTTTACAAGAAACCCTGATAAATTAAAAGGACAGAGAATAAGAACAACTCTGATAAAAAGTTCAAGAGGATTAGGATTTACAATTGTTGGTGGAGATGATTCGGTAGAAGAATTTTTACAAATTAAAAGTGTTGTACCAAATGGTCCAGCATGGTTAGATGGAAAACTGCAAACTGGTAATGTATAAAATCACACAAATATTCTCTTTTATAGGATGAGTATTTTTGAAATTTGAAATATTATTACAGGAGATGTCTTAGTATATGTTAATGACACATGTGTTTTGGGTTTTACACATAATGAAATGGTAAATGTTTTCAAATCAATTAGCAGTGGTGAGACTGTTACATTGGAAGTGTGTCGTGGTTATCCATTGCCATTTGATCCGAATGACCCAAACACAGAAGTTGTTACTACTATTGCAGTCAATGCACCAGGTAAAAATCTCATTAAATTATAATATATTTTTACTAGAAGAATAAATTTTATTTCCTCAGATATTTTAACAGAAGATCCCAGAATGTACATGGATTTAGACCCTGCTCTGCAAAGTAATGGCCGCTTCAATTTTCTGGATTCTACATTCTTGCCAGTACATAATCTTCAAAATGGTGAAAATCTTGCCACAACCTCTGTTAACTCAATGCCAGATCTTTGTATTTCGGATAAGATTAATACAATTAAAAGACCTAGTAGTACAGATATCTTACTGTCTGAAAGCAGTGATTTAAACGACTGTAAAGACCCATCAATGTCTTCCAAACCAGAATTTCTCAGTATTGCAATTGTGAAGGGTACTATGGGATTTGGATTTACAATAGCGGATTCTGCTCACGGTCAGAAGGTTAAAAAAATTTTAGATCGTCAGCGTTGTAAAAATTTAATGGAAGGTGACATTTTAGTTAATATAAACGATATCAATGTAAGAAACATGTGTCATTCGGAAGTGGTACAAGTTTTAAAAGATTGTCCTCGTAATGAAGAAGCATTGATACATGTACAAAGAACAACATCAAAATCGAATGAAAAGAAGGAAAAGAATTCACAAGATTTTTTTAGAAGTAAGACACCGACAGCTGATATTTATAGTACTCAAACAAAAACTGTTGTACCGAGTCGACCGAAAACACCACTTATCGATACTAGGAATCATCCAAAATCGCCTCCTGGTGCAGTCAGATCAAATTGGAATGAACAAAGTGAAAATGAACTAAATCCACTCGATAATCGATATAAATACTCGGAATATACGCATAGCATGTATTACAACGATCCATATAAAGCAAATATTACTAATTTATCTGATAATTTTGCTACAATGACGAACTTGGATGATGATTCTGTAAGAAATAGCACAAAAAGAGATTGGGTTACAAATGACAAATTAAATATAAATAATGATGTATATTCTATTGATATACCTCACCATGACAACATGCTGAAGCAAAATGGATGTTTACATTCAGATTATTATAAAGACTTATATACCCCTCAATCTCATTCTCAATATAGTGAACATGATTATAATGTATATTCTATTGGACAAGAACAGAATGTTGATACCGGTGAAATATGGGATAAACGAAAAGAGACTACTAGTTTTGAGCATGAGCAACCACATTCCAGTTCGATACCACGGTAAATCCTTTAAATTCATTTATTTCTCAATTTCTATTCAACTAAAAAAAACTACCATTTATATTTTAGGTATCCTCGATATAGCAACGAGTTAGTGTGCCCAATAGTCCCTGATATAGAATGGATAGAAACATTGGTTACCTTAGTAAGACAAGATACAGGATTTGGATTTAGAATAGTTGGTGGTACTGAAGAAGGATCTCAAGTAAGTTAAAATTGTTAATATTTCCAATTAAAGGAAATCAGAAGTATTGATAATGTAATTGTCAGCAGGTTTCAGTTGGACATATAGTACCTGGTGGTGCCGCAGATTTAGATAACAGGTTAAACACAGGTGATCTAATTATGTCCGTCGATGGTGAAAGCGTAATGAATTCGTCACACCATCATGTTGTTCAGTTAATGATAGCTGCTGCTCAGAATGGCAGAGTTACTCTTGGAATTCGTCGACGAATTAATACCCAAGAGCATCTTCCAGAAAATCTTCAAACTTCATATAATAGACAAATGAATCTCCAATATCCTTATGATGTAACGGTTACTAGAATGGAAAACGAAGGTTTTGGTTTTGTTATTATTTCATCTGTTAATAAAACTGGTTCAACGATAGGTAGAATAATCGAAGGTTCACCCGCGGAAAGATGCGGGCGATTGAATGTTGGAGATCATATTCTTGCTGTTAATCACGTAGATATTACAAACGTTTGTCATAAAGATATTGTGAATTTAATTAAAGACTCAGGTTATTCTGTAACTTTGACAATTGGTTATCCTCTTGATGATTGTTGTAGTAATACTTCTCTATCTCAAAAGGTATTGCATAACTTTGAAATAATCTGTAATTAAATGTAATGTGTAATTTGATATAAATATATAATATTTAATAAATTACTTTAGGATGAACCAACATGCGATGGAGATGGAGGCCAATATCATGCTGTTGAATTAACTCGTGGAACAAGAGGATTTGGTTTTAGCATTCGTGGCGGGCGTGAGTTTCAGAATATGCCATTATTTGTTTTACAAATTGCAGAAAATGGCCCAGCATCCATTGATAATCGGTTAAGAGTAAGTACAATATTATAAGAATATAAGTTTTTCATATAGTTAATGGTTTTTTAATATAATTTGCAGGTTGGTGACCAAATAATTGAAATAAATGGAATTAATACTAAAAATATGACACATACAGAAGCCATTGAAATTATACGAAACGGTGGACCATCCGTTCGACTCTTAGTTCGACGCGGTTGTCAGATGCCTTCAGTGGTAGGTGCTCCTCCACACCTCTACGATATGAATATATGAAATTAACCATTCTAAATAACAAAATATTAATATTAAAAATATTAACGATATTTACTCCTGCAAGTGATGATACTAATGCTAACGTTATCCTTGTATAACTTTCCTTGATAATTTTATATGAAGCTTCAGAGTTTAACATTAGGACCATATGAAAAAAACAAAATACTTAAAGACAATACGAAAAAGAAAAGAATAATTGCAAGAGGTTGTTTTATTGCAGTGAGAGTTAGATTAATACTGTTTTGCAGTACTGACATTTGGTACAGAAATATCTGGTGCAAACGGAAAACAGTGTGTTATATTGTATATTTTATGGAGTTGGTTATACATATATGTAGGTATGTAGTAAGATATATACTTTTTATATGCGACACGTTGAAATCAATTTTTACAACACTTACATGTCGTGCAGCTTTTATATTTGATAAGATTATTTACGTAAATACTAGAGCTTCAAATTATATATATTGCAGTTCAGTAATATTAATACAAATACCGAGGACATGGTTGTTGATTCTCAATGAAATGAATTATACTTTACAATAGTATTAATATTAATTACGTATTAATTATAACATTTTGATAATTAAAATAAGAAGTTTTTATATACTTTTAAGTTGAAGGAAGGAATGCGTGAACGACTTTTCTTGCAGCTATAAATGCGACTTATAAAAAGTCCGATTTATAGGGATGATACTTGCTCATTCTAACAAAATTGGACTGGTGCTAACTGTGTATTTAAATGATCTAATTTCCGGAGAAAAAGATTAATTCATCCTAACACGTGTGATAGCTTGAGAGTATTGTGCCTTGCGCGTGTTCCATATTTAATAACAAAATTACTAAGTAAAAGCTTTTGCTTCTCAAGCAACTATAAATTTTGTATTGAACTTCGTTATAGAGTAATCTCACAATCGACCAAATAAGTATTCGACCGATTGATGAGGGTACCCCACGCAGGCATTTATTGAAATTACCCGAGATCGGTGTGCACCCTAAAAAACGTCAGAAAGTTCGATTTTTCATTTTACTCAACTGCTGTTCATCCAAAAATAGATATTTATGATAAGCAAGCATTTAATGTAAATGGGAGTGACATTTTAGCCGTGATAAGTTCATTTTTTATAAAATTAAATATCAACGTTCATGAAGAAGAATCTCGAGATTTTTTACCACTTTACTATTTTGCATTTTTTGTAAAATTTAACCATAATTATATATTAAAATGCATTGTATAAGCGTGAATTAATGTAAACGAATATGACGAAATATGAATGTTAATGGACCACGATCTATTTGTAATAACAAATAGTATTGATACCCATGTAACATACCGAAGTCACATATTTTAATATCTATGTAAGAAAACGATTTTGCACTGATAAATTTTCAACTAAAAGACTCACAGACTGAAAAGTGTCATCTAAATTAAATATTTTCATATTCTCTGAGGTATATACAATACTCAGAAATGTTTTAATAAATCACTGACTTAATATTGTTGTGGCCTTGATCATGAAATTGTACACTTTCGAGTATGTGTATACAACTTTTGAAGAATTTCATTGAATTTAGTAACTGAAATCTTTATTATCCTACTTTTTGAGCAGCATCTGAAGAAGAATATTGTCGATATTGTTTTTGCTTTATAAGTATTTATTATAACTGTATGAAACATATGCATATAGCAATAATTAAATTAAGTACTCTTACAACCAAAGAAGCAAATGCACTTATCAACCATTTTGAGATGCAGTACAGAAGATCAGTATAAAGAGAACATGTTACTGCATTAATTACTTAGCGTTCTAAGTTTCCGTTGGGAACGTTATCTTTTCTGCATTGATTACACAATAACATGTATAATAAACAAATGACAATGGAAAGAAAACCATGAATGAGATCAGAATTATGAGTGGAAGCGAACTTTGTTTATCAAAACAATTTCTTCCGATCTTTCTGCGATATTAAAATGCGTTGAGTGTATAAAAAATTAATATATTTCTTTTATTAGTAAGTCAATAATGACTAGGCAAAAATGTTTGGCAAAATATGGAAAACAAATTATAGTGATTTAAAAAGATTGGAATATACGCATGTAATTTCATTGTTTATATTTGTTTAAATAAGTAACTTTACCGTGAAAGATGTAAACGATAAATAGCGATAAACGCATTTAAAATTTATCTATATTATAACTATTGTGTTTATTTTTTATAATTAAACATATATATATATATACACACACGCATATACAATTTGTATATTATGTAGGATATTATAAACAAGTTTAAAGTAATTGTAAATATATACATAATAAAAAAATTGTGCGATATTATTGATGATTATAAGCTCCGCAAGGGAAGCAATACTTTTTTAGTTGCATTGTATTCATAACTTTTATAATTTGAATATTAAAAAAACTCTGTAATTTCTGTAATCTTATTACGATTTTGTCTCTTGCCAAGGATTATTTTAAAAATTGATTAAAAATTATGATATCCTGTACTTATTAATTGGAAGTATTTTCTCGTCAAATATAAAACTTTATTTTTTCACTATCATGTAGTTAGATAAATTTTTATAGCGTTTCATATTTATTACCGAAAAATATTTGGTATTGTACATGTTCGTTAGCATCAATAATCGTTGATTACGATATAAGTGAATTTGAAAGGTCAACGTTGTTATTAAAATTTTATTATACGATCATTATATCATTGTTGATACATGTATCGATAATAAATATCTACAATTAATAATGTTGAGTCCGCCTTTTAATGAAAACTAACAGATCTTATGTACCAGATTAAAAAAGCTAACTGAAGTTTTCTTTAAAATGTAATTTACTTTATGGTGTGATCTATGAAACTTTGTAGTATTCAAATAAGCAAATATTCCAAGGAGATTTATTTATCGATAAATTGTAAGGAAGGTACTTAAAAATGAATATCTTAATGGTTTAAAAACAGCGCCTGTTGAAAGATATCGCGGTCAACAATGAAGCCTGCGCCTACATTTCCAAGAATGCGGCGCTTGACGTCTTGTGACGTCAGTCAATGTCGTCAAGTTGTAACATACGAAACGTGTTTTTTAAGCTTTTTATTTTCCACTTTCTTTGAAACAGTTAAAACTTATAACTAGGACTATCTCGTAAATTCTGTAGTTTCGCGGATTATGTAACAAATTGACGCGATAGTTTTCGCTGTATCGCTCGATTTCTCACAAAGGATCATTGATATGTTGGCATCACTGTCGATTGATCGCACGTATTTTACCTAGAATGTGTATCATATATATTTATTCCTGGGTCCCTCTGGGCGAATGTAAACAGAATTTTTTCGCAAATATAAAGTGACACGGCCAATTTATGTGGCTGCGGCTCGTGCGTGGAAGCTGTGAGTCGTGATACTGTGCTGACTCTATCTTTGCAGTTTGCAAGACCTCGAGTATTAAGTCTTGAACGCGTTACGGTGTCCAGAAGATATACCCAGCGGGTAAAACGGGTTTGCGTTCGACCGCCCGTAGTGTATTAAATCCAGTGAAGTAGTGTGGAGATGGTTTAGGATACATGGAATTGCAATGAGGGATCTGCAGAAATTCGTGGATTGCTCACTGACGGTGAGTACTCTGAAACGAGTGGCACCCACGTATGAGTGTTTTGGACTTTCCCAGCTCTCGAAAAATATGTCGTATCGGACGGTATCTCTGTAAAATAAGTATGTACTTTTTAATCCTATAATTTTCATATTTGATCGGACATATATTTTCTACGTGCTGCAACATTCTGTATGTTAAATGTGATGCATATGCCTCGTTACATACATTGTTTCGCGTGTTTGTGCTATGTATGTTAAGTTAGCATTCGTGATATCACACACAATCTTCCATGCAGCTACACAGACATATACACGTAGCAAGACAGAATACGAGCTAGAGGCATCTACTATATGGAACGCGTTACTCCGTGGACACAGCGTATGCTCGTAAATAAACAATTGTAGCACTTATAACGCGATGTGCGTCTCAAATATCTGCAAGCATGCTCTATAATTTCACGGTAGAAATGACTCCACTGTATCGTACCAAATAATTTATGTATGAATGATAAATGTTATACAGTTCTCTATACGCGCGCGCGCGTGTGTGTGTACATGAATTTCTTTTTCCTCCTTGTCACACAACACTGTGATGACTGATTACGTTTTGGAATTATCAGTTTTCCTAATACTACGATAATTATTTTTCTAGTAAACAGCAATAACAACAATTTATGACGAATACAATTATTTGAAAAAAATGTTAATAGTATAATATATTGCATTCCAGCATATTATTAATTTTCATTTTGTTTATTGTATTCTTATTTTATTAGTTATTACATTGTAGTGTTTTGAATTAATAAAATGACATATATCTTGTTTATTTAATATTTTTCCTTGTGTTCATTTTAATTACTATTGCTTGATGTACTATGTAATTTTAATATAGTAAACATAATATATAATTTTGTTTGAAGTATTTAATTGTAGACCTTTTTGAAGAAAATAATGTATAATAGATTTAAAATAAAATTGAATAAGTTCAAAGACTAACTTATAAGTCAATTCATGTCCATTAAAAATAACAGTTTATTCAGAGTTGGAATTCCAATTCTTGGGAACCCTCTCAAAATCTTGTGTGAGCTATATATCGAACAATGGTATTCAATCTACTGAATGAATAATTCATTCCACATCTTTTATCTGAGCAAGTTATCTCCCTGATTTTAGTTTGTTCCTTCTCTCATTTGGTATGCGTCTATGGCATAACACCATAGCATACGAAAGTACCATTCAATACATCTACATACGCAACATTTAAAGTATATGTCCATGATACTGTATTTTTCATGTGTTTTACAATAATTATCATATTTCTATCAATAATTATATTTCACTTTCACTATTCTACATATTTTTGTTTTGCTGCTTAATATTAGCAAAATGTTTCATGCTAGAAGATTAAGAAGTTTACCTTCTAGGAATTAATGGAAGTACAACATAAAAATGTAGAAGTGATATGTTATGACCTTGAGTTTACCAATCAGTAGTATATTTCATCTCAATAGTTGCAGTGTTATCTTTAGTTGCAAGAATATAAGGATTTATTTGGAGTTTAACTTTGGGATCATACTGTTGAATTATTAAATATTTTAATTTTTGTTTTCATATATAATTATTTTAATGTAATGTTAAATTTATGTTATTATTATTAACTTTAATTACAAGTTAATATGATTTTAAGTAATAAATAATATTTTTTGTCTTTTCAGTGATGGGAGCGCAAGATGTCTTCAACCAAAACAAATCCCAAAAGATTTCAACAAGAAATGTTTCAATCTTCATGCTTAGATTACAAAACTGCATTAAAACATAATAATGTTGATATCAGTTCAAATGAATGTAGAATGACAAAAACTCTGTGCTATAGTTCAGAGCAGTATGAAAATATTAGTGCATGTGTAACAAATAATACTTGTCTGCCTCAAAAGGTAGATATAATTAACAGGATAAAAAATGATTTGTGTGACACAGCTGAATTTTCAGCAACTATTAAGTATTCATCTGATACATATTCAGTTAATCATTGTATGTTAACTGAAAATGTTAATTTTAATTGTAATTGTGATATAATGCATTCTGAAAAACATAAACAAAACTCACAAAGTTATTTGTATTCTTTATATAATGTATGGAAAATTGGAGCAGATAAAAACCTGCCATTACAGTACACAAAAAAAGTTGGTACACAGTGGAGGAATTGTTTTTGGAGAAAATTTTTAATCCCTTTTGTTATTTTATTATTATGTTCAACATTATGCAGTGCAGATTCCACTCAATGTGCAATTGGTTTAAAAACACCAGGCAGTAAGTTAAATATAAATCTTTTAAATTTATAATTGAAAGATATTTATATATATATATATTGTTGAATTTTAACAAATAGGTTCAGTTAATTTTGAGCTGTTATAGCATTTGTAACTTAGTACTGCAGCTGAGTTTATAAATAATACTTGGTTCTTATATCTCCTTTTGGAATTCTAGTCTTGGTGCTAAATGTATATGTCTATATTTAATACACTAGATGTACAGTATAAGCTAAGATTTGAAATAAAGTGTATTTTATTAGATCTTTCATTTAAAATATCAATTTGGAAATAATGATGAAAATTTATTTTCAACTTAAATTTACAATGCTTTTTTCTTAAGGGACTTGGCCACAAGGTGACATTGTTCTTGAATATGGACAATCTTTAAGAATACTTTGTATACTAAATCAGTCATTTGTGAAAGCTGAATTTCCTGGAAAAAATGCCTCAGATCTTGTATTCTTTCGTAACAAAAAAGAAATGGATCCACAATTTATTACAATTATTAATGAAACTACAATTTCATTGGATGTAAAAAAACCTCCACCTGCAGAAGATATGTATTACTGTAAATTACGGCTACAAGATAATTATGATAAACAACATGAAGCAGTTTGTTTGAATAAAGTTGTAGTTGGCTGTAAGTACTATTTTTTTAAATAGTATTGTTACATATCTTAAATAATTTTAGAGTAAAAAATTATAATTGATTCTCTATTCTGTACAATCATTATTTTAATATTTCTAGTATTACATAATAGTATACATAATAACGTATAATAGTTAAAATTAATTATAATACTAATAAGTAATGTTATTAGTTATACTAGTTATTAGTATAATGTAACTTAATTGTTCTTATTAAATGATGTCATTCATATGAGTTTATCTAGATAGGTCAAAAGGGATTTCATGGAAACAAGAGTGGGTATTGAGTGTCTTCTTTCATTAGACCTATAGGAATATCATTCAATATGCTTTGTATCTTGGAATTCATACTTGACTATCATTTAAGATAAGATCATGAAAACAGAAGGCTTTTTGTATAAAGAGTCATTTATAAATATTTTTAGTATAGCATTTTGAGAACTTCAAAAACGAGCAAGTATAATTTATTTATTAATTATTGGCAGTTAAACCTCAAGAGCCTCAAAACTTTAGCTGTGTATCTCATAATTGGGAAAATATGACTTGCTCGTGGGAACCTGTTCAGAATTACGTTACAACGAGATTTACGCTTGTATTTAAATTGCCGGGAAGGGCAGGAGGTCGAAAATTATATCCGTGTCCGAAGAAGGATCAGAAACCAAACACGTGTTTCTGGGACTCATCTACCGACCCAATTTATCGACAGCCTTACGAATATTATACATTTATATTGAATGTAGAAAACGTTCTGGGAAATACCAGTTTTACATATAAATTTCATCATTTTGCTCATGGTTTGTATTTATTACTTTTTCAACTTATTTTGATATTATATAAATGATATGACTTACATCATTTTATAAATGTTTCTAGTTATTCCTGGAAAACCAGTTAATTTTTCAATTATTAATAAAACATCTGATAGTGCATTATTATGCTGGACTGTGCCTTTTCCAATGCACAATTTTCCACCTGGATTACACCATAGGATTATGTATCAAAATCAATGGGATCATCAGAAAACTTGGCAAGTGAGTTTAGAAGATTATTTGTGTTATCATAAGATAATGTATTATTGGAAAATATATTATTCACAAATAATGAACTTATATTAGGTAATCAATATTACAAATGATATTCACATGCCTAAAAGATACTACAATCTTACTGGGTTGGAGTATGCTAATACTGTATATGATGTACGAATTTTTATGAAAAGTGCAGTAGCAAATGGGGAAGATAAGTGGAGTAATTTTAGTCACCAAACTTTTAGAACATCGCCGAGATGTAAGTTGTATTTCTTATAATTTTAATTAACTAGCAGATATTTTCCAAAATATTTTTTTATATTTTTATGTATTTGATATTTTAGTACCTGGCCGTCCTCCAAAAACTGATATTGGAAGCTTTGAAATAGCGGAGAACAGTGCTAGCAGGGACGTATATTTGTACTGGCAAACTATACCACAATACTTAGAAAATGGTGATAATTTCACATACGTTATCGATCATGTAGAAGAAAGTGGACGAAAATTGTCACTTGTTCCGAACGAAACCACCAGAACATATGCTAAATTTAAAGGAATTAGCTTTCTCAGTTATAGATTTGAAATTATTACGACAAACATTGTTGGATCAAATAAAGAACGTGCTAAAATTATTGTACCTAGTAAATACGAAAGTAAGATAATAAAAATTCAATCATTTTCATAATGTTTAACTTATATATACGTGTGTTACAAATGAAATAATATTACATTTATGTTACAGTACCGCACGAACCCATAGCGTTTACAAAAATTGCGTTTGATGGAGGCTTATATGAATTATCTTGGAAACCACCTCTTATGAATAAAGAAATCACAAATTATACAATTTTCTGGTGTGATAACGAACGCGACCGTCCTTATCAGTGCACTGTATGTATTTGTTAGCTACTGACAGCTTCAGCAATAAAAAAATAATAATACTAACATGGCTATTTACAGGGTTATTTAGATTGGGTTCATGTTTCGAAAAACACAACGATTTATAATATGACTGTGCCAGATCCTGACAAAGTGTACCAGTTTGCGATTTCTGCAAATACTGCGAAAGGTAGTAGTGGCATGGTATGGGCGTCATGCACTGTAATACATAATAAAGTCGTTGGAAAAATGAAATCTGTGTGGATCAACCGAATCGGTTCAGATTATATTGAAGTTGGCTGGAAATTAGATTGTTCGGATCGTATTGGCATAGTAGAGGGATTTAATATTTATTATTGTCCTATTGTTTCTCCATATAATTTAAATTGCAAAGGACCGAAACTTAATACAACGATAAAAGCTGATCCTCATACCATTCATGGTGTTGTGAACAACTTAAAACCATATACAACCTATATGTTAGCCGTCGCTGTTTTAACGAAAACTGGCGAAGGATTGCATAGTGATCCGTTATATAATACAACTCTCGAAGCTGCTCCAACAACTCCACCGCAAGACGTAAAAATTATTAATGTGACAAATACAACAATGTACATTACATGGAAACCACCAGAAGCAATGAATGGTGTATTGCGATATTATGAGGTTTACTATAACGAACGTTCGCAAAAAGTTGAAGAAGCAAATCATATTGAATTGAACAATTTATTAGCATATACGAACTATAGTATTAGTGTAACAGCGTGTACAGTATCTTGTAGTGTAAAATCACCTGCGATTCACAAAATTACGAAAATTGGAATACCAGGAAGGATTAATGAACCTAATGTACGCTTTATGAATTCTAGCCAAGTAATTGTTATCTGGAATAAGCCTCGATACACTGCTGGACACTTAGATTATTATGAAATATCTTCAAGTGATGGTGAAATACAAAATAGTACTAAAACAGGTAATTTAAAAGATAAATATATTTCTTGAAATTGCATTCTCATTATTAATGTTCTTTTGATAAATATTACAGAGGCTCAGTTACCTATCCCTGACTGCAAAACTATAGGACGAGAAAGATTATATCAGTTTCGAGTAAGGGCTGTTAATATTGCACCAGATAATAAACACTTAAAGGGTTCTTGGTCTGAGCCTGGTGAGGGAAACTGTTATAGTGATGGTATGCCTATAATTTGTTCTTCTTTTGCTGACTTTTTAATCGAAGCAATTATTTGATAATTTTATTACATTACAGGGCCATCCTTCAGAGTATGGATTATAATATGGGTGTTAGGAGGTGTTAGTATATTGGCAATTTTTCTTTGTGTTGCACACTTATCAAAGAGGTATGAATACTTTTATTATACAGATTATGTTATAAAATAAACATAATATCATTTATGTGTACTTCTATTTGTTATAGGATGTGGCTAAAGTGTAAAGCTATGCAGGATGTTGAAGTCAAATTACCACCAGGATTAACACCAAATATGGTATTGTATACAAGAATGTACCGATGACATCAATACCAGAAGATTTACATTTGCTACTTACATTTGTGTTTTTGTTACAGAAGCTTCTTCAAAAGGTGGGCGAACAACATATACGACAGTCTTCCGCTGATTCAAGTGGTTGCTCAAGCGGTCAAGAATCTGTTACCTCTTCGCTCACATCAGACTCTCAAGTTTCAAGTGATAGCGGTACAGAGATAGATCCAATGCCGGTATCGCCTAACAAATTGCTCGAAACGCTACCACCTTGGGAATCTCCGAGTTTGCGTCAAAGAAATGTTGGAACCGCTAGACCTGCAGATACAACACGCTGGGAACCGTGTGTAAAAGCTGCAAAATCTGGAGAGCCTATTATCGGAGACACGTTATCCTTGGCACGTTCTACACCTAATTTAACCGACAGTACAGGTTACACAACTTCACCACATACTTGGTCTTCGACCGGTTACATTAGTATGCTGTCATCAGAAGAGCTATCTAGTAATCCAAGTCCTGTTCCTAAGGAATCTGTAACTGCTAGTGGTTATAGTATTATAGGAACAGTTCCTAAATCGGGAAAGTCAAAGTCTGAGGATGATAGTGATGTAACGGAATCTACCGCAGATACATTAATACCCTTCAAACCAGAATCTAAATCTACAAATTCATATATAACTTTAGCGTCTTTGGAACAGAAACAAAAGGACAAGAAAACTATTGATTCTTTGAGTGACTTGGATGAGTTAACATTTACTGAATCGAACAAACCGAAACTAGAATCTTTGATTCCGTTCTCAACTACTGACAAAGCTTCTAAATCATACGTGCAGACCGGTTTAATCGATTCACTAAAAACACCGTTCACTCTGAGCAGCACTGATGGTACAAGGAACACGTTAATGTCTACTCCGTTTGCAGCAACAACTTTGACTGATTCGTGCAATAAATCGTTTGTTTCCTCTTTCATAAATCCAACTACCTTGACGTCTACGCTAGATACTTCGTCGAAGCCTTACGTACCCGTTTCTTCGATTCCTGGAGTTTCAAAAAAATCAAATCTTCAAGCAGGTACTTTAGAGTCTTCACAGAAGACCACCGTGCCTCAAACTTCTACGACTGACGGTTCGCAACGGTATGTTCTTGCGAGTTCTGTGTACCAAATGTTGCAGCAGCAACAGAGAGGAAAACCAGAAACTTCTGTTTCTGAAGTGATAGATGACGAAATGGAAGAAGACGCTACGGCGGCGTATCCCTTGTGTTGGCAGACTGGTGGTACAAAGTCGAGTTCGAAATTGGGTATGGACAAACCAATTATCACGACTAAACAGAATACAGGATACGTTACCATAGCAGAGAATCCAAAGCTAGATCAACATAGAACGTCGACATTATCGTCGCCGGGTGTACAGCACGAAAGGTTTGAGAAACCACTGCCACAAACTACTACAGGACAGTCAGACGAGCAGTATAGTAAAGTGACTGTTGTGCCAAGTACTATTCAATAAAAGGAAAAAGGTGCATATGTATCGATTGTGGCAGTGTAGCTCGTGTGTTTTATCACTTTCAATGAACTTTCTTCGACGTAGGAATATTTGTTCCACTGAACTATGATGGTGCAATACGATTTCACGTTTGTAGGTGCTTTCAAAATGTAGTTGATAACAATTAAGTCCTACGTTTGTTTTTACAAATATAGTATTTAGATGGGAGGCCTGAGAAATACTAAATTGGATCACAAAACGTGTATCCTACAAAAGATACGAGCATCATAATATTCCGTCGACACATGTTTACATCGTTGTGTTAAAAATTTTAGTGTTTTCTGGGATTCTATATGAAACGGACGGTACTGTTCGATGCTGAATCAACGACTGAAAGAACGAGAAACAATGAGTATCGTATAAAATGATATCTTTGGTACGAGTACACGTCGAATATAAAATGCCCTCATTTGTGAAAGTATGTACAAAACGAATTACTTTTGTATCATATATATTATTATTCAATGTGATGTAAAAATCACTAGCAACGCCATAACGTAAGGATTATAGGTTATAAGTAAATTATGTGGCATACACTCGTGAAGAAACGATTTGTTATCCGAACAATCAAATTCTTCTTTGACTATCTATAGTAGTATAATAATTCTTACTATAGGAGAATCGTTATTTAATCATTGTAAAACTTTTAATCGACTCTGTGTAGTAGTATTAACCTTCTGAAGTACGTTCAGAAAGATTCGAAGATTTTGAAAAATGCTTATGTTCGAATTCTTTTACACCGAGAATCATTAATTGCAAAAATATTCTTACGCTTTATTGTGTATCATAATAACATGCATATCGATCAATTCTTTTTAATTTTGATGAAATTTGAAAATCATACATAAAAATGAGCATTTGTTTTGTTCCAGTGATCGATTGTTACTTGGAGTAAAATAAATGCGGAAAGATTATTCGTAATTATGAATTACTTATTTGTAAAATATTAAAAAGTTGTATTAATTTCTATCTCCTTCGTGATCCGTACGAAGGAGACAGAAATTGTTGGTGTTCGAATCATTTGTTTGTTAAAGCTGTATATTACGTACAAGAATCATATCGAATTTTTCGCTGAACTACATTTATACGCGCAATTTGTTTATCTGTGTATATAATTTACAAATCGTTCCTGTAGTACCTTACTATCGCTAGCAATGATTGACAGAAAGTAAGCAGTAAAAGAAAAACTATGGTAACAAGTACAGGGTCAAGGATAATAAGATAAGAGAAGACTAATCAAAGCGCAGTTTTGAGATCAATTAGATTTTGCATGTTTCTTATATATTTCGTTGTCAACTACAAATGTTCTAATAATTGAGAAACGTATTAACAAACAAAAGAGTGCTTTTTTTCGTTTTAAACATCTTTACTGGCTACAATAAAAATTTTTTAACGGGCTTTCAATATCTTTTAAATAGATAGAAATGATTTAATATATGATTTTTAGCCCAGTTTCCATTGGCAAATACATTTTAAAATTTGTTGTAAAAATCATTTTTAAAGTACAGGGTCGTTTATAAATCTCAAGCAAACTTTTTTTGACAGTAAAGTTGAATAAATTAGAATATACTGGAATCATTATATAGAAGTTAAGCAGCCCATTTTGCAGAAATTTTAAGGAACTATGCAATGCCATTGAAACATTTATGCTAAAACAAAGCAAGCATAATACCTTAAGCTAGTCATTGACGGGGTACATGAGTTTATACAGGCCTTTTTTAATGTTTATTGTTTATATTTTATGAATGATCACTGAATAATTCTTTTTTAAACAAAATCCCTATTAATGATACTGTTAATTTCTTGGTTGCTAATAACATATCATTTGACCTTACATTATCAGAAGTTGAATCATGTTAATTAATCCACTAATCAGCATTTGCTGCAATCTGTTTTCAAGGAATTTTTATACAGACTTATCGAATATAGAGAAAATGTCGTAGAGAAAACGGGAAGAAGAGAGAGAGAGAGAGAGAAAATTTTATTTTTCTCATGTTATAACGAACAATCATTTATCGCGATTGCACCGAATCGCTTGTATCTTACCTCGTATTGAACAATCGAACAACTAAATTCTAGTATACTATACATGTATATCAGTACAAAAAAGGCCTGAGAGGATTTTTGCAGTCGAGTTGTTTTGCAAGTTCAAACAACTTCAACCGAAGTGTAGTAAAAGAGTAAAAAAAAACGAGATGAAGATTAGATTATGTAATGTGAAACGTTGTTTGTACTTGTGAAATGATGTTCAAAAGAGTGCCACGGAGGAACTCGATAATCCGTGGAACTTTCACTGGAGCGAGCTTACGTATACTCGTAATGTTATATTGTTGTTACTAAGAGAGGAGTCGATAATATTTAATGAATTGCGTGTAACATGTAAAAAATGCTGCTTAGTTTGTTACGATATTAAGTCGAAAAAATTATGACGACGACTAAAGTCTCTACACCAGGCGATGAGTCGCCAATGCATTCGAAAGTATAAATATATTTTGTTCTTTTTCACGTAGGAATGTGCACACAGGACATTTAAAAGTACGTGTATGTAATTTAGACACAACCACTCTTAGGCAAAACTTTATTACTGATCAATCGATTCATTCTGTCGCAATCACTGACTGAGTGGTGAATCCAATAATAATAATAGTAATTTTTCCTTTTTGTGTAATTTTGTGAATAATTAAAGAAAACAAAAGGGTTTTTTAGTGGTGCCTGCACCAAAAGACTGCAGTACTTTTAATCAAAGATACAGAGTCAATAAAAATTCAGAGAAAGTCAATCTTCTAGAAACCCTTCTGCTTCTTCTGTTTACTTACAAAATTATACAAAAAAAACAACGTTCTATTTACTTTTATGACATTTATTTTATTTAAATTATTGTTATGGGGATCATCATTTAGCGTTAATAATATGGTGCGAGCAACGAAATTTCACTGTAATAGCTTTCTATATAGAGAGTGTGTTTCATTTCGAATATACAATGGCTACAAAATGTATTCGAACATTATATTTTGTAACTGGATCTTTTTTTGACTGGGTTCCATATTTCGTTTGCACTGTACTAAATTTATTTGTGGTCACGTAAAAGTATCATTAAATGATAAAGAATTGAATATATTTAGATCTAATTAAACAGTTTGTAAATATAATGGTGTATATTTTGTAGCCACTGTGTATATTCTAACTTTACTGATTCAACTTTTCACCGCTTGTTGATTTAGAATAACCCGATCTTCGTGATATTGTTTTTCTTCGACGATCTTTCTACGCGCCTGTTACATTTACAATAATTGCGACACCATCGAACGCGCTTCTCTGCTCATGTCATTCGCAGGGCTTATTTTGTGGACTCCTCAATGTTTTCATCTGTTTGACCTTGACTGCTCATTTGTGCACTTCGATGAAACATGATCTCATGCGTTAGAAGTTGGTTGTTCTCATTTTTGACACAGTCAACGAATTTTCGTTCATTGTTTTTCGTCTGATTCGTATATAACTTTTTCATCTAGGTTAACCTCGTTCATAGAATGACGGGCATTGTGTTAAGTACTTCTAGCATTCTTCTTGAGATGTGATGAGTACAACTGTTAAACGTTGCTTTCTTCTATGCAGACTCAGTGTGTATCCTTCGGTTGATATTCCTTGACCGTTGTGTCGAATTCTTGCCACAATAGCTCTCTGGTATTTTGTGGTTTCAATAAAGCCATTTAAATAGTTCAGACTCGTTACACGGAGGATCATATTTCAAGGGAAACGAAATTACTTGGAATTACTTTGTTATGTGAAATTTCATTTTAAGAGGCGGAGAATTTTTCCGTTACCTCTGTATTCTCAATGTTTACTTTATGTTGTGTTTTTTTAACTCTCATAACTTAACGATTTATTTATTGCTTTGAAAAAGTGGGATATATATATACGCGAAGTGAACCGTTGAATACACTCTGTGGATATAATAGGAGTCGAGGAAAAAACAAAGGGTCTCTCCGGACCGATATGCAAGCTAACTTTATATTCTTCGCGAAGGTGTTCTTATTAGTAATTTATACCTCGTAATTTTGCTCCTGTTTGATGGATATAAAGACCTCGATTCCACGATATAGAAAACTAGGATAGTGAAATTTCATTGCATGCTGCTTGTTCAAACGCTAAATAGTGGTTGCAATAAATAATAAAAAGGGATTTTCGCTACACTAATTTCTTTTTTAATTTGCTTAGATTTATTAAATGTGACAGTTCAAAAATTACTTGTACACTCAGGAAAATACTTTGAATAAAAGAGTGGATAGTAATGAGGAAAAAGGGAAAGAAAATGGTAAAAGAACAAACAAAATTATGGATAATCTATGTAAAATGAAAAGCAAAATGCACGAATGCACGCAAACTTTTCGAAATATGCTCATGTTGAGATAATTAAGTATTCTTCACGGCAAAGGCTTCTAGATTGATTTAGAAAGCAACCAAGCGCATCTACTTCGTTAGATTTTACATGTTTACATTGTACATATAATATATCTATTATTATCTATTTTTGTTACATATTTATAAATGAAAAAAGAACTACTTTATTGCACACTATAAATACACATATATACGTATATATATATATATACAGTCTAGCCTGAAAAAATTTTAAACGATGGAATTGTGGCTAAACGATTTATATATATATATATACATAAAAGATATATCGATGATTTACGTGACACATGTAAGACATATTTCTATCATTAAACATTTATCTTTATCGATTATTAATTTGCCTTGCAGAGACCAAGCATTATATAAAGCGCGTATATTCACGATTTCTTTTTTCTTCCCCCCTTTTTTTATGTAATCAAACTCTCTTTGTATAATTTAGTTAAATAGTTAAATAGCTTGTTAGGATGTCTATAATGTTTATGTTATATATTTTCATTGATACTGCGGGAGCTCAGTGTTAGAATTTATTGACAATTTGATTAAATTGAAAGCCTGTTCGAATTAATCGGTATAAAATGATTTTATACAATACAAAGCAATCTTAGTGCAATGACTCATAAATATATTTGACTTATGTAAATATTATTGTTTTCTCTTTTTACGTGTAATATAATCGTGTTGGGGAAGAGGTATACACTGGATCATATGAATCATGTTTTTGTCTGGGCTCCCTGGTTATAAATTTTACATACATATATATATATACACACACACACACACACACATACACAAGCATATATATGTACGTATGTATATTCAGAGTGCAGTGAATTGTTGATACGGTTATCAGATTTTGATTGAAGTATTTGTTGTTAACGTAGTGAAAGGAAAGTGTTCAAAATTTTGCTCTATGTATTTTACACGTGCCTGTTTGTTTCTGCAGAAATTCAAGGTCCTGACTATACAAATTATTTTATCCTTGAGAAACTTTAGCCTTCGAAAATGGAATAAATTTTATTTCCGTTTCACACCGACAATGAACGTTTCAGAAACACCAAGATATTTTTTTGCAGAAATGTACAGACACCGCGCTAATATTAACTGTGCTAATATTAATCGTGGAATACTGTGACCTCAGATCTCCGATTTCAAATCAAACTTACAGATGAATTCGAAAAATTAATATGTTGCAACGACGGCCGAATTTATTTATACGATCGAGGGAGTAACTTTCTGATGTTGCAGGTAAAAGAGCTTAAATGTGCGCACGTTATTTACAATAAAAAACAAAAAAGAAAAAATATAAAAAGGAGTCTGATAACAGTATTCGAGGATCGATAGCCTGTTTCATGATGATCAATCTATGCCGAGCTAACTAGATATTAATTCTATTAAGATCTTGTACAGAGTATTGTAAAATATATTTTTACTACATTTTTTTTGGTTTTATTATTTATTTCTTTATAACGCGGAATTATGTTTTACGTTCGTCTTCTGTAGACTGCTGCTGTTATGCCATTATGTATGCCATGCCATTGAGCCTTGCCATTTATGTAGGTTCACTTTTACGATCAATCCCAAAGTTGTTTTGTTTTTCAATACTCATATACGAACCGCAAGAATGCAAGAACTCTTGTAAAACTTTATCTTTCAATCGATGCCGATGATAAGCGCTTCAGAATCCATTAATTTATAATAATTATGCTGAAATATATAACATTTATATCGACGTGATGTATTGTACTTATTAATTCTACAACGTATTCCTTCATTGTTTTTGATTTATGATTTTAATTTCTGATGTAGTGATGGAAAAAAATAACAAAATTCAAGGTTAATATAATTTTTATTTATTCTATATACTTCAACGCTTTGGCAAACATTTCTATCTTTTTTTTTTCTATGTACAGAATACAGTTACAATTGTACATTAAATAATTACTATTATGCACAGACAAAAATGATCGACCTTAGAAAGTATTGTCGTACAAAGTCTGTTTATTCTTATCGTGTTTCATTGTTCCTTATGTGTATCGCTCCATACAGTTACTATAAGAAGCGAGTATTTTATGTTACAATCTATATACGTGTTTATAGAGAGTCTTTATTTAGTTTTTATTATGCTAATGTATCGATTTTGCATTCTCCTGTTACTGTGATTATATTTATTCAAGTATAACATCGACTATAGTTACTAAATATAGTAACTCAATTCCGTCACATATTCAGTTTATCTTTCTTGGAAATAAATTAGTATGGTATTTCTTGGATGGTGAATGATATGAAGGCACAAAGACTAAATAAAAGATAAACACAAAAATATGATTAACTGTTTAATATCAGGAAACGAGGATGTTTTTCTCTGTAAGGTATAGGATACATACGTAAATCATTCAGGTAAACATGATTAGGTTCAAGGCATCATAGATATTTATTTGTTTTCTATTTTTTTCGTTATCAATGTTCTCTATCAAAGTATAGTATGACCAATTATAAAAGGGTTAAATACTTCCCGTTTTTTACTATTTTTCTTAAACGATTATGTACATAGTTTAGATTGATTGATTTTTACACCGTCTTTTTCTTTTAAAAACAAAGATACAGACGAAGAATAATTGTTAGATCTAATTATTGCAAAAACAGTAGCTCATAAAATAGCTTTCATTATACTGTCATTTACTTTACTTATACAACAAATAATGTCTTGCAATGTTAAATCTATGTATATGTACATATTTTCAATATTATCAAAAATTGTTCAAAGTTTGCTGAAAATAGTATCTAACAGATCAAAAATAATCTCAATAAAAATTTTTAATTGCGTAATCTATGACGTTAAAAATGTTTTACGCATACAGATCTTTACAGGACACCCTTTTCTTCTCAACATTTTTTAAGCGAAAGACTGACATTTGGTAAACGTGAACTTCGGCTTGATCGAACGGCTGCATATGTATTTCTGTGTATTCACGGATCATAAATTAATCATTGTTATACACTTGTAAAAGTGAATTCAATATATATGTATTTATGTAACTAACTTTTGGTTATTGATTATTGCAGCCATTGCATAGGCAACATTTTGGTTGGAATCGTACGGAATATATTTTCCGGAATATAAAGAAAATATTCCTTTGGATTAATAGAATACCTTAAAAATTATGTTAAAGATAACGTGAAATCTTATTATATGTTTCTATTAATTCAGACAACTAAAATTAATAGAAAGAAACATTAATAAAACGATGCAGCTGTTTCTGAATATTCATGAACGCAAGTTGCAAATACTCTATACGTTGTGCCATGTCATTAATCCACATATTTTTAATAGCTGAAATAAATAGATACGTAATAATTTTAAATAGTAATTTCAGTCCAAATATAAAATATACGAACCGATAATAATTAGGCTTAAAAGGTCCTGCCTTATTAAGTCCCATATATTTGGCTTGTTCATCTGTTAATTCCGTTAAATGTGCATCGAATGTTGGTAAATGTAACGATGCCACATATTCATCTATTAAATAATACTATTATTTCACAGTTTACTTTGATGTAATAAAATAACGATACGGATGCTTTTTCTTACCCATTTTTTTTGGCAACAGATAAACATCACTTTTGTACCGTCCCGAAGGTGCATTGAAAAGTTCAATCAGTGCTAATGCTTGGGTAGCCGCTGTAATCGATACGACAAATGAAGGAATGCTGGAACAAGACAAGTTGACTAATCGGCCTTCCGCTAATAATACGATGCGCTTTCCGTCTGGCCAGATAACATGATCCACTTGAGACCTTACTTTTTCCCAAGTTAAATCAGGCGTGCGTAAACTGTTCTGTTAAGAACACATTAAAGGAGTCTTAATGTCTTACCAATATATTTCTTTTTGTTCTGAAATGTAAGAAATACGAGTTTTTCCCTACAAACTCTAATTAAATATCTAATCAAATTCTAGTAGAATTAATAATGTTACTAAAACTTGAACGTACAATGTCTATCTCGGTATTACTGTGTCCCATATTGCACACTACACAACCGTTTTTCATTTTATCCATATGTTCACGTGTAACTACATTTTTATTGCCAGTTGCGGTAATAACAATATCTACATTTCTAATAACTTCATTTAATTTCATTACTCTAAAACCATCCATGCTGTAAAGAATGCATATATAAATAATTATATTTTATGGTATATTTATATTTTGTTGTTTTTGTTCTAAATATGTACCTTGCTTGTAAAGCACAAATCGGATCGATTTCAGTTATATAAACGATACACCCTAAGCCCTTAAGAGCCTGGCAACAACCTTTACCAACTTCACCATAGCCACAAATTACAACTTGTTTTCCACCAAACATGATATCTGTAGATCTTTTCAGACTATAATAAAATATATTAGTAAAAGCAATTATTGCTAATTGTTTTTAGCACATTTCATTTACTCATTTATATTAATTTACCTATCGATAATACTTTCACGACAGCTATAAAGATTGTCAAATTTGGTCTTTGTTACGCTATCATTGACATTCATGGCAGGGACGGATAATTTTCCCGCTTTTGATAACTGGTATAATCTATGTACACCTGTTACACTTTCTTCAACAATTCCTAAAAATTGTTAACATTATTACCGCCCGTTCTACTGCAAAAGAAACAACTAACAAACCTTGAATCATCTTAAACATTGCATTATATTTTTTGAGCATCAAATGAGTTGCATCTCCACCATCATCTAATATCATATTAGGCTGCCAATTTTCAGCAGCTACACACTTATCAATACACCACCAAAAGTCCTCCTCTGTTTCACCACGCCAAGAAAAAATCGGATAACCGGCATGAGCAAGGGCAGCAGCAACTTCGTTTTGAGTAGAATATATATTACATGCTGCCCATCTAACTTGTGCTCCCAAATGTACTAAGGTTTCAATAAGAACAGCAGTTTGAGCATTGATATGGGTGCATCCCACGATTTTAGCATTTTTTAATGGCTGTTTGAAATAATTATTTGTTATATATGTATTAATGTTTCTTAATATTGTTTTTGCAGCGAACAATTTATATACCTTATCCTCAGCGGCTCGTTTACGAAGTGCCATAATTCCTGGCATTTCTTGCTCTGCTATTTCTATCTCTCTTCTACCAAATGCATGTTGATTGATATTGCGTACGCAAAAATCTGTGAAACCAGTCTCCGTTTTCTGAATTTTCTCACGGGGTGAAACGTCATCCTCATCCGATGAACTTCCTGTATAAGATGCTAAAGTGGTAAAAAAGATCAAATGAAGTTAATCGCGATAAGTTAGTAATAACTAGCTGTTCATTAAATGCACTGTACACTGGCGAGTGCATTCATACCGGAACTGTAACTGTCTGTACTACTGGCTGACAAAGATCGACTACGATAACGGCTGGACTTCTTTAAGGCTCCAGACTTAGAATCCTAAACATTTAAAGGGTTAAATTAATTGTACAATTATAAATATTATTCTGACAAGGGCTGCAATGGATAGAAATTGACTACAAACAGAAGAATGCAAATGAAGCTACGTTATTTAACAGGATGGACACAGATTAATATAGACGACATGTTGTAGCTTTTTTTTTTAATACCACTTAATATTATATCATTGATGTTATTTACAAATGAATAAAGCAAAATAAATTAGTCCTGCTGATGATGCTTTATAATTATGTAGCCAAGTAGGTGTAAATTGATCATAATTTCATTTTGATGAAAAAATCGTCTTATTATTACCCTGTGTTATGTAATGGAGAGGCAAAAATGATAAACCCATTGGCACATACCACATTTATGTGATCATAGGAACTAAAGCAGTCCTGAGGAAATTGCAAGGATTGCTCAATGGAAAGGAGTACAAATTTACTTTGTTTTGTACACATATATTCTTACTTACTAATTTTGTTCTCGCGCCGTGAAAGGCATTATTTGATGCCTCTAGGCTCTGAAATCACAACAACCATCATTTCATGATTCAAATTGGATCAAATTCTTATAACACAGTCCGTAGTTTGGTACAAAGCTCCCAAAGGTAATACTTATACATAAAACTTAAATTATGTAGAACACCAGTTTTATGTATGTTAAAGTATTTCCTTCTTTTGTAATTTTTCCTCAGTTATCTTTTTGTTGCGCTCAAGACATTGGTTAAGTAGTGCTAATTGTGCCACGCCTAGATGGTGTATTTAGGCTTGTAATGAGCGATGCATGAGTGATTGGTACCGAACCTACGGACTACTGTGAGAATAATGCTCTATATGTAAAACAATATAAGCGCCTTAATAGCAGGCAATATGTGTAATGCATGCAAATCACCTTTTCATTTTTCTATTTGCCAAAGTTGAAGTCATATATTTTACACTCCATATCATTGAAAATATTTAAAGAATTACACAATTTTTACTATGATATAAATAATGTGTTAAAATATAAATTATGTAAGGAAGTATAAAAAAAATAGGTACAATGAAAAAACATAAGAAATTAAATAATTTTTTAATTTAATTAAAATTGTAATAAATATCTTGATACATATTTATGAAACAAATATTAATTCTATGTAATATTTTCATACTAAGTTAAACAATTCTAAGTATGTAGGACAAAATACTTAAAACACTGGTGCTTTAAAAGAGACATTGTTCTTAGCAGCTGATCTCATGTATATGAATTGGCCACAAGTTTCATGCCAATTACCATAACATTACTTCTTGACTATGTAACATTCATGAATTTCTTATTACAATAGTTCTTTAAGTCTTTTTACATAACAAATAATTTTTTTACATAATAAACATACAAATTTGTATTTAGTTTATTCATAAATTATTTTCTTGATTACCATATATAATTAGAAATTTCCAAAAACATTATTTCATTACATATAAATTATTAAATTTATTTATTAAAACCAAGTCGTTATCTGGTACTTCTCATGATACATTTTTAAAATTCTTTCATAATAGACTTCAATTTGTAATATGTGGGAGGAAGTAATTTGTTTGGCAATAAACAGGTGTATGTAAGAACATACATCAATTAGTACCATGTGTTGCATTATATAACAGCAACATGTGGTCATAAGACTTAAACGGGTTGAGCAAGATGTGACAGAAAAAACAAAACATAGGTAAAAAAAAAAATAAAGGTAAACGAAAGACTATACAAATGATGTAACAGAGGAAAAGACATAACGATAATGAAAAGTTTGGTATCCTTAGTGAATCATTGTTCTTTTGCAAGACAA
The DNA here is from genome assembly GCA_033822845.1 of Tetrapedia diversipes. Classification (NCBI taxonomy): domain Eukaryota; kingdom Metazoa; phylum Arthropoda; class Insecta; order Hymenoptera; family Apidae; genus Tetrapedia; species Tetrapedia diversipes. The sequence continues at coordinate 110,433 of JAOPTO010001179.1, forward strand.
AAGAAAAATTTAAAAAGAAATATTTTATATTTTTAACTGACTTTATTAGCCAGAAACTAGTACGGCGGTAAATACAATACTAATGACAATATATTGTCATGTTTTTATATAATGATAGTTGAAATAAAAAAAACTGATTGTTTACATATCTGGTAATAATATTTTTTAATTTACCTTGCTACTTGATGCTGGATCTGTTATAGGTCCATCAGTAACAGTATTTCTAGCCTCTTTCCCTGAGGACGTATAATTCGCAGCATCCCCGATGTCAGCCATTTTTGATTCCCAATGTAACTAGTTCGTCTATTCAACCACAGGTGGTGCTTTTATGCTCTTACAGGAGCGTAAACATGGTGTGCATACTGTTGGGTACTACTTTTCTAATATGGTTCATAAATAATTGATTCATTTAAATAAGCAATAGTAACACTGATGAATTGTCATTTTAGTCACTTAAAAATGTAGTAAATTGATTTCAAATTAAATACATTTTATTAAAAAACTTAAAGTTTATACAGATACGTATAATATTCATATCTGTTTTGAAGTATATTTGAGTTACTCTGTAAGGAGAATAATATATTTGTTTATTCTTTTTCATTATTTATAGATTCAAGAATTTAGTAATAAACTTAGCATCTAATTAGATAGGGATAAAAATAGATAATGTTTTAATAATTTATTTTCAAAAAAAGAATCTATTTTAAAATATAGATGATTACAGAAAGTACGCTAGATACGGCCTTGTTCTTGTTCGACGTATACTATCTATCCTGAAAACATTAATCGCCTAGTGCCCACCCACCAAGATGGCTCCTTTATGGGGCAATACTCGAAGTTTGACGTGAAGTTATTTACACACCTGGAATTAAACGTTCGCCTGAATAAGTTCTAGATATCTTTTGGTACATCGTGTGCATGAAAAAGATTAAGAAAGAGTGTGTGTTCTATAATAGTGAAGAATCGATCGAGTTTCTAAAGAAAAAATTATACAGGACGGCCGGTTGGTGTAATAGTTCGCTTGCCGAACAAAAATCCGTATAGGTACCAGAGCCTTTGCTATATCGAGCAGGATATTTTAATCAGTTTCTTAGTTTTGCTTGTCTAGCTGCAGCGTATCGCATATATTTGTTGTGTGCCTTTAAAAATTTGTTAAATCCCGGGGCACTATCACCAGTGTCAAAATTGACCGTGGTTGTGTACAATGCATATTGATCTATTCGTAGCTGTCATTTGTATATCGAATAATTTGTTTCACTGCATGAATCATGTCTCATAAATTTCATATCAAGTCAGCAACTGTAGTTTTTATCTGTGGTAATGAATAAAATAGTTGAAAAAAACCAATGAAACAGTTTATTTAGTCGTAGTAGAAATATTCTATCGTTGGTATACTTTTTTGAAATCTATTAAGAAGCAATGTCTGTAATGCTACTTAAAATTGTTAAAGATACCGTTTGTAAGGGACTATTACGTTGATATTTTAATTATTAAAAAAAAAAATGCAAAATTCACATTATTTACGTGGAGGTTAATACAAAATATGTTTCGAAACAATTTTTTAACGTTATGTATCATTGAATCCATAACCTGTAAAATGTAATAAATAATTTATTTACGTTCATAATAAATTCAATTGATATTAAAATTAATTTTACGTTTAGTGTTTGCTTTCCATTTGATTCACATCTTCTTTTACTTGTATGAAGTGCATCTTCTAATGAATAATGTAGATTATGATTCATGTACATGTGATGAATGTAATTCAGTGTGATTTTACATATCATATTGATGTGATCTTTGGGCAGTGAATGCTATCATGAATACTTAATCTCATCTTCATAGAAAAAATGAGTGCAAGCATAAGTGTAATTAACATTTGAAAACATTGTCAGTTTATTCACTTGTGAACATTTTTTTTTTTTTCAGATACACAGTGCCATTCCAAAGAATCATTGCTCACAATTGTGCTAAATTATGAATGCTATGCTTTATAGAAAAAGATAAAATTAAAGATTTCTCAAAATCTGTTATTAACTCCTAGTGATGTAAATTTGTCATTCCTAAAATTACAATAATAACAATTAGATTAATAAAGCTCAAATGAAATTTATTGATAGATACTCATATACAAATTTGCATGTCATACAAAAATTTGGAGCATGATATTTGAATGTATGAAGGAAAGAGAAAAATAAAATAAAAGAGTGCATTGTTAAAAATGTTACCAAAGGGAGGTAATGCTGATTTTCATATAAATTTCTAGACTTGATACAATGACCAAAGGGACAAACACAGATCTTTAATAATCATAAAGATAAATGAATAAGAGAAATTATTAATAGTGGTACTTAAAAATGTCTTGAGTAAAGTTTAGTGGAAAAAAGATTTTTATTTTCACATTTATTAACCATATAAGTGATCTAATCCACTTAAGCTTAAAAAATGGCACGAAAAAGTGATAATAGCAAAACTATCAATGTTGCTATTGTTGGTCTTTCTGGTACAGAGAAAGATAAAGGGCAAGTTGGTGTTGGAAAATCATGTCTGTGTAATCGTTTTATGCGTTCTTTGAATGATGATTATAATGTGGACCATATATCAGTTTTATCACAGGTAAGTGTTAAATTTATATGCGTTAATTAAATATATGAGCATGTTTTAAAATTGTTGTTTTTATTAATTTGCTGCTATGTCTTACAGTCAGATTTTAGCGGCAGAGTGGTAAATAACGATCATTTCTTATATTGGGGGGAAGTTACAAAAGCAGCAGAGGATGGAACAGAATATCAATTTCAAGTGATAGAACATACAGAATTTATAGATGATGCATCTTTTCAGCCTTTTAAAGGTGGTAAAATGGAACCTTATGCAAAAAGATGTGCAGCCACAAAAATCACAAGTGCAGAAAAGCTTATGTATATTTGCAAAAATCAGTTAGGCATAGAAAAAGAATATGAACAAAAAGTTTTACCAGATGGTAAATTAAATATTGATGGTTTTTTGTGTGTGTTCGATGTAAGCGTCGTACCAAACAGATCCATAGAAAAACAAGTTGAAATAGTAGCAACTATATTGAACAGTTTAATGAAAACTAAAAAACCTATAGTTTTGGTAACAACTAAAAATGATGATGCTAATGAACAATATGTAAAGGAGGCTGAAAAATTAGTGATACGTAAAGAATACAAAGGTTCCATTTTAATAGTTGAGACATCTGCACATGAAAATATCAATATTGATTTAGCATTTATGATTTTGGCTCAAATAATTGATAAAACTAAAATGCGTAGTAAGGTAACACCGTTCGCGGAAGCAGCTAGATCCAGAAAGGAGCTATTAGATGCATCAACAGAATCTTTACAAAGATTGATTCGAATACATGTTACTGATTATAGAGCATTGTGGTCTCAGGCATCCAAAAAATTAGCACAGTACAAAGAATTTTCAACATTCGTGGAACTGTTTGGTATTGATGCAACCCAAAGATTATTTAGGAGACACATTAAAAAATTGAAAGATGAACAAGTGGCAAAGAAGATTCAAGGATATTTGGATATGTTACCTGATATTCTTCATGAAATATGTCCTGATGTGACAAATTTGATCAATGAGTATGTTTAATTACGATTGTTTAATTATAACTAAAGAAGTATTGTTTTACCAAACTCATATGTATATATTTTTGGGTAGGGAGTGGTCTGAAGTGCAACAGTATATAAAAGAACATCCTGATTTTCATCAGTATTTCTATGAATGTCCTGAGGATAAACCATGGATTGATTGCGATTTTGATGAGAGTAATGGAACAAAGATTCCTTATGATGTTTTGGAAACCCCAGAGGCTGAAACTGTTTTCAAAAATCATATAAATGTATTGCAACAAGAACAGCGCCGATTAGAGTAAGTATTCTAATCTGCTTTTAAAACTGGTTGTTAAATGCATATACAAATATTTTCTGATTATGTTTCATTATAATAACGTTCTGCTCAATTTTTGCTATTTATAAGTAGCAGATAAATTATTAGTTTATTAGTACATGCATTAATATAGTAATTAAAATCATATAGTTATTCAGCATTTTAGACAGTAATATTTATATGCAATACACTAATGCTTTGCTTTATTCTGGGTGGCGTTTCTTTATGCAGACTTCCTAAAAGGTAAAACATGCTTTTTATTGCTTTCTACTTTAGAATGTTGTTTTTTGTTTTAGGAAAACATATAATTAGCTGTACTAACATTTTTATAATACTTTGTACATTTTTAGAAAAATGTTCCATAAATACGTGAAACGATTAAATTTTAGTAAAGTATTTAATAATATTCATTTAAATATATTATTTATTAGATGGAAAAAACAGTTTAAGCAATTGTTGGAAGAAACTGGTTATGTCACACCAGGAAAGCACTTGTCTGAGGTCAGGGTGCTTTTTATGGGTAGAGAATGTTTTGAAGCTCTTTCTCCCCATGACTGTCAAGAAATATATGATCAACATCAAAAAGAAATTATTGAAAAAGCAAAACATAATTTCCAAGTAAGGAGAAATGTTTTGACATAAGTAATATTAAAAATTGAAGTACATTTTATTCCACTTTTAATACTACTTTCTATTTTTTATATTTTAGGAATTGTTATTAGAACATGCTGATTTGTTTTATCATTTTAAAAGTATAGCACCATCGGGTACTATAACGCAAGATGATATAAAAGAAATAACAGATGCTTTAGTGGATGATTCTAGGTAATTAATCAAATTTTTTTTATTTAAACTAGTTGTTACATTAAAATTGATTTCTATTTTTTACAGGTACAAGGCTTTAGATAAACTGGATCAAGATAGAAAATTGATGCTTTTTCAACATTTGGGTTTTGTACATTGTCCTATAAAAGAACATTGCCCAGCTTATCCAAATTGTATGGATGCACTTATAGAACGGATACTTGGAACTAAAGCTCACAGGTAACATTTAAAATGATGGTTAAAACAAAATCTTATATAAATTTTAATGTTTTTGAAACATGATTTTTTAGACCTTCTTCATGGAATCATAGTAGTCAATGGCAATTAACATCTGATAACAATCAATTAAATTTAGTAATACTTGGAAGTAATGGACTTGGAGAAGAATTTGCTCGTGAAATAAGAGCACAGACAGAGGATGATGAAGTAGAAATTGATTGTCAGTTGTATACGCTTGGATATCGAATAATCGATGGTGATGTGGGATTACCGCACAATTCATTTACTACTTCTGACTTTATGCCTCATGGTATACAGTAATGCTATAGTTGTTATAAAGTCAGTTTTTAAATAATAGAACGTTAAGAATATTTTAAACTTCCAGGATCATTTTGTATTTACGCAAACGAGGACTCGTTTGAATATATTCGTTCTTCTTTAGAAAAGACTTTGTTGTCAAACCTAGAGCAAGAGGATAGGTTACCATTTCAAGGTTTACCCATTGTTATTATGTTTGTGCCAGAATCTACTATAGATGAAATGGAAGCAATACGACTTAGGGAAGAGGGTCAGAATCTTGCTGATAGGTACTTGTTATTTAAAGTCTTTGAATTTTGTCATGGATTAAAAATAATAATTGCTAATCAATTTTTACATTAGCTTACAGTGTCCATTTATCGATGTCTGTATGGAAGACTTAGAACAAGACAAAAGATTTCCTACACCACTTGTAAAAGATGCTTTACAGCATCTTATACAATCTATAAATCATAGAGCTGGTTTTTTAAATATTTACCAAAGCGTTATTGAATGTTTTGAACCTGATATTAGGTAACATAATTTCCAGCTAGCATACGTTATATGTTTTTAAAAAGAGTAAATATCAATTTCTTTTTTATTTTAGAATAATAATGTGTATGTTTTGCGGGGATCCATATTCCGTGGAAAACGTACTTGGTCCTCTACTCAATCATCAGTGTTGTTTTCTTAGTGGTAATCGGTCGATTGTTCTAGAAACATTTTTAGGAGAATCGAAACGAAGAGTTGAAGTTATTATTTCAAGTTTTCATGGAGCAAATGCATTTAGGGATGAGTTGGTACATGGTTTCATATTGGTTTATTCTACAAAAAGGAAAGCATCACTCGCAACCCTTAAGTACGTATAATATGATCATATATTATGCACATTAAAAAGCTATTCTCATTCAACATTTTTTCATAGTGCATTTTCAATGAATATACCAAATTTACCGATACAAATAATGGCTGTGACTGATACTGGAGGTGCCAATGCTTTCTTCAGTAGCGATTTAAGTCATCTACTTATCACAGAAGGAAACGCAATTGCAGATAAATTGCAAGCACATTTTATGACCTCAGCATCCAGTTGCCAACAAAAAAGTATATTGCGGTATTTAAATATATTGGTTCGAAGGTACTACTTTTTAATCTAATTTCATGTTATGTTTATTACAGCTGCATTCTATACACCATTTTTTAAAGAGGTATGGGAGAAAAAGCCTGAAATTGAACAAGCTTTTAATATGGAAGAACCAGGTAATCTAAATGATAGTGGTGAAGGAACTTTGGAGTACTCAGCATTACATCCTATGCCACCACCAAGACATGAAAGTTATCACCTTCAAACCCCAGATGATGGGTAAGTAATCTAAAAGTAATCTTTAAAACAATATTTAATTGAGAATGATTAATATAAAAATTTCTGTGTAATTCAAAAGTCTAATGTGAAGTAGTATGTCTGTAACTTTCAGAAGTGGTTCCGAGTCATATGAGCAATTAACTCCCGATGGTGATCTTGGAGATACGGGATTGAACGAACCGTTTGCAGACAATAGAGCCACACCTAGTGACGACAGTGATATTTATAGTCAAGTAGACTTTTATAGAGAGGAAAGAGAGAGAGATTTACTAAAACCAGGCGACATTACAAACAAATTATCTGGTTAGTTTTGTTTTAATAGAGTTGTGAAAATGGAATGTTACGTTGCTTATATGAATTTTTCTTCAAATCTTTGAACTTTTTCTGTTGTAATAGGTTGGATGAAAGACACGTTTATGCATCAAGATGGAGTAACTAATAGTTACTCTCATAGAGCTTTCACAACGGGCAGACGTCATATTTCGCAGGTGAAACCGCGACCAAAGGGGAATAGCCAAACTTTAAAACAGCCTGGAAAAATAAATTTGAAAGATTTTTCAAACGTAACAGACGCTATAGCTAGAATGACAGTAGGGGAGAAAGATGAACATGGTCCTAAAATGACAATGGGTCATGCTCCTCTTGCTACACCAGAATTGGTAGATCTAGGTTCTGAATATGCGCAAGTTAAAGACGTTGTACCGAGTCTATATCCTTCTTATGATGGCGATTATATGTATGCCTTGGTACAAGATTCCATCGGGAATAATAAACCTAAATTGCGTCACAGACGTGAAAAAGGGCAACCCTGTAAGACTTCAATTAAGAAAAAATTTTATAGAAACTTTCTTAATACGTACCTACATACTGATTATGTGTTTTATCTTTTAGCGTATAGTGATTCTGATTCGGAATGGAGTTCTTTGGAAAGGCAAAGGGTTGCTGGTATTTTAAGTAAAGCAAATAAGAAACCACCATCGCATAAAAGGACACGGAAAAAACGTACACCCATATTCGTTGCTGGTCCTACAGTTCCATCTCTGGCTAGTATGGGAAGTGGAGATGGTGTTGTCGGTCTAAATTATAATGTCAAAGAAGATAAAAGTTGGCGAGGAAATCCTGCAGAAAGAGGTATTGTATTTAAGGATACCATAGTTTATTGTAAGAGTGTATCATGTGATTATTTTTTTCTTCAGTATCCAGCGAAACACCAGATTCCTCTGAATCCAGTGATCCGGAGCACACTTCGAGATCAAGAACAAAACAGTGTAAACATGCCGCTGCAAGCCTACGAAAAAGATTTGGAAATTCATTACAACAACAGCACTTACCAGCATCATTACAACATCCTTACAATGTCAAACATATGACTCAAGAGATGTTTAGTGCTTCCTGTAAGTAATATTACTATTAGTATAATATTTTGCATGATGAAAAGATATTAAGAAGAATACAAATTATATTTGGTAGCATATGTATGCATGCACTATATTTTTCGCGTTTGTTTAAGAACAAATGTATTACTATTGGTTTGATTCTCTAATTGTATTGTTAGTGAGATTGCTTATTAATTTAATATAGTTAATAATTTAAAATAACTAAAAATAAAAACTGCTTGAGCATAAATTAATTATTATTATATTTTAGATAATAGTTGTAGACTATTCTAATTATTTTTTTAAGATGGTTCAAACAGGATACAACAGGAGGTTTGCTCAGAATTTATTTCTTCTTGTGTATTTGATATTGCATGAAATTATTATTATTTTAGTGAAGCAAAGGAGTGACAATACCTTTGGCAACATTCCAGATGATGAATCCAGCCTAGATGTTTCCTCTCCGCGGGAAATTAATTCTCCTAGTGTAAGTAAAACATATGTACAAAAAAGTAAAGGAAAATCTTTGTATCTACTATTTTAAAAACATTCTATTTCAATTTGGTATTTTAAATAAGGTCAAAGATGGCGATAAATTAAACAGAAAAAAGGATAAACAAAAAGCAAAAGAAGACGAGAAGCTAGAGAAACGTCGGCAAAAAGAAGAAAAACTCAAGAAACACGCGGAAAAAGAAAAGGAAAGAGAGAAAAAGAAGCAAGAAAAAATAAAGCAAACTAAAGGACCTAGTTCAGCGTTAAGTATGAGCCAACAACAACCACTAATCGAAGACTTTGCACAAAGTGAAACAAATCGAATACCGCTCTTTCTTGAAAAATGTGTGCAATTTATTGAGGATGAAGGATTAGATTCGGAAGGTATATATAGGGTTCCTGGAAATAGAGCACATGTTGAGCTGCTCTTTCAAAAGTTTGAAGAAGGTAAGTTTTTTTACGATTTTGCATTTAAATATTAATTTCTATTTATATATTCATTCTATTATTCTTTTATATGTTTTTCTTATTAATAGATGGGAATGTAGATATACATTCATTGGACATACCTGTAAATGCTGTTGCAACTGCTTTAAAGGACTTCTTTTCAAAGAGGCTACCGCCATTGATTGATAAAGAACGTATGAGCGAACTTGAGGATATTTCAGGTATGTTATAACAATGTTACTGATTGTGTAATTTTCTGTTAATTAAGTTGTTAATAAACTATATAAAGTATGCAAAGTATGTAAATAAAAGTAAATACATTTTTTATTTGGAAGATAATGTTAATTTTCGTTTTGTTTAGGCGCTCGTGGTATCAGTAAACCCATGTCTGCGACATGTATGAATATGGAGGGTAAGTACTATGATACAACACTAAAAGACTTAACTAAGACTTAGGATAAATATCTATGAATTTATTTCAGACCGTAGTTGTAGACTATTGGCACTACGTTTAATGCTCAATAAATTGAATCCAGTAAATTTCGATGTACTTAAATTTATCTTCCATCATTTTGTAAAGTAAGTTACTAGTATTATTACAATATAGAAAGTTACTCAACTATTAGTCATTGTATTCAAATGTTTATGTATTTTCAGAGTGGCTGAGAATTGCAAGCTGAACAGTATGGATAGTAAAAATTTGGCAATCTGCTGGTGGCCTACTTTATTACCTATAGAATTTAACGATCTTGGTAGATTTGAAGCAATGAGACCATACTTGGAAGATGTTGTTCAAACGATGATTGATCAATATCCTTTCCTGTTTTGTGGTGAAGAAGCTATCGTAATGGTGTAGTAAAAGATTACATTATTTCGAAACGTACAACTTGGATCTGTACGAAAAACAGGAAATGATTACGCGTCAGTGCAATGCGTATTCTTTCCTTAATGTTTAGTCCTTGCAATCATGAATAATAATTGGTCTCGCTATGTTTATATACTATGATTTCATCGTAGTGCGTTTAAGCTACGATTAGGATAAATTTCGTGACGCAAATGAAAAGACCGAACAAATTAAATTAAACTTACGTATTCGTTCCATTGCGAAGTGTGACTGATGGAGTGATAGATTAATGGTCCTAATGATGGCTGTTTACAGGCCCGATAATAATGCGAATAATAAAAAGTCAATCCATGTGTCATAACAGTATGCATGTATCATGTTGGATGTATTCAGAGCGATGTATTTATTAACATGTATTTAGATGTAAGTCTTGATATTTGATAATAGTGAATACTCGTAGTAAGCTCGATGTTGCTTTTTTATCTAATTTCTTTCCTTTTCTTTTTTTCATTCTTATGTTTTTTTTTTATAAATAAGGAAACTGTTTACTGTATGCGACGTGCGTGTATGTGTGAGAGGGAAGTGGAAAGATAAAAAGCAAGAGAAAGAGAGAAAAAGAATGGCGCAATCTTATCAAAAAATATTCGTATTCTAAAACGTGTTAAATACACTATCATAAAATGTACGACGTATACAAATTTTCTCTAATTCATGCGCGTTTTTATATAGCAACAATATCAAAAACTTTGAAATATTTATAAACGATTTGATTTTTCAATTAGTTGATTATCGTTCTATGAAAGCATTTTTAATTTGTATTTGATCGATGTGAATCTCTTTCTCGAACCAGTATTTTAGAATACTCAGTTTCATTTAATAGAGCTATTTAAGCTCGTTGGTGATACAATCCATAATATATCCATTCCGTCTGAATGAAAAACAAAAACGAACAAAAAAAAAACTGAAGAAAACGAAACGCATTACATGTATTCGCGATTTTTTGAAGATGTACTGCGAATAAGCGTTTGTGTCAAGAGGATTGTAAGAATATCGATACGGTTCTAATTATTAAGATAAACCTTGAACGTTTCCGGATTTGTAATAGATCACGGAAATACTAAATGATAAGAACAATACTTAGATTCTCACAGACATTTTTTCAAGTTTCATAAAGCGAACGTGTACATAAGATTATAAGATTGTAAGCTACGAAAAGTTTATAATGAGAATCGCGAGGATCGACTTTCGATATTATTCAGTGGTCGCCATAACGTTCATACAAATCGCTTTTATCTTTTTTTACACAATATATGTTATATTTGGAAAATAAGTGAATAATAGACGAAGGTTCGTGTTTTTAATCGCGTATTGTATTTTGTGTATCAGCTTTCGTCTGTATTTATAAAAGGTATTTATCAATGTTTCATTTTGTTTCTCGAACAACTTAAGAATACCATCGGTCATAGAACATGTAACCGATCGTCAAACTATTCCATCATTTTGCTCTTGTACCTGCTGCGTTATCCCTAACTACAATTTTCATTTGGTAATCACTATTATTTCAAATTACTACACATAATAACTTTTATGTGCCCCCATGGATAAATAGTTTTGACGGTCGTTATGGTTCCAAAGATAAAATGAAATTCGATAATACGATGCATCAACAGATCAAACGACTGAGCCATTAGAACTGTGATGTAGTTACTTGTTTTTAATAATGTATAATAGTAACTATTGAGAGGCAAAAGGATTGTTCCGTGCCGCTTAACGCAACAGATACGATCTTTGTTGAAACAAAGCCATTTTGTTTTATAATCAGTGTGTGTTAGCATCGATTAATTTTTCAGCGTGCAAAACGTCTTCGTCTATTAACGCGGAATGTGATCCGATTCAAAATCCGTTCGGATAGCGACGAATTCACATGTAGGTGTGCCATACTGTATGTAAACGTCACGATCGCAATGTAACCTCATATCTTTCGGCGACTGAACATTCGGAAGTAAGGATCGTCAAGAAAGGAACAAAAACAACAGGATCAAGGAAGCCAATCGAGAGCTGATTAACGATGGAACCACTGTGAGCTAGTTCGTTCGTATTTTTCTTTCATTTCATTCGTTGATTCAAAATATAACGAGAAACATTCCCGTGAGTAACGATTGATGTTACTTTCGGTTTTTTGTCGAGCGCGAATTCGACGAGGCTCACCGTTTTTTCAACGTCAAACACGTTGTGTGTAAACGAATAAGAACAAAAAAAAAGGAATGAATAGATCATGTGATCGATTTGTTCGATTCTCGGCGGGTTCGTTCTCGATAAATTTTGCACTGTCATATTTATAAGAAAATCGTTGTAACGATATTTCGATGATCTAATCAGCATCACGAGGATGCTGGGCGGCGAGCAACGGATCGTACATTCCCGTATTAGTCGTAAAATGAAACAAACAAAACAGAATTTTATACATTCGTACGTACATAATTGTATAATGTTATTAATAGGAACAGAGACGTCGATGTTACGTGTGAGATCTGAGATATGGATCAAATGCTGTCTGAAATAATAATGACATGATTCTTGTCATTGTCGCTGAACACAAAATGACTAAGTTTTTGGAACACCCATTCGATACACCTTTAACATTGACTTACACTTCTATTCTTGATCGTTGTTATACATTATATGTTAATTATATTTTATGTTGTTCTTTTTTCGAGAAATCTTGGTTGTTTTTCGATATTGTAATTTTTTACGTTGGATATTGATTGAAATATCTAGCCACGTATAACACAGTACATCATTATAAACTGTTTCCGCAGAAAGTTCTTCAGAAGATTCTAACGAGACAAGAAAACGTTTTTGTATTTTTAGATACGGGGTGTCTCAAGAAGAATAGTACTATTCAAAAACATAATCCTGTCATCGTTCAAAATATGAAAATTAGTGAAGGTTACTACTTTATTTTTTTGAAGGTGATTAAAAGATTATTTTTGGGGAATACTGGAATGATTTCTAGTGAATAAATAGAATTAAAGTACTATTCGACTATGTTTAAATTTTGAGGGTTTATGCAGGATCAAAAAGAGTATAGACGAAAGAATAGTCTAAGAGATTCTCATGGAAAAGGAATTCTCAAAGAATGGTAATGTAATACGGCCAGTAAGATAAAGATAAGGCTGTTTATGAAAAAAGAATCGTGCATTTATGGATGAACAAGGTTTCTGTTGGAACATGCGCGTGGGTTGGGATATCTATATATATGACCTTTAGGGTGTTTTTTTCGTCAGAAAAAAAAGTAAAAATTTGATAACACTATGCTAAGGCAAAGGACGCCATTCGTTATAGAAGCCAATTGTAACATACATACGTATTCCATATTTTAATTTCTATTAATTTAATCCTTTTTATTTTCTCACATCACTTTTAATCGATTAAAAAACTTTTTAAGCATTTAATCTTTCAAAAGAATTAAAAAAGAAGCATTTTGTCAATGTTCAATAGTTCTCTGTTTTTATTGTACCCTTTCGGTTTTGAACTACCTTAAATATTTGTTTTTTGTGGGAAGAACAAAGTTTGTTTTCGTTTCGCTATTAATTTCTAACCTTGCACCGTGAGAAGAAACTTCTTCGATTTTCGTTTGTTTTTCTTCCCACACTCTTGAATGACATCCTACACGAATCCCGCGTATTTCAAGAACATCAAGGTTTCACAAAATTAGGAGGACTAAATTTATGTTAGAAATTTGGAAGCTCGTGCTCATTCATTGCGGATCGAGCAAGGAATCGATGGATTCTCATTTTGCCAGTGTCGACGTCTGTCACAAGAAACATTCTTTTGTTTTTACATGTTAATCGTTTCTTCTGAATTTGTCCTTTATTCGTTCGACTTCTGCAATTCGTTAATGACTCATCACTTATCGATAAATAAATCGAAGCTTTTCTTCTTTACCGGTATACTGTGATCATTCAGAGGAATACATGCATGTTCTCTTTTATGCATGTAATGATTTTTGTAAATAATAACTAATAAATAACTATAAATTTATACATATATAATCAGAATATATAAATACGTACATTCTGTCTTTGTGTATCGATATCGATATCGAGAATTATATATGAACGAAGGAATTTTTTCCATTATTAAAAATTTTTCAGAATTTTACTCGGTTAAATGATGAACGTTCATTATTTTAACTGCATCCTTTCAGATTCGTTTTATAGAACAGCATATATACAGAGAAAACGATGTTTCTATACAAATCTTTCCACTATCCGCGAATCTTTTTAAATTCTAATAATTTTACAGCTTTAAAAAACTGCAATTTCGATTTTCTTAATGTAAACAGTGGAAACTCAAATGATTTCTGATAAATTATTTTACAACTGGTCTTATGAAATTTATATCAGTCACAAGTCAGATAAGTAAAATATTATAGAGTAATAAAAAAAGTCTAACCTAAATGTTTACAGTTTTTGCATTACCATTAATTCCTCAACAATTTTTTATTTTTTTATTTTTTTTGTAAGCAAATGCATGTATGATGATAATTATTATTATTACAAAACAAGTAGCAAGAAGTGCAAGGTGGGACAGAAACAAGGACAAGTAATAAAATTTGATTCAAGGCATATATCACTTTACCAACTACGTAAACGAAGTGAAACGCGTGTGTCACTATTCTGAAATTGTTCTTTATATTTCCGTATTGTCGAGAGCGATGTCATAGAACTGCAACTTACATCATTTCGTCTTCCACAACTTTTCGACCTGTCAGAGCGTAGGTATCTCGAGATCATGCCAATAAGTATTTCTGTATTGCGAGAGGAAAATTGGAAGCACGAAGATGCAAAGAAGGCTAAGTGGTGCTGTGTACGTTATCTGAAGGGCTTGTTAAAATGGATAGCTTCTTCACATGGACTATTTCTGCAAGTTTTTCATCTTTTACAAGCAAAAATGATGTTTGTGTAGTCGATCGTTTTTAATTTATATCGATCCTCTTAAAAAGTGTTGTTTAATAGTACAATACATAAAAGGCTCATTTAGACTAATCAGGTTATTTAATTTGAAATTGGGATTTAAGTAATTTAACATAAAACCGTGAATACTTAAAATAGTATCGAAATATAATATGGTTCTCGTTTAAGATGTTTTTAGTAAGCTTACAATGTAGAAGTTTACATAATTTAAAATGTGTTTCAAATTAAAAAAAAAACAGTTGAAATCATCTTGACTTCGTTTGAAACTTGAAAGAATACTCTAAGCAAAGTAAGATGACAGATTCACATTGGTTAATGTTTTCAGATTACTTAAATTAAAATGATTTTAAGTCAAGTAATCAAATTACTAAAGACGAACGTAAACATTTAAAAAGGCATTTTATGTCAGATAAATGACAGGTTTATATTGATGAAGAGGTTTCAAGTTACTTGTTTTGCAGTGACTCGAGTTAGTAACTTGACTAATCTAAATGGGCCGTTAAGCTATCGAGTTACCAGGGATGAGAGAGCAAAGAACAACGCTTTTGTACAGAAAATAGAAACGTGTTAAGCGTTAGCCTGATGTATACCCGATCATACATCAACTTTTTTATATTCACTCGCTTGACATTGGCCTGAGAGGTTGACAAAGAGGGGAGCGTCCATCACTCGGCGGTTTTTCGAAGATGTATTGCAGCCTCTATGACAGCGGTTTTCAAACTTTTTTAGGTGTGGAGCCCAATTCAATTAAAGGCGGTACAACGGAGTTCTAACGGTAAAAAAAATGAAAATTGCTGCAAAAGACTCTTCCAATCAGCATGTCATCCTAAATCCTTTAGCGAATACAGCAAGAAATAACGTGGTTTCTATAGTACATATTCTTTTAAGATCAAGTTAATTTAGAGATGCGTTATTTCTATCCCTACCTCTCAATTTTCTCCATTTTACCTACAGAGGGATTTCAGATGGTAACACTCTTGAGCATTAATCGTTCCTTTTCTGTTGATCAGATGGCAGTGTTACGATACGAAATCCATCTGTGGATAGAATGAGAGAAATTGAGAAGTAAGAGTAGAAATAAGGGGTATCCTACAAATTCGATCGCATCTCTAAATTAGCCTAATTCTACAAGAATCAATACAATAGGATAGCAATACGGATAGGACAGATTTTGCCACAATAGTTTGCTAATTTCCCCTTTTTATTAGCCTTTTCCTGTAGATAATATTAAGGAGTAGATCTCAACCATTCTCTGCCCACGAAGGTCAGGAGTAAAGTCATTCATTGTAGAAACGTGCAACAAAGCAGTTATGCGAGAAATTGCTCATGTTCTTCAGTAATCTTTTAGTTTCAATTGTCCTTAATCGTATCCTTTTTATTTCTTCTCTTATACGATATACTTGGTTTTATTTTTTTTTTCATTACTTAAGGTTAAGTTTTGCTTATTTTTACGATAACACAAATTTAATGAACGACGATATCGATTAGACTATGATAAAGTATCAGAGCCCAGAGCCTAAAAACATTTTAACGATGAAGAACATCTTGAACAACATCCATTGTTTTCTCTTGATATATTGAGTTACATATCAGCTGCTAAACATTATGTAGTTTCTGAGAAAACAAAACCAAAGAATTAACGAGACTTCGAAGGAGCGTCTATGCCAGGGCTGGTAAATAAATGGCACGTGTGCCAGGCTTGGCACACGAAAAATTCTTAACGGCACCTTAAAGAATTCTACGTATACATAACTGTTTAATTTTAAACTGTATTCAAAATGTAGAATTGTTTATTTTTAATTAATCTACTAATTATTTGTAAGTACAGTGGCCCATTGTCAGATTATTTTAAATTATTTTTTTGTACCATTTCTTTATGTTAAATAATATTATTATAACTTGCTTTAGATATTATATGTTGTGTTACGGTACTCTCCAAATTAGATCATTTACGGAGCTGTAGGAAAATATATTTTCCAGAAATGTAGTAGACTCTATTGAATGGTCCACGAATTTAGACAGTTCTTACTTGTACACAATAGGGGAGGTGCGAGAAAGGAAATAACATAGTTCTCTAATGAAATAATATTTATTAAACATAAACCTTCACTTAAGATTAAGATTGTCTCACGCACGCTTCTCTCACACCCTATATTTTTCCGCATTTATTCTCTTTGATTCTAGTCCTTAACCTTTCTCACCCGATACATATAATCACGACCACTCAGAATTCCCAGAAGCACCTTATGTACGTTCGCTCATCTATATCTTAAATCCAACACTTCACGCATTTTCCCAAAATCGCACTGTTTTTAATCACACCTCACAGTACTATACTATTATGTAGTACCTATCTATACTCTGTACATAGATACTGACACGGTGAAAAATCGTATTAAATTTTACTTACTTTGGCACAGCGATCGAATTTCATTGCTCATTCGTGGTCTAAACAAAAAATTCAAATCGACGAGGGATAAATTCGAGGGACAGACCGAACGCGTAACAGAGTTTCATACTTAAGTTTTTTCATTCAACACTTCTGTCCGTCCACCAACGCGAATTATTTTCGTCTTCACTAATGGATACATCCGAGCGACGGATACACGCAATCTTGAATCCTCTGCGGTTACAATTCGACGGTTTTATTTGGAAGAGAGCACGATTATAAAAGAGCGGAAAGTAAATATACGAGAATTAACGAGAGGCGAAATATTTCGTAATAAACCACCGGGAGCTTTAAATTCAAAGATCTTGGCCTGTGTTGCGAATTGTTCCCGGTGGCTCGCCCATCGTTTTTTCGCGTTGCCTGGTATCCCGAGGGACGGAGCGGGACGTCGAGCCAATCCATAACTCACTTTGGCTGTATTCCGAGTTTAAAAGTGAAAAATGCTCGAATACCGTTGCCACCAAAAGGCTCCGTTTCACCGGCGGGATTAATGTTCCCCGTTCGACTTTTCTTAATCTTCCTTTCGTCCGTTCGAGTTCTCTTTTTCGTTTCATATTTTACTTCGTCTTACGCCGGGTTCACACTGCTGATCGCGAACAGCTCGCGACTGTACACATTTTTGCACGCAGCGAGTCGCTTCGATCAGTAAAAATGAATTTCGACTTTTCGCTTCATATGAATCACTCACGATTATTGAATTATTATCGACTATTTTCATCCATATTTCATTGTAATTACGGACTGAGAATGTATTAACACAATTATATAAATCTTTGTAGTAACATGTAACACAACAAATAACATGTAAACTAAATGGTATTACAAAGCACGCAATAAAAACGTTCTATGCGATACAGACGAATAAACTCACTGCTGCCAACATACGATGTGTTCCACTGAAAACGCTCGCACGATGGTGTATGAAATTGCGTTTCCTTACACAGTTCATCCGAAGTGATCATTGAAAGTGAACAGTGAATGAAGTAAAGCTGATCTCTACTTTTGATGAAATGTATGGATGATTCAACGATCATCTATAAACGTGTCAATCGAAAATTGAACAGTCGCGACTAGCTGTTTACATGTTAATCTGTTTTACTCTCATTCTGTAATTAATTGTCGCCAATATTTTGAAAACTAGTAAAATAAATTTATGCGTCAAATTTATGAAAATATTCCAACTTTCATCTTTCACATTAACTGTGGATGAGTCATCCATGATGCATATACAATTGTGAAAAATATAAATTAACCTCAAATACTATAGCTTTCATTTGTCACATTCAGTGCGAATGAATTAGCACTTAGTTTTTTTACTTGCTTTGTATGCTAATGAGGTTCACTCGTATAAATAATAAATAAGGAAATAAATGATTGGTGAACTGACTGCGAGCTATTACCAGCAGTGTGGATCCGGCATTACGTTTTTTTCAGATGAACTGCGCCAGAACAGCAGAAACCGAGGATAATCGCAGGCTCGTCCGTTTGCTGGCGAAGAGCGATCGTTGCAATAAACTGAATCTTCGCTTCTAGACGTTTCCAATCTTTTCGCGGCTGGTCGACACCTTCTCTGTTTCATCACCGACGAAATATCCTGTTCATTTCTCTCGCGGACGTTCGTTTATCTCGTCTATCCGCCCCATTAGTCGTTGGTCGTGTTTCATTCGTATAGCGTTTCCGTTCAAACCTATTTCATCGTTTCTATTATTTCTTAATGGGATTTTCAATTATTTTTAAAAATAACGTTTCTCATTTTTCAGTACATTGTTAAGGAAGCTTATTATTTTTTAACCTTTGCTCAACAAACTGAAAATTTATTTTCATTCATTTTAGATTTGCCTTGTGAGGTTAAATTCATATCATACATAAATATTATTTATTTATATTAAAAATTAGTATCATTGGTAATAGTGTTAAATAATCAGTTGTAATAATTAATATTCGACAGAAATTGGTATTAACTTGATGAGTACTGATGGTAAACACAACATGGAACTTTATATTTTTATTTCTTAGCTTTTTAATAAAGAGTTAAACAACCAATGTTTGTGTATTATTCTTTTTCCCTCTAAACCCATAGAATGTACTGACAAAGTTTGACGCTTTAAACCTAGGACATCCTATATAAACATGCTTGGTCGCTTTGGGTAATATCCAATACTAAATCCTGGTCGATTTCCAATGCATCACTGCACTCACACTTATGAACGGGACTGTACATCGACGATGTTCATCTGGCCTCGGCTCCTTTTTCCCTTTTTCAACTCGTTCTCGCGAAGAAGAGGATTTTAATCGTAAATAGCACCGCGAAGATCATTTTTTTCTAAAGTATTTACATGGGGTAAGGGGAGGAGAAATAAGAGTTGGTGGGTCAAACAGCGAAATGTTTCTTAAAAACTGAGATAGAGGACGGCGAGGTTGAAACGAGCTCGAATTAGTGGCGGTAGACGATTCAGAACTCGTTTCTCTTTCCCCTCAGTGTTCTTTTTAACCCCGATTTTTTCCTCCCTTTTAACGAAACGTTCGTGTAACGCGAAAAGGAGGTTCTTTTACGTAATTCCATGGACCATAGACGACTTCCATGTATCCGTAGACCAGCCGTTAAACGGTTCCTTTAATTTGGACGCGTGGAACTTTTCAATTAACGCGGCCGCTCTCAATCGAGGAACGTACACTGGCTGTTTCTCATTTAATCCGAATGCGCGTATCGCAAACGAGACGAGCACCGCCATGTTTCTTTTTCTCTCTTCGTTTCGGTAAGGCTTAACCTACTGACTCTTTTCATTTTTCATGCTTTGATTTATCTTTTTTGTCGAGTATCGATTTGTTCGATGTTACTGACGTTCTTTATGAAGTATAAGTAGTTGGATATCTAAGGAATTGAGATAAATAACGTTGAATTCATGAACCTAATGATGAAACCATTAGTGATATTAAAAATTCTTTTAATAAAAGTAATGTTAGTTGATGCTTTGATATTGTACAGGATTTAAAATGCATACGATCATCAGACCGGTGGAACAAGGTGCACGGATTTAGAATTTAACCTCTTCATCAGTTCAACCCTCGAAAAATATTCCAATTTTCATTACTCTTCATTTAGTAACTGCATGCATTCTCTTCTAGCCTGATTAACTTCGGATTAAGCAGTAAGCGACATCTATCAGAAGTAAGCATAAATTTGTATATATGGGAATTTCGACATTACTACTTTTATATACAATAATGCCCCGTAAGATGGATGCATGACGTGGCGAGACCAAAAATTAACAACTTACCGGGTGTTCCTATACTAGGAACTTTTTCTCACTTTAAAATGGATAGAAAGATAGAAATAAGAAATGGTTTGAGGTCTCTGTTGTCTACTGTTTATGTAAAATATTACGTTAGGCTCTTCGTGACAAACTTTCGGTTTGATCTTGAAATTCCAAGGTCAAATATTACATTAAGTTCCTCGCGAAAACTAAGTTTTTAATTTGACCGTGAGCTTTCAGAGTTAATAGTAGTTGAATGCAATATTTGATCTTGAAAACTCAGGGTCAAATCGAGAACTTGATTTTTGAGTAAAGCTTAACGAAGCGTTTGACAATTATCTATTTCTATCTTTCTATCCATCTTAAAGCGAGTAAAAACTTCTGGTACAGGAATGTCCGATAAATTGTGTTTTCTATACGTAACAATAGTTACGCCAAAATTCCCATACATAAATTTATCCTTGTTTTTGATAGATGGCGTTTCCTGTTTAATCCAAAGTTAAACGTTCAGGCCAGGAAAGGAATATGGTTACTAGAAGACGAGTGGTAAAATGTTTTTTGAGTGTAGAATTGCTGCAGAGGATAAATCCAGACATTTAGAAATATTCAATGTCATTGGTGTACATGTCATAGATTGAGAATCATTGTTATAGGCACAACCAGTCAGACACGTATTTTTTCTAACTACCAACAACGTATAGTACTAGCAACGCACAATGCTCTGTTCCCTGTATGATTACACCAATGCCAATTTCTCAGCTTTGCATACTAAAGAACTTCGTTATTAATAAATTCACTAGCAGGTGCTGGACAAAACTTTTTCTTCCCGTTTTCTTTCTCGTTCTCTCTTTCCTCCTTCCAATAATGCATCACAATAGAACTTTATTGCTATATTGTCCAAAACGGAAGTGTCCTTTTAATCCCACCCTATGTAGAATTGTGTTCTTGACGAATTCTGTATTTATGACGAGGAATTGTTTGTTAGGGAGCTCAGCCTTGGTGGCATACAATCCACGGATTCTCCGTCGTCGCGAGTAGATAAAAGCGAACCGTGTCCGGCCGGGAAAAGGGGATCGTTGTTTCTTCCGAAAGGAAAGTTGGAATCCGATTAAAAGCTTCGTAGCGGCTGCATCAGCGACGATGGCGAACTTTCTTGCTACATCCAATGTAGCGCAGTGGCGGATCTAAAAGGGGGGAAGAGGAGATAACCCTCATAATCCCTTCCCCCTAAAAATAATAAAATTTTAAAATATAGTGACATTTTGAAAAACTTGTTAGATGTAGGTGCACTTAAGATAGTGTTTCTCAATTTCTTTTAAACCTGAACCTCTATTCCTTTTATAGTAATTGAATAACCTGAAACCTCTCTCCTCCACTCCGCTGTATGAAAAATATTTTTAATAAAAAAAATGCATTAGGAATAGTTACTTCAGCGTATAATTTTTGCTTAATGTTATATTATAATAAATTTTCAACTAAAAATAACCGCAGTACTCTCCTTAGGAGTAGTTTGATTCATGTTGAGTTCCGACAAGTGATAAAAAATTAAATGGAGATTAAAGGACTCGAATTAAATTTAGGTTAGGTTCGATCAATTTTCTCGAAACGTATGGGAGGCGATTACGTTATTATCAAATGTACGATCAGTGAATGCGTTAAATATCGCACGTGATCATTTCTATGCAAACAGATAAGGAATTAAATGGAGATTAAAAGTTTTGAATTAGGCTTAGGTTAGGTTCGATCAATTTTCTTTAAACATGTGGGAGGTAATCACATTATTGTCAGATGCATGGACAGTAAATATGTTAAATATCGCACGTGATCATTTCTGTGTAACCGGACAAAGAATTAAATGGAGATTAAAGGACTTGAATTAAATTTAGGTTAGGTTCGATCAATTTTCTTTAAATGAACAGGAGGCAACTATGTTATTGTCATATGCGTAAATATTGTACGTATGAAATATTACTTGTGATCATTATTATGCAAACAGATAAGGAATTAAATGGAGATTGAAAGTGTCGAATTAGGTTTAGGTTAGGTTCGATCAATTTTCTTTAAATGAATAGGAGGCAACCACGTTATTGTCATATGAGTAGATATTGTACGTATGAAATATCGCACGTGATCATTTCTATGCAAACAGATAAGGAATTAAATGGAGATTAAAAGTGTCGAATTAGGCTTAGGTTAGGTTCGATCAATTTTCTTTAAATGAACAGGAGGCAACCACGTTATTGTCATATGGTTAGATATTGTACGTATGAAGTATCACACATGATCATTATTATGCTACTGGATAAAGAATTAAACGGAGGTTAAAAGTTTCAAATTAGATTTAGGTTAGGTTCGATCAATTTTCTTTAAATGAACAGGAGGCAACCAAGTTATTGTCATATGCGTAGATATTGTACGTATGAAGTATCACTCGTGATCATTATTATGCAAACAGATAAGGAATTAAATGGAGATTAAAAGTGTCGAACTAGGTTTAGGTTAGGTTCGATCCACTGGAAGTGTTCTTCCAGGGTTCCCGGTGCCCCCCCATTTCGCTATAGTAGGCCACCGTGGAGGTTTTAGTAGGTAAGAATCCTACATAACCTCGCCATCTCCCCAAGGTGGTGGTGGATCTTTCTGATTTCCTCCACGTAAAAAAAAAGAAAAAAGAAAAAAAAAGGTTAGGTTCGATCAATTTTCTTTAAATGAACAGGAGGCAACCACGTTATTGTCATATGGGTACATATTGTATGTATGAAGTATCATATGTGATCATTATTATGCAACCGGTGAAAGAATTAAACGGAGGTTAAAGGGTTCGCGGTGCATGGCGGAAGTCAGGGAAGGCGCGAGCTTAGGCGCACTTAACCGGACGTTACACCTCGCGCGTTGGAGAGTGTGCACTTGCGTTTTGAGGTTGCACTCTTTCGCACGTTCATTAGCGGCGCAAATTTACTCGGTGGCGAGGCACACACCGGCCCACTCGTTGCGCTCTGGACCGTTCGAAGTGGTTCCAGGACGTTCACGACAGACCTTGGTCCCAGTTCTCTTCTTTCTCGACCCTTTTTATCCGCGAGACCTGCCTGTTTTGCATTCTAAATCACTCGGTCTTGCGACGTTTTCGTATTGAACTCGAATTTCTTGGATCTGCGACTTAAGTACAGTCGGCCACAAAAGTTTCCGTACACTTGTTTAAACTGAAATATTAAAAGGGAAGGCTAACATTTTGAATGTTTTGTCGTATATTGTATTAACTCTGTTCTAGACTTAGCTCAATTTTCAGTTATTATTTAAAAAATTATACTTGAACTTTTTGTGCGTTTAGCATACGTTTCCGTACACTTATTTGAACTGAAATATTAAAAGAGAAGGCTAAGATTTTGAATATTTTACGAACGTTAATTGATTTATTGTATCTTGTATTAACTCTATTCTAGACTTAGCTTAATTTTCAGTTATTATTTAAAAAATTATACATGAACTTTTTGTGCGTTTAGCATACGTTTCCCGTATACTTGTTTAAACTGAAATATTAAAAGAGTAAGCTAAGATTTCGAATGTTCTGCGAATGTTAATGCATTTATCGTATATTGTATTAACTCTATTTTAGACTTAGCTTAATTTTCAGTTATTATTTAAAAAATTAAACTTGAACTTTTTGTGCGTTTAGCATAAGTTTCCCGTATACTTGTTTAAAGTGATATATTAAAAGAGAAGGCTAAGATTTTGAATATTTTACAAGCGTTAATTCATTTATTGTATCTTGTATTAACTCTATTCTAGACTTAGCTTAATTTTCAGTTACTATTTGAAAAATTATACTGAAATTTTTTATGCGTTTATCGTTTTCACTCTTTCAAAATTTGTTTAGCTTTGTTTAACGAACTGAATAGTGTACGTTAAATGTTTGAAATATGTTTTTTTAAGTGTGCAAAATTTTCAAGAAATTCGGATTTATGCATTGAAATCTACAACATAAGATTATACACCTATCAGAGAAATATGTCTCAAAATAGTGTTCTCTGTAAAAAAGGAAAAAAAAACGCAATCTGACAGAGATCCAATATTTCTTACAATACATTTGCATCGTTACTAATACTAATCGTTACTAAAATTACCCTAAGTTATCATTATTTCTTTCAGTATACTTATTCATTTGCGTTAGTTGAATTAACGTATGCAAAATTAAAGATACATTCATTTACATATACAGTACAAACGAAAGCAGGGATATATTGGTAACAAGAAGAATTAATATTCAAAACTTGAAATCTTCATCTTGATATCACAGGTGTTCGACAAAACGACAGAGTTGTTTTCGCAATTTAATAATTCAGATTTTCCAAACAAGCAATGTAACTTTTGTGTTCCACGAAAATTTCGAACTCAACTTCGGAAAACGAACACTGCATTCGGCAGAAGTAGAGGGGCCTGGTCTGAATAATTTCACGATTTAAATTAAGCACCAGCAAGGTAGAACAATAGCGGTATATCCTCTATGCAATACGATTCCCATTGAACTGAGGGAAATCTAAGCACCCGTTGGAATGAATGAAAATTCAGAGCGCGTTACAAGAACGGCCGGGCTAATCGCGGGTATTTGCATATTCGGGTCAAGCTGGTTATCAGCTGGCCTGTGTTCTAGACGCCCGCGAGATTATTCGCGCGGTTCCCTTTCTCGCGCGTGTTAGCGCAGAATCGTTCAAGGCATCTGTGAGGCGAGCCGACTCACAGAATGCCATGCATCAAGCATTTTCTAGACTGCTGTCAACGAAGGAGAATTTGAATAAAGGCGGCAAAGTTTAGTCAGAGCTGGTAACGAAGAGACGGTTAATATTATTAAAAAAAAAAAGGAACAGAAATAAATGTAACGTCGAAGGAGTCAGACGTGTTGTCTTAAGCTTGAGTTTTATTTAAATTTTAATAGTCAGACTTGTTGTCTCACTCTTAGATTTTATTTAAATTTTAATAGTCAGACGTGTTGTCTTATTCTTGAGTTTTATTTAAATTTTTATAGTCAGGCGTGTTGTCTTATTCTTGAGTTTTATTTAAATTTTAATAGTCAGACGTGTTGTCTTATTCTTGAGTTTTATTTAAATTTTAATAGTCAGACGTGTTGTCTTACTCTTGAGTTTTATTTAAATTTTAATAGTCAGACGTGTTGTCCTACTCTTGAGTTTTATTTAAATTTTAATAGTCAGACGTGTTGTCTTACTCTTGAGTTTTATTTAAATTTTAATAGTCAGACGTGTTGTTTATTCTTGAGTTTTATTTAAATTTTAATAGTCAGACGTGTTGTCTTATTCTTGAGTTTTATTTAAATTTTAATAGTCAGACGTGTTGTCTTACTCTTGAGTTTTATTTAAATTTTAATAGTCAGACGTGTTGTCTTACTCTTGAGTTTTATTTAAATTTTAATAGTCAGACGTGTTGTCCTACTCTTGAGTTTTATTTAAATTTTAATAGTCAGACGTGTTGTCTTACTCTTGAGTTTTATTTAAATTTTAATAGTCAGACGTGTTGTCTTACTCTTGAGTTTTATTTAAATTTTAATACGTGTGAATATTCGAACGTCACAGAGTGGGTGATCGCGACAATCATGCTTGATCACAGACGGAATAACGTAGGAATGCGATTGAGTGGATACGATTGTAGGAAAGTGTGAAGAGTGGTTGAGTTAAGCGATACTGGTGCAAATGTAGAATATTTGGACTACAGTGTTTCTAAGGTGCGAAAGATGAGTACTTCAGACAACCTTGCGACTGAGAAATTTTGAATGCATCGAGTGAGAGAGGTTTACAATTAAAATGGAAGGAAACAAGTATTTGGAAGATATTGTCCTGTCCTCTTAAACTTTTGTCGCTACTGTACATCACTCCCAAAATAAATAGTTTATGTGAACAGTAGCGGACGAAAGATTAAGACCAAAGGGCCGAAGATAACAAATTGATTAATTAACCCTTTGTGTTCGAGAGGTGACTGGTAGTCACCAAATGATAGTTTCGCAAATTTTCAGGTTTCAATTAGTTTGTTTATTAGTCAGACTTGAAGGTTAAATAGTCATATATGACTTAACTAAACTAAAGGAATCTTAGTAAACATTTCGAATTTGAAAATTTTTGAAGTTAGTATCATTAGACTAACAATTAGTATCATTAGACTATCTCTCGAGTGCAAAGGGTTAATAAGAAATAGCACAATAAATAAAATTTGTATTCTATGCTAACCAATAAATAGTGTTCTACCATAATGACGATAAAACTAAGTATATGAACAATATTTGCATACCATAAAACTATGTTTTGCATTGTCCTGCCGTTTTAAACTTTTGTCCACCACTACATATGGAAAGTTCAGGTTAGGTTCGAGTAATCATAACACTCTAACTGATTTAAAGTTTCGAAACACAGAAAGTAACAAAAATGATTCTTAAAAATCTTATTTCCACTTTTTCGAATAATGGAAATGGGTTAAATCAGGATCGTGGCTACTCATGAACCGAGTTCACCGATCAGAGCTGTGTAACGCGATGCTAGTTACACGCGAATGGTACATTATAATACATTAATCTCTTGCTCTTTAAAATTCCGTGAGACACGTGATACGCCTTGGGACTCGAACAAAAGAGACACGAGATGGATTCGTGAACCTAAAAAACACGAGTCAGACACGAGACACGATTTATGGGCCTACCATTAGGACTTGTTAGGATTTGTTTAAAAATGGGCAGTGAAAAAAAGAAAGGAATGCACTCTTAATTTAACCATAACTTTAACAGTATAATTATATAGTCTTTTACGTCCCTACACACATTCCCTGCTTTTTGTATACCGAATACTCGTATGATATGACCGATGAGTCATGTTTACCAATAATTGTAGCAGATGTCGTTAATGATCGTGTTAACAGGACCATTACGAGCACGAGTCTCGCTTACGTTTCAATTCTTATAAATACCCTCTTTTTCTACCAACGCGTTGCACGCACCGTCGTGTCAGAAATCGCGGCGCAAGGGGTCAATAAACGAAACGCTCTCAAAGCGGAAAAGCACCCACGCGAAGCAAGCGAAAGGGAACGAGCTCGATGAACGTCGACTTTAATATCACCGGAACGTGTACACGGGAACACGAGGGGGGTACACGAGGGGGGAGTCGGTCGAGGGGTAGTCGAAGCGGGTCGCACGTTCGAGGAATCGGTGTAAAATTGTGGGACGCGCGCAGGGGAGTGAATTAAGATCGCGGAATAATTGGACGTCGGTCGCGCGAACGAGGGCTGAGCGCGCGCAGCCCCATAAACCTACATTTAAATTCAATCACGGGGTTGAAGCGGAAGCGGTGAAGCGGGAAGAAACGGGAAGAGTGGAAAGCTGTGCTCGCCCGCTTCAAGGCGTGCATCACCCCTCCTACCCCCCCACCCGGACAGCCGCGTGTACATACGCCGTGCACATCTACTGGCGCGATACCGACTGTACACACACGTGGTGTGCACATGCATGAACCGTGCGCAGTGAGGTACAACGCTGAGCACACAGAAGGGTGGATAGAGGAAGAGGGACGGGAGGCGAAAGAAGAGGAACCGGTGGTGGATGAAACAAACAAATAAACAGATATCCAAGGGTTCGGGAGAGGGGGGAGGGGGAGGCATAGAGGGAGGAGCAGGTGAGGTAAGCCCACGGAAGAAGACAGGCTTGCAGATCGACAGGGGCGAGAGGCCCAGGGATTCCGAGGGGAGGGGGAGGAAACTACCACCGCGAGGAGCGCAAAGGGTGGTGGGAGCACAGAACCGGCTAGAGCGTACGTGCGGCGGGCGGATGGGGTTGAAGGTGAGGGTGGCGTATGAAAGGGGCCGCTCTGGTGGGAGGGATGACGTCATGGTTGAGGGTTGCCCGGGCAACGGGGAAGCGGTGGTTCGCCGCCGCGTCGGGACGCCGTCGTGCGTCGCCACCGCCGCCGCGACGTAAAAATCAATTTGGACCTTGGCTAGGTGACCGTTCGCTCGGCGCTGCGTCGCGGCTGCTCCGGCCGCTCTCGAGAGCAGCACGCTTCCCTTCCGGAGAGAGCTGTGCCGGCCACCGAGTGCGAGCCAGCTAGCGTCCGACCGTCCGACCGTCTGACCGTCTGACCGGTGCCGCACCGCGAGCCAGGCAGCTCAGTCGCGAGTCGCCATCGCAGCGGGTACGCCAGACGGTAGAGAACGCGTCTGCCAGCGAGCGAGCGCGTCCCACGCGACCGACACCGCGCACACACAACATACACACACACGCATACATACAAATACTCCTGTATATATACACACGTACACACGTTCATACACACACACATATATACACACACTCTGCCCCTGCGTTCGAAAGTAGTATATCGAAGTAGTACCCGTGATACGCTGGTTATATTCGCGTTCGCGCGGGCGATGCTCCACCACGAGGAGGAGGAAGAAGTGGTTGCTCGCAGTGGGCCACGCTGACGGGACGGACTTAGTATCGCCGCGGTGGTCGTATACAGTGGACGCGCCGCACTCTGTTCGAGGTTCTTCGCCGGGGGATTACCTATCATCGGCATGCTGCACGAGCCGTCGCTGCGACGCGAGGCGTAGCGTTCCTGCTGAGTGCCAAGGGAGCCGGACGATGGGAGTACGCGAGCGGAGGCCACGAAGCGCATCGAGGGAGTCCGAGCAGCCGCGCCGGGAGGAACGCTTGTAAACAGAGAGAGGAGAGACGCAGAGGCTCCGGCCGGGGGCTGTTCCGGTCGAACGAGGAGGGTCGCGGGAGCACCGGCTTCCTGATCTTCCTCCCGACAAGAACCGCTCTGTGCTGTTCCGGTTCTCGGTAGAGTGGAACCGTCGTCAATCCAGGGATACCTTCGACGAGGGCAAGAAAGAGAGAGGAAGAACAGGAAGAAGAAGATTATTATTCGAAGCAGGAGCAGCTTTTTCGCCGAGAGGAAGACATAGCGGGTGTCTCTTTGTTCGAGGAAGAGAAGAGAAGAGGAGAGGACAGCTTTTTTCCCGGGTTTTCTCTCTCCGCACACCTCGAGAAATGAACGAGCCGCGCGTGAAAGACGGATGTCTATCGGAACTCGCGACGACCCCGGTTGATCGGGCCCGGCAAGCTGGGGTAACGATCCTCCGTTGAACCAGAGAGCAAGCGAGAGGCGAAGCAGTTCCGTGCGCGCTGTTCCGCGAGGCTGTTTGTGCGGTGTCACACGAGGGAACGAGGTCCACGGTGTGTGACGCATGCGACGTGCCGTCTGTCGCGAGAGAGGAGTCGTCGTGCGTCGTAGAAAACATCTGCGCGACCGTGTTACCGGCGAAGAAGCTTTTAACTCTCCCGTGTCTGCCCCGCTGCTGACGCCGTTACGCGTACGAACGGAGCCAGCGTGGCCCTCCTTACAGTGTGCGAGATCCGCGAGCGCCACGCAGCCACGGGGGCCTCGAGTAAAAAAAGCTTGCGCGTGCCGTGAACGCGATACCGGGAGGCTGAATCACCACCACCGTCACTGTGTTCCGCGGACGATGCTCGAGGCGCGCTCGGGACCAGTTTCGCTCGCGAGACGCGTCGTGGAAACCGCGGAGAGTTCGCCGGAACCGTTGCTCGGACGCTGAAGACCTCTTCCTGTTTGCGATCGAACGTTCATCGTGGAAGCGCTTCCCTCGCATCGAAGAAGTGTCTTGTACCCGTTGGTGCTGTGTTTTCGTTCTTCAAGAAGGAAGATTCTACTCGAAGAATTGGTTGCTACTTGAAGGAATCACACCAGAGTACTGTTCACTGTGTCCTTTTCCCCTCTTCTAGACACGGTTGATACTTGGAGAATCACTCGAGGGTTCACGGTGTATTGCTTGTTTCCCTCTTCTCCTAGACACGGTTGCTAGTTGGAAAATCAGTGAAGGGTTCACAGTGTATTGCTTGTTTCCTTCTCCTAGACACGGTTGCTACTTGGAGAATCACTGGAGGATTCACGGTGTATTTCTTATATCCCTCTTCTCCTAGACGTGGTTGCTACTTGGAGAATCACTGGAGGGTTCACGGTGTATTTTCTTTTTCCCTCTTCTCCTAGACACGGTTGCTACTTGGAGAATCACGCGAGAGTTCACGGTGTATTTCTCTTTTTCCCTCTTCTCCTAGACGCGGTTGTTACTCGAAGAAGGATCACACGAAAGTTCACGGTGCTTTTTTCCCTGAAGATACAGTGTTTTCTTCAATCGGACAAGGTTGTTACCGAAAGAGCCGCGCAGAAGTCGAGGAAGGTGTCAAGAAGCACGAGAGGAACGTCGGTTGGCATGGATTAACAAGGATGACCCGGGGCGACAGGTGTTAATTGACGAAGATTGCGTCGGGGCGGCACACGGGGAACCTTCCCCCGGAACGCTCGCATCGATCACGCCCGCTCCACGCAAACAACGCGTCCGCCACGCGTCAGGCGGACTGGTGGCTGCTGGAGCTGCGGTTGAATTAATTAAAACGTCACGGTTCGTCGGTCGCCGCGTGGTGGTTGAAACGGGAACATGGTCCCGGGTACGTGGCCGGGGCTCGATAGGCGGCTTAGCGCGTGAATGGAAGCGGAAACGGTGCCTCTGGTTCGCGGACCGATCGCTCGCGAGCTCGACGATGTAGCGGGAGCGTTCAGATGATTCTCGAGGACACTCCGGAAGCAAGGGTCGTCGGATCGTGGTGCTTAATTCGACACGTTGCATAAGGAAGGGGACACGAGGGAGAACAGGTGGAAGATCTTGGAGAGAAAGAGGGTGAACGAGATAGATAGGGAAGCAGAGGGACAAGGCACGAAACGGAAACGGTATCGATGATGGTGGAAGGCACGTTGCCAGGAGGCGATTGGCTGCCGTGGTGCTCGCGTTCCGATGCTACGGGTCGCTGTTGCTAATTCGCGTGTCAAGTGGCGCAAGCAAAAGCAAAACGATAAAAGCTGAAGGAATGCCGTGGTACGATGACGGACTTGGTGGTGGTCGTGCACGATCTTAAGCGGATCGCGGTGTCGTTGTCGACGTCGTCGTCGCCGGCGTCGTCGTCGTCGTCGTCGTCGACACGTAGCTGGTGGGAACGTCGCCGGTGTTCCGCGAGCAGCTAATACACGACGGACGAGATCGTTCGAATGGCGACAGGCCTCGAGCGCGATCGGTTTCGCTGAACGAGAGAGAAAGAAGGAGAGGAGAGAGCGAGGGAGAGAGAGAAAGATTGTCGAGGACTTTTTTGCTCGAACGATCCGTAAGAGCTTCGAGGGAAATCCCTCTTCCGGTGGGCACTGGCTGGCGAAGGATTCCAGGCCGACTCAGCCGGATTACGTACGCTTTCCTCGGACGCGTCGGGAAGCGGAACTCGCGAGGGGCATGCGAAGGAAAGCGGGCGAGGAAAACAAGCGATTCACACAACATACGTACACGCGCGAGGGACGTCAGAGAGGAACAGCGTGGCGGAGATATAATTGGAGAACGGAAGCCGTTGAAATTTACGGGAACGAAAGTGGGGTACGGTTATAAAAACCCCCTAACCCGTTTCTTGACCAGTGACTGCTGTTGAAACCGCGAAACGATCAGCAGTGCACGCAAAACGGTGCGAGCATTCGGTGAGCTTTCAATTGTTGTCCGGTCCCCTGTGAGCCGAACGGAAGTACACGGAGACGGGGGGACGTCGAGGGAGCAAGCGCGGGCGAGATAGCGTCGACCTGAACGAAACCTAGCGAAAGGGATCGAGAAAAGAAAACAGGAAAGGTGGACAGATTTGGTGAGCCAGTAAAAATATTCCACCATCGAGCATGGCCTCGGTGGCAGCCTGGCTGCCATTCGCCCGCGCGGCGGCGATCGGCTGGGTGCCGATCGCGACCCATCCACTGCCACCGCCGCCGATCCCCAAGGACCGTCGCAAGGCCGACGACGAGAAGCTGCTGATAAACGTGAGCGGCCGTCGCTTCGAGACCTGGCGGAACACCCTCGAGAAGTATCCGGACACTCTTCTCGGCTCGAACGAGCGCGAGTTCTTTTACGACGAGGAGAGCAAGGAGTACTTCTTCGACCGTGATCCAGACATCTTCCGTCACATACTGAACTATTACAGAACCGGCAAGCTCCACTATCCGAAACACGAATGCCTGACCAGCTACGACGAGGAGCTGGCGTTCTTCGGCATCCTGCCGGACGTGATCGGCGACTGCTGCTACGAGGACTACCGCGACCGGAAGCGGGAGAACGCCGAACGGTTGATGGACGACAAGCTGAGCGAGAACGGGGACCAGACCCTCCAGCAGCTGCCGGACATCAGGCAAAAGATGTGGCGGGCCTTCCAGAACCCGCACATCTCGACGGCGGCGCTGGTGTTCTACTATGTGACCGGTTTCTTCATCGCCGTGAGCGTGCTGGCGAACGTGGTCGAGACCGTGCCGTGCGGTAATCGTCCGGGACGCGCCGGTACGCTTTCATGCGGCGAGCGTTACAAGATCGTATTCTTCTGCCTGGACACCGCCTGCGTGATGATATTCACCGCTGAGTATCTGTTGAGACTGTTCGCCGCGCCAAGCCGGTGCAAGTTCGCGCGGTCCGTGATGTCCATCATCGACGTGGTCGCCATACTGCCGTATTACATCGGTCTCGGTATCACCGACAACGACGACGTGTCCGGGGCATTCGTCACGTTGCGCGTCTTCCGTGTGTTCCGGATCTTCAAGTTCTCCAGGCACTCGCAGGGCCTCCGGATCCTCGGCTACACGCTCAAGTCCTGCGCCTCGGAGCTAGGCTTCCTGGTCTTCTCCCTGGCAATGGCGATCATCATATTCGCCACCGTCATGTTCTACGCGGAGAAGAACGTCGACGGGACGAACTTCACATCGATCCCGGCCGCATTCTGGTACACCATCGTTACGATGACCACATTGGGGTGAGTTCGAGAGATCTGTTTTTATTGGTCGAGTAGATTGGTCTGTTGTTTGGGGTTCGACAGGGCGAACCCGTCGCTTTGCAAAAGAGTATGTATACGAAACGATCGTCGAGACGGAAAGAATAAAGTGAGGTGAAAATTAAAGAAAGGCTTGATAACAGAAACACAATAATAAAGTACAGTAGCGGACAAAAGTTTAAGACAACAGGACAATGCGAAACATAGTTTTATAGTATGCAAATGTTGTTCGTATACTTATTTTTATCGTTGTTACGGTAAAACTCTATTTATTGATTAGCATTGAATACGACTTTTATTTATCGTGCTATTTCTTATTAATTAATTAATTTGTTTTCTTTGTCCCTTTGGTTTTAAACTTTTGTTCGCTACTACTGTACGTATGAACTATTTATTTTGAAAGTGATTTACAGTAGCGACGAAAGTTTAAGAGGACAGAACAATGCAAAACATAATTTTATAGTATGCAAATATTTATATTTGCATATATTTATTTTTATCGTCATTATGGTAGAGGTATTTACTGATTAGCATAGAATGAGAATTCTATCATAATGACAATAAAAATAAACACATGAACAATGTTTGCATACTATAAAACTATGTTTTGCATTGTCCTATCTTAACTTTTGTCCGTTACTGTATATTGTTTCGACACCAAATGAACGAAAAAGTCCTTTTCGTTTTTCTTTTCTCATTTTCTTAGTTAATCCTCGATCGTCGAATAGATCTCCAGAGGATAAAATGGCATTTGTTAATTCTTGTCCCTAGGACACGTTCTACAACATTTAAATCGTATTCCATATTTTTTCCAGTCTAATGTAACTATTTTTTTAAATTAAAAAAATTGGCCTCTTGGCCTCTCAATGGAAATCACAGATGCACGTGACTCTGGTAGCGAACGCGTTAAGTTGGTCAGCTTGACGCAATTTATTCGTACCCCCTGGCAATTTCACCTTACGTGACCAGTGAAAATTGTTCCCCGTAGGGTTGGCTAACGATTTTATGACATTGAGATCGAGTTCAGATTATACGGCTCGTTATTCCCCTGAATTTTCCCACTCTGTGAATGCTTTTCCATGATTCAGTGGAACGTGAAACGAGAGGTTTGCCACGAACGGTAATGGCAATCGAAGCACTTCAAATCGCTTCGAATCTAATTCGAACCTGAGAAAGTCTTGAAAATCTTGACTCGTTTCGAAGTCTTGAAACTCTTGATTCGCTTCGAAGTCATGCAAGTCTTGGTTCGTTACGAAGTATTGCAGTTGTTTATATCTTCTTTTCTTCGTTCAACGTTGCTTTCAGGCCCACTCACACGTATTAAGTTTCGAAGTAAATCAGTACTTTCAAGACACCAAGACTGATCGAAACTTCGACACCAAACAAGGTTCGATTCAAATTTTCTTGAATTTTCTTAGTCTTGAAAAAATTAGAAACTCTTCAAAAGTTAGATTTGAACTTTCATCACTACTCTTATTTTCATTGGATTTGGAACAAAATTCAGACTTGCAAAACTCCAAACTTGATAGAAACCTCGATAAGAAACAAAGTTCCACTCAGATTTTCTTCAATTTTCTTAGTCTTGAAAAAATTAGAAACTCTTCAAAAATTAAATTTGAACTTTCATCACTACTCATATTCATTGGATTTGGAACAAGATTCAGACTTCTAAGACACCAAACTTGATAGAAACCTCGATACCAAACTAGGTTCGATTCAAATTTTCTTGAATTTTCTTAGCCTTGAAAAAATTTGAAACTCTTCAGAAGTTAGATTTGAACTTCCATCACTACTCATATTCATTGGATTTGGAACGAAATTCCAAGACTCCAAAATTGATAGAAACCTCGATACCAAACAAGGTTCGACTCAGATTTGGTGCAATTCGAATTCTCTTAGATGTTTTGTCGAATTTTTAATATGTGGTTCTGAGTAAAAAATTCTGATACTATTACACGCATTTGAACTACGGCTAATAATTATTCGGCATCTCTCGACTTTTTTAATCGATCTTACACTAAATTTCATTGCCAGCTTAATAATCTTTTGTAATCTTAATTAACGCACTCTGTATTTTTCACATCTGTAAATCAATGGGTTTATACCCCATAAATAAATAAATAAATACGTAAATAAATAAATAAATAAGTAAATATATAAATAAATAAATAAGTAAATAAATAAGTAAATAAGGAAATAAATAAGTAAATAAGTAAATAAATAAATAAATAAATAAATAGATAAGCAAATAAATAAATAAATAAGTAAATAAGTAAGTAAATAAATAAATAAATAGATAAGTAAATAAATAAATAAATAAGTAAATAAGTAAATAAATAAATAAATATCGTTCAAAACGGTTATGGCAGCTTGCAGATGAAAGTTTGTACGTGTCGAATGAAGCAGAAGTGGTCGGTGCATCTGTGAAAGTAATTGGCTCCGTGTAAACCGCCCGAAGCTGGAACAAGCAGCAGTCTCCGGTGATATTTTTAAACAGAGGTCGTTGTCGACCTTTTTACTTCGAAGGGCCTCCTACTTTCTCTAAATATCTGCGATAGAGGAGAGAAACGCCGACCCCGAAACCTTCGCTCACGGTTTCTTACGCGTCCCTCGCGTTTTACTTCTTTTTCTCTTTTATCGTGGAGCTACACTTTCCTTGGTCGCGAATTAAAGCGACCGATCCTTTCTTTTGCTCGATCAAACAAGGCGGACGCGGACCAGAGGCCTAAGTTCTTGTTTGCTTTTAATTCCGCGAAAACGTTGGCTTCTTCGTGAAATTGAATCCTTCCACGGAATTTTATGTAGCTTCGCAGAAATGCATCTCGTTGTCCTGGTTAAAGAAACGTCGTATGTACAGTAGCGGACAAAAGTTTAAGACAAACGTTCAAAGAAAGCAAATTAATTAATTAATAAGAAATAACACGGTAAATAAAATTCGTATTCTATTCTAATCAATAAATAGTGTTCTACCATAATGACGATAAAAATAAGTATATAAATATTTGCATACCATAGAACTATGGTTTACATTGTTCTGTCGTCTTAAACTTTTGTCCGCTACTGTACATACGGCTGTTCAGAAATATTAATACTTCCAGAGGAGAAAATTGCTGTTTAATTTAAAAAAATTGTTATTTCACTAAACAATTAAACTGGCAATTTTATTCAATAAAAAGCGAGGATACCTTAACGTTTTTTAAATAAACATGAATTTTCTTTAATAAACGTATATTTTTTTATATCTTAACAGATGCACCTTTATATTTTCTTTAAAAAAGTATTAGGATACTTAAGTCGAAAATTTATTAATTCAGCCGTTATAATTTTTCCCCCAAGCGCTCGTATATTCGAAATACTGTGCGGCTGTTCGGAAATATTAGGGGGACTGGAAAGTAATGTCGATTTCTTGTTTTTTCTTTCTTATTTTTAACGAATTTTTATTTTTAGTCAATGATGTAATCACCCTCCTTATCAACAACGTTTTGCCATCTAGCGTGCAAATTTTCAATGCTGGATCGATAAAAATCAATTAGTTTTCGAGTAAAATATCTAGAGATGGAATGACAGAAACGACAATACTTTCCCTGTCCCCCTAATATTAATGCTCCCGGAGGAGTTAGTTCGATACAAATTCTCGATCCAAATTCAGCGAATTTTACTTCGTCCGTGGGCGGATCCTCAATATCGGAAATAATCGCGCGAATAAGAGCAGCGGTTGGCAGAAGCGACAGAAAAAATTCAGTCTGTCCGCTTCCGGAAAGACACCTCGACGTTCCGTTCCGCTTCTTTGTCTCTCTATTTCTGCCCGTGAAATGAAATCTGTCAACGGTATTTTCGTTTCGTTTTCGCATGGACAGCTGACAATCAGCGTAATCTTAGTCACGCGGTGGGTGGTCTAGGTTAGGTTTGTCGCTGGTGTCGCTGGAGCTTCGACTAAATCTGTGTTCACGTCGTACACCTACGTGTTATATAGCCAGCCCCCGATTTTCGCTTGACGTGATTCAATCTGAAGATTTAGGAGGTGTAAAACTCTGCCGGACGAAACGGAGTGCTGTTTCGCAACGTCCCTCTTCCACTCTAGAAAAAGTGTTCGCTCGAGGTTAGGCTAGATCTACGTAGCTGTGGCTGTGCTGGTCGTTTTAAAAAAATTACACCGCGAAACTGGGTTCCTTTTAATTCACGATCACGATCCCAGCATGGGTAGTCATGGAATTTTCAAGATGGTTTTAATAACAGCGGTGAAGAATTTAAGATTTATGGGGATGAGTCAGAAATCATGTAGAATTAGCTTTTTTTCTTGTGTTAGTGACGCCGATTGCTTGTAGGGGGATCAGCTGCTTATGTGTTTCCGATATAGCTGGTTTTTTTTTGTTTTGTTTTATTTTGTAGGTGTATGTGAATAGAACTGAATGGAACAGATAATTGAAATAGACATAGTTGGTTATAAAAATATTCGTACGTTAGTGTCGCTGAGCCTTTTGTTTCTAAAGCTAAAATAAGTATAGAGTAAACATCAAAACTACATTAAATTGATTATGTTACTGTACAAATCCAAAATTTCAATTTCAGCGATTAAAACTGATTTTATCAAATTAATTGAAAACATTATAAAAAGATTTAATTCGATCCTAAGCCGAATTTAATTTCAATTTAATTATTTTTATTATTTATTTATTTATAGAATGAAGGTGTTAGAACTGATATTGACGACAAGCTTTTGATAAAAGTTTTGACTACTTCGATTGAGTATTGATGGGTTTTAACTTTTGACGTTAACAGTTATAATAACTTTTAGATGCGGAAGTTTATCATATATTGCATATTATAAGTTTATCATTGATATTGCATATTATTATTATGTGAAATAATAATGAAACCAAACTCCCTTTTCAAGATACGACTATTTGACATCCCGTCGTCAAAAGTAACGTCATCGATGGAAGGTTAACTGTCCTGTCAAATAACAAAACATAAAGCAGTCGATTATAACCTATACCATGCATGTCACGTACAAATCGACAGCTGATTTGTATGCGAGCAAGAAACTTAATGTTGCCGAAGAAAAAAGTAATTTCCACATTCCAAATAATTTCTGATTCGTCCTCGTAATTTCATCGATGTGGCTTCGTTAATTTACCGTAGAAATCGTTCTGGATTGGGAATGAGATTCGAAGAAGGCGACAATGGCCGGTTGATTAAGCAACTTTTTCGATGAATACAGATCGAGTAATGTATAAGGTTCATTAAAGGATAATGGTGGTCCATTATTGCTCGGTTCGGGACCAGTACGTTCTGATAAACACGTTTTGCGGATAGAATTATAATAGGCAACGTTCACACATTTTCGTCGTTAATTATTGCGATTTAGATTGTTTTCTGCCTGTCTCTCCTTTCAATTTCTCCCACCTCCCTCTATGTCCCTCTTTCGCGTGTTTGTATTTTCATTGCGCATACCATCGCGCAGCCTTTGATAATTTTAATCACGCCCCGTTTAAATTGTTCTGCCTGTCCAAATATAACACCTCAGCTAACAGGAATTTATCAGAACTCAGGTGTGAACCACGGTAAACTGGATCGTTATTGCTGGTTCTCGTGATATTTCACAGAATCGGGCCTGTCACTCATTGGACCGTTGCTCCTTTCGCTGAATATTCACTTTCGCGATAGCTGTCCAT
Organism: Tetrapedia diversipes; assembly: GCA_033822845.1. NCBI lineage: Eukaryota > Metazoa > Arthropoda > Insecta > Hymenoptera > Apidae > Tetrapedia > Tetrapedia diversipes. The sequence goes on from JAOPTO010001179.1 coordinate 149,472, forward strand.
AGTTTCGATAACAATTTTTGCATCGAAAATTGTTTAAAGTTCTTTAATATTAAAGGAACTCTATCCGATAAATTGGTTTTATCAACTCGAGATTTGTATTCGAAGTTTGAGTTGGATTTATTTGAAAGGAACACTGAATATTGAATATGCACGAACGATATTGGGTTTTGTGGTTAGGTTCGCTTTTAAAACGTATGTACGTAAAACGTTGTTGAAAAAACGATCGCGAACGGTTCGCCTTCGAAAGCTGTACGTGGTCGTTCGTTACACTTTATTTATCCTTTCCACGTATTCTTCGATAAAACGAGAAAATGCCAGTTTATACGCGACTGACAAAAATTACTGATACTGCAGGGAGGAAACGTATCTGGTGTTCGTGTAAATATTTTTCGGCTTAAATAAACGAAACGCATCCGTCTTGGAACGAATACGTCACGCCGAACGTGGAAAAAGGTCATTGCAATGAGGCATTGCAATGAAAATTGTACATACTCTGACGGTAAAAATACTTTTATCGAATTTTGTTTTAACTTCACATTTGATTTTGCATATTTAAATTTAACTATTTAAATTTGAATATTTAAATTTAGACATTTGAATTTGAATACTTGTTTTCGAACATTCGAATTTCGATAACTTAAATTTGAATATATGAATTTGTATGTTTGAATTTTTGTATTTAAATTTATGTATTTGAATCCGAATATTTCGAGTTTAGTGTTAGAATATGAATATTTGAAGTTCGCTGTTCGAATTTGAATTTCAACCCGAACGAAATATCAGGATGGAAACAGTGTTGAAAGTCGGTGCATATTCATTGCGAACAGTCAGGAAAATTCACGTTTGCTCGTAGACTAATAACATCGCCAGTTTTTTCCTGTGTCAGCAGTAACCGCCTTTCAGCTTGCGTGTCCAGGCTAGTCCAGGTCGGTTCCTTCAAACTTTAACGAGAAGGATCAACAGGTGCCTCGAGGATTTCTCTAGCACTCTTCTAACACGATACTTTTCAAATCTATTTGAAAGCTAGACTAACACTCGTTGCATCGAAATTCCTATCGCGATTCGTCTTACTTCGCATCGAACTTTCTTCGGTTGATTCAGTTGATAAAACGTATCGTTTTTACCGATGATCGATACAGCTTTTGGTTTTCAAACTGACACGATCGAAAAATACTGAATTTTCGCACCTTCCATTTTTCATTGAAAAATTTAGAATCGTCAGATTTAGGCACCACTTCTTCCGTTCAAACATTGAAGAAGAAAAAAAAGATCGTTGGGCTGGGATAAAAATATCGGAACGTGGTTCCTATAAATTTCCATACGCCATATTAATTTACGTTCCCTGTGGAATGCAGTTTGGCTCTTTGCGTCACGCGATTCATCCAGCTTTGGCTTTCCAAGCTCGCTTTCGAGCACTCTGGGATCACTGTTCGAGTTCCATTACGCTGGTATATTAATTAAGTTTCGCGTGTCGCCATGGACAAAGTTCTATACTCGTTCACGGTCGTGCAGGTATCCTCCTTTCGAAGAATATGTAAATTTTATAATCCAAATAGCGTTGTTCTATTTTTAAATCCTACCAGCACTCACTACTTTTTTCTTCCCCCCTCTCGAGTTTCTCTTTCATCGTAACCTCTCTACCGTGAAATAAATAAAACTTACCTACCGAACCTCGTTTACCTTCCTCCGCTCGTTGCCTCTTTTTCGACAAAGTCGATAACGGTTCTGCTTCGATCGTATCTCGAAGAAAATAAAAGGAAACGAGTCGTGGAAGTTGCTTTCCTTTTTTTGCCTCGATTCGTCAGTTTCCTTCCAGTCTCCAGAGTCATTGTATTTTTTTATCGAATCAGTTGATCCTTCAACAATACGGTTCCAGTGTATGCGAATTATTTCTTTTGAAAAGTTTCTGGACTGGATATATGCTTATTTTGATTCCGTCCATTTGGCAAGTCTTTATTCTCTGTTACAGTGAACGAAAAAGCTTAGAAAAAGAACGAGTCATAATTCATGGTTGTCACAGTAAGACGAAATAAGATCACTTTTATTCGGTACAAAAATTTTTAACACGGTCGGTGTTGCAGGAAAATTATAAGGGATACGTCATATGCCATCAGTTCATAATTAAGCTTCAGTTGGTATTGTGACATGCATAATTGGTATTATAGGATTATTCGTTAGCTGTGACTGTAGTAGTAAGTATACTCGTCATAAATGCTATTAATAATTGTATGGATTATGTACAAAAAGGAAATAATACGATTAAGGAAACGCCACTAATCCTATTGTTAAATATTAGCCAATTATGAGACGAATAATATGTATTATCCACCATGTGAAAATGCAGAACTGAAATGGTTAGAAGTCATTAATGACTCGATTGAGGGTTAACATACTTATCACTAAGCTTACAATAACTGATTTTTTGTTCACATTGCCTATATTCTTTTACATTACAATAAATAATGAAGTATACAATCAAACTGGTTCTATTAAAAAATAATTGGAATAAATATTATTCATATACTACGTGCTTTCACTACCATAAAATATACTTACAATCTTGTAAATCCATTAACATCTAAAATTTGAGATCACCTTTTGATTTGTGTCCATAATAAATGCCTCGTTAATTTTCTTATCGACTACAAATTAATTCTGTCGTCATTAGCAATAATTTTCTTTATTTTGATGGATTTTCAATTTTTAAGGTAATTTATTTCGTTTTAGTTTTTATCTCAACTTTTTTGCCGGCCATCGGCGACCGACGCGACGTGGTGTAATTAGAAAATTTGGTGTCGGTCACAAGTGACGAACGTGACAGCAAAGGTATTAAATTTTTTTCTGCAATCTATCCTGTTGCAAGAACACAACAATAATACATCGTACAAAATGAGACTTTCATCCATCAGTAGTCTTTTGTAGTTAAGCTTTGAAAAATCAACAGTTTTATGCGAATTTTCGACTACGTCGGTAATCGGTGTTCCTAACCTCTACGCGTGACATTGTTCGATGATCAACTGTGTGCTCGTGCGATCGAAAATCACGGAGATAAAAAGTGTACGGAAATTATGCGAGCCAGGACTGCCAGTTACTGGTGTACTTACCGACAACTGTACACATCGTCAGAGTGCATTGTCGCGCGTGCATCGCATACGGTTCATGCAAATGAGCGGGTTGCCTCGTTCCCGTTAGAAAACGTGCATCCTTTTTCGTTTGTTTGCCGTTTTTTCTTTTTCCCCTCGTTTTTTGTTGCTGAAAAGCGGAAAACGCGGTCGAAAGCGCGAGTCGTCGCGGAAAGTAGCACAAGAATTCTTTTCGCGGAAAGAGTAGCAGAAACGAATGTGTCGCGTTGCAGTGGTTGTTATCGTTTCCGCGAGAGGGATATTTGTTTGCGTCGCAGCCTGATCCTACGAGCCGTTTAGCATCAAACCGGCGTATGAAACGGCCGAGTCCTCGGGACAAGAGTGGTTTACGATTCGTTCCATATTCGAGGTGAGGCGAAGAAGTTTCGAAATTCCCGCATTACGTTCGGAACTTCGATGCAACGACACTGCAATGTGTATATTTTGTAGGGTGGAGCGCACTGCGGTTCTTTTTTACATAAATGTCGGACAAAAATGGACGTGGGTAAGGTGAAACTAGGTAGATAGGATAAAATACGTGTCACTTTTTAAACATTATTTTTAACGATTCTTTACCTTTTTAATTTAACTTTATTATTATTCCTGTTGAAATAAGCAAAAATTAACTTTGTTAATTAAATGCCCTTATATAAAGACTTTCGTTAGCTTTTAGTAGATATATCATCCTTCTGAAACTGGGTAGGGAGGAGTATATTTGTTAACTTATTTAGTTAGAAGTAAAAACCTTTTAATGGACGAAAATGTAGAAAATGTAAAGTGTAAAGATGAATAATAATCTATGCGTGTAGGATAGAAATAAAGATAAAAACAAAAGACTGTATACGTTAGTAGCTAAGCGTTCGTATATTTTTGGACGGTAATGCACTTACATCCAATATCTCACGCGTCTCGCGTCAGAAATGCAATTTCCGTTGCCGCAGAAAGAATTATTTTTCTAAGCATACCTCTCAATGTAGCAGAATCGGGTGGCTATACCAACATTACGTTGGAACGAGATTTTTCGCCGCTATTTCCTCTCGATAACCTACCTCGGAGGATTTATCAGGCTTTTGCCGCAACACAGAGAGACAGGCGGGCATCAGCGGTTCGAATTGAAACTGAGAGAGAGAGAGAAAGAGGGAGGAAGAGGAAGAGACAGAAAAAAGCAGAGGTATAACGGTGAAAAAAGAGAAGGGGGAGAACGAAAGAAAAAGGAAGACAGGGGAGAGCTAGCGAAAAAGAGAAAAGAAAGAAAAAGAGAGAGGAAGAGAGAGAGAGAAGGAGAGGCATAACGGTGAGAAGAGAGAAAGGGGAGAACGAGAGAAAAACGAAGATAGAGAAGAGAACTAGTGAAAAAGAGAAAAGAAAGGGAAAGAGGGAGAGGAGAGGTATAAAGGTAAGAAAAGAGAAGGGGGAGAATGGGAGAAAAAGAAAGACACAGGAGAGAGCTAGCGGAAAAGAGAAAAGAAAGAGAGAGGAAGAGAGAGAGAGAGGTGTAAAGGTGAGAAAGGGGAAGGGGGAGAATGAGAGAAAAAGAAAGCCAGAGGAGAAAGCTAGCGAAAAAGAGAAAAGAAAGAGAAAAAGGGAGAGAAGAAGAGGTATAAAGGTGAGAAGAGAGAAGGGGGAGAATGAGAGAAAAAGAAAGACATAGGAGAGAGTTAGCGAAAAAGAAAGAAGGAGAGAGGGAGAAAGAGATTGAAAAGACGAGACAGAAAATACAGAGGGGAGAGTCTACGAGAGAGACAGAAAAAGGGGAGAGATAGGGAGATAGCCAGCGTGAGAGAGAGGTAAATGGAGAGAGGGAGAGAAAGAGCAAGACAGAAGAGAGAATCAGCAAGAGGGGAAGCAGAGAGAAAAAGTGAGAGGGCGGGAAAAGCCACAAATTTTCGAGCGGTAATTCCCCTGGGAAAGGGGGAACGCAAACGTCAAAAATGCGTGCGATAAAGGATAGTTGGTTCCCCGCTAAACTCGCGATAAACAGTCGAATTAAACGAGCCATCGGGGATAAATGGAGTAACGAGCGGAAGAAGGGGGCGGAAAAACGAATCGACCGACGCGGCGGTCGTGTTTGCTCTTTTTAATTAACGATCGCCTGGATTGTTATCCGTTGCGCCGGAGCGATCCTTTTGGAACGCCATTGTCTCGCGAAGCGACATCGAGACTTCTTCTTGGTTCTTGCTCAATTTCTTCGCGACGTGGTAGCAGCAAACTTCGTGTTTCATCGACGAAGCGCCCCGATAGAGTTTCATCCCTTGTTCGAAGGGTAAGAGGATAGAAGAGGATATAATGACTCGCGAAATCGAGCGAACGCTTCTTTTCATTACGGTTTTTATTTGGCTACACCGTTGCTTAGCTTGAACCTTCGTTTATACTTCAGAGGAAATGAGTAGTGGTGGGAGAAAAAGGGAGAGGGAAAGAAAAATTGATAAGAGAAGAAGAGGGAGGAGGGAAAAGAAAATTAGAGAGAAGAGTGGAAAGTGAAAAAGGGAGAAAGGAGGTGAAAGAGAAGTGAAGAAGGGAGATGAAGAGGAGGGGAAAAAGGATGGATAATATTTCGTGTAACACTATAACTATCAAGACGGGTTAAAATAATAAAATGAATAAAAATTACCAATTTGTAATTTTTCATGGAAGCTTGGTAAATTTATTGCGACACCTTCACCTTTCAAAATTTACTATGACTTTTACTATACTTAATACACACAAAAAATAGTGTTATAATAAATAGTATTGTGTGTCCACGAAAAGTTTGCTAGTAAAAGGAACGCGCGTCTGATTGGTAAAGGTTATGGGGGCTCGCCTCATCCCACGCGCATTGGTCGAGGGGGTCCTCCTATTGTGTCAACGTATGACTGCATATTGTAAGTTTGAACGCCAGTAGTGGGGGACTAGCGGAGCGAACGAATAACCTCCTTCGCATCTGTGCCCCCTCCCGAGGAGTATCCCACCGGCTAGCACTAGTACTGTGCGTTCGCGAAAAGCTGGCTAGCAAAAGGAACACGCGTCTGATTGGTTAAGGTTATGGGGGCTCGCCTCATCCCACGCGCATTGGTCGAGGGGGTCCTACTATTGTGTCAACGTGTGACTGGTTAGTGTAAGCTTGAACGTCAGTAGTGGGGGGCTAGCGGAGCGAACGAACCTCCTTCGCATCTGTGCCCCCTCCCAGGGAGCATCTCACCGGCTCGTAATAATATTATAGAGAGCTGGTGAAATGTCCCTTGAAAGGAATTGGGATATCATTGGTTAGAGTCATAGGAGCATTGGTCGAGGGGGTCCTACTACTATGTCAAGGTGTGACTATATAGTGTAAGCTTGCAAGTCAGTAGTGGGGACTAGTGGAGCGAACGAACAACCTCCTTTACCTCTGTGCCCCCTCCCAGGGAGCATCTCACCGGCTCGTAATAATATTATAGAGAGCTGGTGAAATATCCCTTGAAAGGAATTTGGATATCATTAGTTAGAGTCATAGGAGTATTGGTCGAGGGGGTCCTACTACTATGTCAAGGTGTGACTATATAGTGTAAGCTTGCAAGTCAGTAGTGGGGACTAGTGGAGCGAACGAACAACCTCCTTTACCTCTGTGCCCCTCCACACACCAGGAGACCATCTCACCGGCTCACCATCTCATAAATCCACAATAAGAGGTATTTAAACAGACGACACAGGTCAGTTTCTTATAATACCTTGTATAATATCGGTGAGAGTCAGAAATGACACCGGCACAGTTCTGCGAACCCCAGTACTCGGAGGGTTACAGTACGCCCTAATCGTCGGTAGTTATAGCGTTAAGGAGCTTGAGATATACGAATAGAAAGAGGGGATGATGGAGCGATAGGAGAGGGATCGAGATACGGCGGAAGTCGTCGGAATATCTCGAAGATCCAACGGCCGTTAAGTCGACGCTAGAACGCGGAGCGGATTTTCACAGTGGATTTCCTGGCTGCGAATCGAATATTCATCTCCACCCTCTCGTCGACGAGACAGGGATCATAGGCGTGCCGAGGTCGGAAGGGTTCTGCGCTCATCAATATGTTCCACGCTGAAATCCGGTCACTGATTCGAATTCCCCCTCGACCAGAAAATGGACGCTGGAACCGTTTTTCGTGGCGATAGGAGAAAATTTGGGCCGATTCACTAGTTAACTATCTTTTAAAGGCTACGTCGGTAGAACGTTGATCATTCGAACGTTGATTATAAGAATGATATATGTGTCGAATAATTTTTTAGAGTTACTATTTAGAAATTTGAATAAATAAATTCAAGCTCATTTCAGCTGAACTATTGCACAATAACTAATTTTTATTAGATTATGCACACACTAATGGATTTGTACCCGTAAAATTAATAAAGATAAAAATAAAGTAATTCATTTGATGTGATTGTTTATTTATGACAATCTTTTCTAATAAAGTAACAGATTAAATTTATATATTTCCATCTTTGTTACATTGCATTGCATTAAAATTTCGTATAAATTAGTAATTGTCACTTCTCATTGCTTTTTCATTGGACTAATTGTTCGAGATTACTATGATTAACTTTCATTTTTGTTTTAATTAAAAATCGCTCTTTTATATTTTTTACTATTTATCCAACATTGTACATTTCCAAGATTTTCGTTTTAATCAAAAATTCATCTTTAATATATTTTATTATTTATGGTACATTGTAGATTTACTTACAATTTTTATTTTACTTAAAAATCGGTCTTTCATATTTTATATTATTTATCCAACATTGTAGATTTACTTAAAATTTTCATTTTACTTAAAAATCGGTCTTTCATATTTTATATTATTTATCCAACATTTTAGATAGCTTTTTGATTCTGCATTTATTAATAACCCTCCTCTCGACCACGTCAATTATTCAAATTATTCCGCTTCGTATCGGTAATTGAACTTGAAAGAGTTATAGGAGCGAGAGGGGGGCGAGAGGGTACGATGAAAATGAGCAGATAAGAGGACAGAGCAGGCAAAAGGGGAAAAGGGGAAGGCCGAATAACGAAAGCGGATGAACGCTCGGCAAACACTTCTCGGTTGCCGAGTTCGATTGGCATCCGGCCAAAATAACCTTCACGGTACACGGAAACACATTTTGCTCAGGTGTATGGCCTGATAAAACCGTGCACGGTCTCCTTTTGCAGTCTTCGAACACGCACATTGTGTCCCGTTAAATCGAATTAACGCCAGGGAAATAATTACATTTTCTCGCGGCTGTCTTCGTCAAACCGTTTGACGGTTCAGATTTGTCGTCAATTTTTCGCAAGCTTGGTAACAATGTTTCTCGACCTTTTCGGGATAGTTTTACACACTTTAAAATTATGTAATTAGTTCTTCGCGGTGCACAATAATTGTGAGAAAGAAAATTTTTATATATGTAAATATACAACACATTTTGTAAGTTATTACAGTTTATTATTTATTTAACATATATCACCAAATGTGAAAATATTTATAATACGACCATTCATATGCTAATGAGAAATGAAGCGAATTTTGCTATTACAGTAGCAGATATAAGTTTAAGACGAGAGGGCAATATAAAGCATAGCACCTACTATGATTCGTAAATATTGTTTATACATACATTTTTATCGTTACTAAGGTAGAGTATTATTTATTGATTAACAAAGAATACAAAATTCGTTTATTATGCTATTTTTTATAAATCAATTAATTTGTTTTCGCTGACACTTCGATTTTAACACTATTCCTACCGACACTTCACGTATACTTATTCCTACCGCAACATTCGCACGTGAGACAGACTACAAATTTCTCTCAGAAAATAAATAATGAAAAAAAAAGTGAATATTGAAATGTGTATGATACGTATATTTGAGGAAAAATCTGAAGTTTAAAGGCGATACAATTACGTTGTGTATATGAAATTCTAATCGAAATTTTAAAAACGGTCAATTGACCGGTCGTGGTAGGAATAGTGTTAACCGTTTGAGTTTCAAGCAGCGCGATTGCGCTGTTGAGATTTTATGTCGAGAAAACCCAGCACATTTCGAACGTTGTGGACAACTGACGGTGCGTTACCGATTGTCGAAGCGCGCTCGGATTTACTGAAACAAATACATCACACAGCTCCTTTTAATGTAAATAGTACATTTTACAATAGGTAGAATAATACTATAATAATGCAATAATACATTACAAAATAAAAATTTGAATACAAGCGCTGTTTCGCCGCTTGGTATTTCTCGACATAAAATAAAACAGGCGCTGTTTGGGTCTTTTCGTATTCATTTAGAGAAAGCGCGGTTGCGCTGTTTGGGATTCTTCGACAAAGTTTTTTCAATATCCCTTGGGACTCAAACGGTTAAACTTTTGTCCGGTACTGTACTTGTAAAAGAGTAAAGAATTAAATTTTCTTAGTAGTGTTTGATTAGTACAAGAATTATATTTCTTAAAATATTGAATATTGTCACTAGTGAAATTTTAATAAAATTCTTGTCACATTTGTGAGGTGTCCTCAAGATAAACTGATGATGTTTGTTTTTTAATATAGATCTCCATGCGCTTCCTTTGTATTAAATGAGTAAAGGAAAACTTTGAATCGAGGAATATTAAAAATTATGGTAGCAGACGTTAAAGCGACTCGAAGAAATTACGATAAAAATTGATGTTTTACTGCTGGTAGTCGTTTGATTTTGATCAGAAATTGTCCGAGTAGGTGATAGGTGGCATAAAACTTTTATGCATATTTTATGTGAATTTCTTCACTGCTTCACGCGTTCTTTCAGGTAAATCGTCGATTGTAAAATGAAAATGGTACTCAAGAATCTTGGAGGAAATGATTCTGAACTGAAATGCTGAATTTATTAGCGTTTTAGAAAGGTTGTGAGGATTTCGCGTACGTAAAATACATAAGAGAGGTGATGGATTCTTGAGACTTCAGTGGCGAAGTGGTTAGGACTATCGTTTTCCACAAGAATGGCTTAGGTTCGATTCCTGGTAGGATTGAAAAAGATTTTTCTTCGAATATTTCCTTATTTCTGTATTAGTAAATGGTGTTTCTGAAGTTATTCACTAGAGTACAATTAAAAGTTGTTGAAATATTTCCTTGGGCTCCTAGGAAAAATCACTAAAGGTTTAGGTAGTGATTCTTGTTAATCCAGTGGTAAGGGAGGGTGGTGGGGTTGGTTGGATCCCTAATAATAGGGAAAAAAGGTGGTCGATTGTTGTGGTAAGGTTTATAGAAAACAGTTATTATTAATATTCATTGATGAATTTTCACATTAGAGATGGAAAAGGGAAGAGGGGCGTGAATATTTCCTCTTAGAAAATGGGAAAATTCAGTTTAGGTTTTCGAGGCTGGTGTTTTATTAAAGCTTTTCATCAAATCCTTCTAGTATTAGGAAAAGAAAAATAGGTAGAGGCGGAAAAAATTCTAAGGCATTTTAAATGCTTGTGATACCTACGATATATCACAGTAGGGGAAAAACTACTAAAATGGGGCTTCTGGTGGGAAAAATGGCTTCGCGTAAGGTTATCGGTAGGAAAATTCTAAGAAGAAAAACCGGTACACGAAGCAGCCTCGTTTAGATTAAGCGGGAGAGGAGAAAAGCGCGGCCGAGCGCAGCGTTCAATTAATCACGGTAAGCCGAAGCAGGCAACCTTAATGATCCTTCGAGTATACAGGGCGCGGGCGCGCCTGCCTCTATCCGTCGGAACGTTTTCCACCATAAGACTGTTTCGTGCCACATAGTATAAACTCCGGATCAATCTTCCTGGTTGGGCTTCAGAGAAAAAACGTGAAGCTGAGCTGGACGAAAAAGCTGTACGTGTATAAAGAGAAGCGTGTTGGTGGAAGTTGGTAGAGGGAGGGAAGGGAGGAGAGAAATGCTTAGAAAAAGTTTGCTTTCTCTTCTATTAAATATGTTTTCTTCCTTCCTCTATGAGGATATCTTGTGGTATCTTGGGGTATGTGGTATCTCTTCCACATATCTTGTGGAATGTGGTTCCTTTTGATGTACTTGGAAATATTAATTAATTGAAACTACTTTTCAGTGGGTTTTAATATCTTTAGTGCCACGTGGGCCATCGATGGTTTATGCCTTTTGTTAGACAAACAAAAATATTGTTATAATTTTTAAATAAAGGAATGGTAGAGGTATTTATTATGAATTCAATACAGGGAAGGGAAAATCAAAGTACATGTAGGTCTCGATTAATGCGAGTTGAAGCAGTACTATATTCGATTTAGTGGGAATTGTAAAGTGGCACTGGTTCGCGTTTAATGAGAACGAAAATTCGATTAATGCAAGAAAAATGTGGTAGTGAAAGGAAGAATACAGTTTATATTGCTGAAGTGTTTCGAAAGACAATAAATATGTTTCTGTTTTCGTAATTTAATAAACGTACGAAACTTTATACTTAAAAGTATTTATTATATATTTTCATACTGTATTTTAGGTGTGCACACGAATAGAACGAATTCAAATAATACGATCAGTTCCTGACATTTATTGTTCACACTAATCGGGACTTACAGTAGCGGACAAAAGTTTAAGATCAAAAGGTCAAGGAAAATAAATAAATAAATTTATAAACAAAATTCGTATTCCATCATAATCAATGAATAGTGTTCTATCACAATAACAATAAAAGTTAATATACAGACAATGTTTGCAATCCATAAAACTATGCTTTATATTGTCCTCTCGTCTTAAACTTTTGTTCGTTACTGTACCTATATTGGGAGTAAAGGATTATAATCGAATAGTTCTGCGTACATTTGAATTTCTTTTCACGCAATTTTACAGTTATTTACATGGTTTCCATTAGCACGTTTTATTTAGAATAGTTAGAAAGTAAAATTAAAGTATACTGTGATATTTTTCTGTGAAAACATAAAATATTGCGAAAAACGAAGCTCCCGGTTGGTACCTACCGAACGTATTGAATGTCCAATAATAAAAGATACCGGGACGGAAAGATTTATTTATCGAGCTGAAAAAGCTTCTGTTATATTTTACAATTTTACGAACAACCGCTATTACCGCAATTTCAATGGAACGCTCTCCTCGCTGCAATTTCCATGCTCCCGCTTTCATGTTTAATTCAAAAAAAAAAGAGTGGAAAAAGGACAAAAAATTAGAACGGAAGGTCGAAATCATTGTCACAGAACTTTTTCGCGTCCTCCAACAAGGAAAAAAGAGTTTCCGTCCAGCCAATTCGCCAGTTCGAAGCGTGCCAGCTCGCGAGCTGAGCGTCATCATCCGAATTTTCTGGATACGGCGAGGGGAAAGTGAAAAGTGGGGGGAGGGAACGGAAGTAGCGGGTATTTTTCTGGTCGCCTTTCTAAACTAACCTAATCCTGAAAAAAAAAAAAATAAAAAAATGTGGAAAAGCAGGTCACCCCTCGTTATTTCTTCCCTTACTTTCGTTTGGCTACAGCGTGACCTCATTCAGGCGGCGATTCCTGAATCGCGATTCGCATATAACGGATACCGTACATATAACGTGTTGTGTCGGGCGTAGCGTAATGCTGTGTTACTCACTAAATTTTTGTGGAACTGTACTCGGGCGCCAGAGAGCAAGCCCTTAACCCTTTCAGTGCTATGGGCGCATATATACGTCCGACGAAAGTTGCTCGTAGGGACCACGGACGCATATATGCGCTTGTCAATTTTCGTTTTCTTCGTCAACCTTTTGAGAATGCTATGGGCGCATATATACGTCCGACAACAGTTGTTGATAAAGACTATGGACGCATATATGCGCTTGCCAATTTTTGTTTCTTCCGTCAACCTTTTGAAAATGCTATGGACGCATATATACGTCCGACAACAGTTGTTGATAAGGACTATGGACGCATATATGCGCTTGTCAATTTTTGTTTCTTCGCAAAATCGCTTATTTATGGTGACTTAAAAATTGATGGAATGCCTTCTTCCGTTGCAATTATTTGTTTTACCGGGATATAATCGCAGAGATCTATCTGCGATGACGTAAACTATGCACGATCAACCCTCGTATAACACGGTAATTACGTGCATATATCCCAGTATCCATATTTGCATGTCTTAAAAATCAATACAACTGTTACGTACCCACATTTAAATTTATTATGTTCACGTAACTGCCGAAAGAGATATTAAGACTTACTTAAACATTTTCCTATGCATATCACACCCTGCTAAAAGGAATATTTTTGTAATTCATTTCTTCGTTGTTACCTTTCGTTTAACCGTATTAAGGCTACATTGCATTTTAACGAGACTTTCTGCAATTCTGTAATGTTGGGGTGAAACCCTGCCGTGGAAAGACTATCTTTATTATTATTAGTATCATTGTTATCACTATCATTATTATCATTGTTATTATTATCATTATCATTACTATCATTATTATCATTATCATTATCATTATCATTATTATCATTATTATCATTATTATTATCATCATTATCATTATCATTATCAGTATTATAATTATTATCATTATCATTATCATTATTATCAGTACTATCATTATTATCATTATCAGTATTATCATTATCATCATTATTATTGTTATTATTATTATTATTATTATTATATACAAATTAAAATAACCCCTTTGGTATAAACATATAAGAAATACAATGATTAGTCGTAGGAGGCAATCAGTTGATGAGCGCTTTCTTTAATAGTGGAAAAAGAACCAAAGAAATTTAGTAGGCTGATTAACTGTACACTAATTCTTTCCACTTTATCCACGGAAGAAATTTCGGATGACAGCACTGGCTCGTCAGTTCACATCCGATAAAGCGCGCGCGCGCGTTTCTTCGTTGGCCCTCGCTGTCGAGCAATTCTCCGCTAGCCTGGCGACACTTTCCTCGTTGATGGTCTCGTTCGCCGAGAATATCCTGCGCTCGTTACGTGCGCTTATTCGGCCTGAAAAACCCCCGTAGCCTCGTAACGCGACGGTGATTCGGGTGGTGTGCGGTCGCGGCGCTGTTCGTTCCAGGCTGCCATTAAAATTGCACTTGGCCGCTGATAACGTGGAAATTACCGAGTTATTTTCCGGTCCCGGCCACAGACACGCTTCCTCGCTCTCACCCGTAGCCCTAAGCCGTGTTCCTGAGCAGAGCTGACCGAGCGCGGCTCCACGAGGGTCCGAGGCCGTGTCGTTAAAGGTCAGTTTATATTGTCCGTTCGAACGCATTCCCTGACCAACGTGATCCGGTTAAAACGAAAGATGTTATTCGTTCAAACACGTATCCTGTATATAATAATTGCAGCCGTTCAAACGAAGAAAGATGTATTTCTTTCTTTGCGTAGCGTTGCGGCTCAGACACTATCAGACATTATCGAGAATTTAATTTTGTTTGATGCGACGTTGACTGAGGCATCGTAAACGGTACGTGTCTGAACGGACAATATAAGCCGCCCATTATCCGTTCAAACACGTTCCGTATCCAGCACGACCCGGATCAGACAACAAATATTATTTGTTCCAAGGTCGGTTTATACTATCCGTTCAGACACGTTCTGTATCCAGCACAACACGGTTCAGGCACGCTCCGTATCCAGCACGGCACGGTTCAGGCACGTCCCGTATCCAGCACGATCTGGTCCAGAAAAAAAATATTATCCGTTCAAGCACGTTCCCTTTACAACGCTTCGGCCAAACAGCAAATCGCATCAGTCAAAATGATGTTTTCGATATAATGGTCTCATGGTTAGATCGGTGGATTTTTATGCAAATCCAAATTTCCATAAGCGCAAAAAGAGACGTGGAACCTTACCATAGATCTGTTTCAACTTCTAAATATTATAACAAGCACTTTCCTCGAGATATATTGTATGTTTTTTCATATCGTATGCATTTCGTATGTTTTTGCACATTTAAATCTTTTATAAATGCACAAAAATCCAGGAAAGAGCTACATGTTTTTTCGTTTTACCAAATGGATTTGTTGGAAACGGAACGTGCTCGAACGGATAATATAAATCGACCTTAAAGCGACTATCTTCGCGGCATGATAATGGAGATTGCGCGGACCGATAGGTGGGCTGTCGGGTTTGGTTCGGGTTAGGTTAGAATATCAAGCTCCGTTTCGTGGACTGGTGGACCCCGGACGAGAATTTCGAACCGTACTTCCCGCGAGACTGGTCATGGTATTCAGCCACTGGTACATTCCACTTCAAAAGTATTTCTCTGTTAGAAATTAAAGCGTTAATGATTCTTCTTTAAATATTACTTTGCCCTTTAATCGCAATACTTTCAGAGTAAAAAATATATTTTCTTTTTGGTATACGCAGGGTGCTTTCTTGAAGAAAGAAATTTGAAATTTGCGAAACAATACTTTTACAAGCATTATTTATTATTTTTGTAATGCACGGGATAATTTTGACACTCAAAGTGTTAGTGACTTTTAAAATTGATTGTGGCGCCATTTTTAGTCACTACAAGTGGCTCGAGCATGTTTAGTGTTTAATTTTAAATTGTAATAAATTTAATTAATAACCATAAATATAGCAAACCTAGAAATTATCAAAATAAAGAAAATTTAATTGAGTAGGTGAGAACCCAGGATTATTTTTAACAATTTTGATTTAAGTATATAATACAGAGAGGTTTTATCGTTTCCATGAAATATTTTTGTAATTACTTGAAAATTAAAATTGTTACAGCTCAAGTATATGAAATAGTGATCCACTTAGGGTACCTTTTACGTTTCTCATAAACGGGACTTTTCAATATATAAAAAGCGTTGAGAAATTATTAAGACTTTCCATCCTCTGCTAAAAAGGGGAGAGGTCTTAAGTAGCTCGTAAAACCGGTAATGTCGTGATACTTATGAACGGGAGTGTACCGCTGTTCCTTACCGGACGTTATGACGTCCTTTCTCGAGGGGATGGGTAATTAGGTTTAGATCCAGCTGCAACGTGACGTGTTTTCGAGATACGTCTCGCCATAGGACCCCTTGCCTGTTCGATGGTTACCATTGCACCGTACACGCTAATCCACCGTGTAATTGCAACAGAAAATTCTAAGGTCATTGGTAATTAACTAAAAGCCGATTAAGTTCTTAAGTTGGAAAAATTCTTAGATCGTTTGCTATTCGAGAATTAGGAACGATTCTCAATTAAGGTTGTTGGTGGTGGACAAATATCGGATTCAATGATCATTTCTGATGATGCTGAAATTGCTATAGGAAATTGTAAAATGGTTGCTGATTAGTTGAGATCTGATTAAATTTGATCGCAAAAATTTATAGATAATTTCCCACCTTTTAATAACGAACAACTTTTAATAATCACTGCATATTGACTTTTGTTGTCGAAATTTCTAAATAATTTGCCAATTCAGAATCACGACAAATTCCCGAAAAATCGGTAATGGTAGCTATGAAAAAACATCGGAATCAGTAATAATTTATGACGTTATCCTACAGCAGAAAACTGTAAAATTGTTACTAATTAATTGAAATCTGACGAGTGTATCGTTTCAAGAATTCATCGATAATTTGTAATTCCAAAATTACGGACAATTTTCAATAACATTGGCGAGGAAACATCAAGTTTAGTAATAATTTCTAATAATCCTGTAGTTACAGCATAAAATCCTGAGATCGTTGCGAATTGATCGAGAGTAAGTCTAAGTTCCGTCGCAGAAATTTGTAGAAAGTCTATTGTTAAACGACTTTACAACTTAGCAACTTCAACACTCTTTTTACGTTCACAATCAAACCTTTCTTTCAAATACTTTCTGCTTCACCGTCCAATACTTTCTGCCTCGCGATCGCATTTTCCCCATCATATATTTTTCCAAACACTCGTTTCCTTTTATTCTAATTGTCAACCTTTCTCACTCTACGGATTCGGTCACGACCACCCAGAATTTCTCAGTCGCAGGGTTTTCTCAAGTTCTCATCTTTCACGTCTTAGAAATATTCGAGCCCAAACATTCTGCGTTCGCACGACAATCGCCCAACTCAAGTACTCTTCCGACTTTTCCAAACTCGCATCCACTTGATCGCATTCCTACAATTGTTTTTGTTAAATTGTTTTAAATATACTTTTATTAATACTTTAATCGCTTCACTTTTATCTTTCACACCTCAATTCCATCTTCTGTTCTACAAAAATCATTTTATAGAATTTTCCTATATATACAGGGTGTTCGGACAGCCCTGGGCTTAAATTGAAAGAGTAACTCCCTGAGACATTCTAAGACGAAAATCAAGAGTAACGATTTTGCGTTTGAGGCTTTGTTTACGAGTTATAACTAGTTAAATATATCGTTTAATCCGGACCGTTCGACTCTTAAGAGCGGGTAACCGAGGCAACTCGGTTGGTAACGTCGCTGAGTCCACAGTGATGCTCAAGCGTCGAACGGTCCGGATTAAACGATATCTTTAACTAGTTACAACTCGTAAAGAAAGCCTCAAACGCAAAATCGTTACTCTTGATTTTCGTCTTAGAATGTCTCAGGGAGTTACTCTTTCAATTTAAGCCCAGGGCTGTCCGAACACCCTGTATATGTATATACTAGCGATGGTATATATACTAGTGTATGTGTATATACGAGGGTAAGTCAATTATTATCCGCAATGTGGTTATATTTTTCTTTATGTTGACAGTATTGTCGTGAATCGTATATGACGCATGCATGGTTTAATTGTTGTTATGTCTGCACAAGTTAGATCCTGCTAGGTTAGCTAATTTGTCGTTGTCGTGCCGTTAACCATAGCTGCTTCGCTCTCTGTTTGCACCAAAGAAGAGCAACGTTCAGTTATCCGTTTTTTGTGGTTGGAAGGTGTACCAGGCACCGAAATTCATCGAAGACTTTCGGTACAGTACGGGAACAGTGTATTGCCTCAACGGAGTGTCAACGAATGGATTGAAAAATTTAAAAACGGTCGTACGAGTGTTACGTATGACAAAGGAGCAGTGAAAGAAGCGGTGTATTCTTGGCTCGCAACTCAACCAAAAATCTTCTTTTGTGAGAGTTTTAGGAAGCTTGTGCAACGATGGACCAAGTGCATTGAAAAGTAAAAGGACCATGTTGAAAAATAATGTACATATATGTTTCCTATTTGTATTACAATTAAATTTTTAACCACATTGCGGATAATAGTTGACTTACCCTCGTATATTAGCAGTCAAAGGGTTAATACGCGTTCACATCAGATTACCCAAGTAATACCGGGTGAGCGTGTATCGAGGGTCGCGATTAGGCGGATAAATTTCGCATTTTCGATGGCGTGCCTCTCGATCGAAAATGCGGCGAGCTAGGGGGTTGAAAAAGGGAGGGGGGTGGCTTCAGAGGAGAGGAAGAAGGATGGTAGGCTCGTTGGGGCTGCAGAATCGCGTAACGAACGAGCCAACGAGGACGAAACGCTGCGAGAGATAACGTCGACAGGGGGTAATTTGTGCAACGGCCTCATTAACCTCCCCCTGCCGCCCCTTCTCTCCTTTGAGAGGCGCTTTTTTCCAGCCGACGAAGTTACGTTGCTTGAAATTCTTTCTTCGGAAGCGCTCCGAACTATCCCCGTTCACTTTATCGTCGCTTTAGAGTCATTTCTTTCACCCTGTTAGATTATTTAGATAGAATATAGCAACCTTTACTGATGGTACTATATTCATTTCTCACTATGCAATTGTTATTTTAGGCAGCCCTTATTTTTATATTTGTATGAATAATAATTTGAATAATGATTGAGGCCCTCGAGTTTATCAAACAAATATTTATTACAATTTTTAGAACATAATACACTCAACTATTTTTTTACACGGTAGATACGTTTCTTAGAAAAGCGTGCAAAGAAAAATCGTATAAAAAAATACATGCGACATATGGTAATTTTCAATTTTTAAAAATCCCCTGTTTGATGCTCCATTACATTCCTATTAAAAAACGCATTACGTTGTACTCGATTCTCTTTCATGGACCTTCTCAAGTGCAATTATGTCTCAAGAAATCTCATTATTTATTTATTTAGCAATAAGTGCGCTGATGAATCTACCTGCACCAGCTCATTATAAACTAAAAAAAAAAATAATAAAATAAAAATTCTATTCTCCTTTTTTTAAGAATTTTCAATTTAAAAAAATCCCCTGTTTGATGCTCCATTACATTCCTATTAAAAAACGCATTACGTTGTACTCGATTCTCTTTCATAGACCTTCTCAAGTGCAATTATGTCTCAAGAAACCTCACTATTTATTTATATAGCAAAAAGTGCGCTGATGAATCTACCTGCACCAGCTCATTATAAACTAAAAAAAAAAATAATAAAATAAAAATTCTATTCTCCTTTTTTTAAGAATTTTCAATTTAAAAAAATCCCCTATTTGATGCTCCATTACATTCCTATTAAAAAACGCATCACGTTGTACTCGATTCTCTTACATCAACCTTCTCAAGTGCAATTATGTCTCAAGAAACCTCACTATTTATTTATATAGCAATAAGTGCGCTGATGTACCTACCAGCTCATTATAAACTAAAAAGAGTAATAAAATAAAGATTCTATTTTCTGTTTTTAAGAATTTTCTTCAAAAATCCCCTGTTTGATGCTCCATTACATTCCTATTAAAAAGCGCATTCCGTTGTACTCGATTCTCTTTCATGGACCTTCTCAAGTGCAATTATGTCTCAAGAAATCTCACTATTTATTTATTTAGCAATAAGTGCGCTGATGTACCTACCAGCTCATTATAAACTAAAAAGAGTAATAAAATAAAGATTCTATTTTCTGTTTTTAAGAATTTTCTTCAAAAATCCCCTGTTTGATGCTCCATTACATTCCTATTAAAAAGCGCATTCCGTTGTACTCGATTCTCTTTCATGGACCTTCTCAAGTGCAATTATGTCTCAAGAAATCTCACTATTTATTTATTTAGCAATAAGTGCGCTGATGTACCTACCAGCTCATTATAAACTAAAAAGAGTAATAAAATAAAGATTCTATTTTCTGTTTTTAAGAATTTTCTTCAAAAATCCCCTGTTTGATGCTCCATTACATTCCTATTAAAAAGCGCATTCCGTTGTACTCGATTCTCTTTCATGGACCTTCTCAAGTGCAATTATGTCTCAAGAAATCTCACTATTTATTTATTTAGCAATAAGTGCGCTGATGTACCTACCAGCTCATTATAAACTAAAAAGAGTAATAAAATAAAGATTCTATTTTCTGTTTTTAAGAATTTTCTTCAAAAATCCCCTGTTCGATGCTCCATTACATTCCTATTAAAAAGCGCATTACGTTGTACTCGACTCTCTTTCATCGACCCCTAATTGTACACACTAAGGAGGTCCTGACTAAGAAATGACCCGGTTAACAGGTTAATAGACCCTTGTTATCCATTGTGAGCCACCGTCACAATGTGTTCGAGGGGGGGTTCGAATATTCAGCATTATCCGCCGCCATTCTTCCCTCGACTATTCGTTCGCCCTCGAACGTCGAACGTACCGTGTCGCGATCCTATTTATACTATTTGGAAGAAAGGACTTCCGAGAAGCGTGAGCCACATCCTCTTCCGCTTTCCTCCGGCTCGAGCTGGCGGGCAATTTTTAATGGGCTTCCGGGCTGAGACTCCATTCGAGGGTGTCTTGTACGAAGAACCGCGCGATAGCACAGTTCTGTTTGTTCGGTATTTTAATTAGGATAGTTGTTGCATACTTGCAGTACGGAATTTTTGTTTCTTGTTTTAATAATATTTTTAACTTTATTTTATTGTAACTGGTGAAATTGATCGAGTCATCTGTTTTGATAATTGAAGGACTGAATGGGAAAGGTGGCTTAAGTGCGCTTTTTGAAAAATTTGCGATAAGCATACGATTTTCTAATCTAAGAAATCTTGAATTCTTGAGATTCAGTTTCGATAAATGACTCGTTAGAGCTAGAAAAATGTTTATTTAACCAGAGAGAACTGATTAGACGCAGCCATTTTCTAGGGAGAGAGGGAGAGAGAGAGAGAGAATACAGTAGCGGACAAAAGTTTAAGACGAGAGAAGAATATGAAACATAACTTTATGGTTCGCAAATATTATTTATCTATTCATTTTTGTCGTCATTATGGTTGAACACTATTTATTGATTAGCATAGAATACAAATTTTATTTACACTGTTATTTATTATTAATTAATTAATTTACTTTCGTTGACTCTTTGGTGTTATACTTTTGTTCTCTACTGTACATTAGGAAAAGCTTATTGTTAGTCCTGCAAGGAGCGATCATCGCTCACTCTAGCGGGATTCACAGTAATAACGGTCGATGGTTATAGGACTGTGACGATACTCTATGGTCATAACAATTTTCCAAAGCCTTATACCTAGTTTAACCCTTTGCGGACGAGTGTCGGATAAATCCGCCCAACTCTCGCGCTGCGGCTGGCGTTTGTCTGTCGTAAACGACATGTATAAGATACGCATGGGTATACTAGCCTAAGAAGTCAAGTTGGCCTAAATTTGTTTGTTTATGATTTTGTTAGATTTTATGAAAAACTTATTTAAATACAACTTTAGTTTTTATAACACAAACGCGCGACGTGACCATTTTCTTTACTGCTCCGTCTGCAAAGGGTTAAGTATTTACTCTAAATATATTGTAAAAAGTGTTTTATCACAACGTACAATGAAACCGGGTTGGTCACAACGTACAATGAAGCAGAGGAAATGAGATGAAGGAACAAGAAACCTCGGAACGGATTAAGCCGCGTCCCCATAGAAGAGAACAGTTCGCGAGCAGCTCGCGAGCAGCACACGAATTGCTCGCGTGCGGTTCGCGAGCTGTTTGCCAACGGAAAACGCAGCATATCCAGACTGGAGCTCGCGAACAGTTACAAGCTTGTTCGCTCTGAATTCATGGGCAGTTCGCTATTAGCTTTTGCCATATACTGTGTTACAAACGCGTCCAGATACGCTTCGAGCTCGCGAACAGTTTCTTTGATGTACCGCTTCCCGAGCGAACACTGTTCGCTGTTCGCTGAGGAGTTCGCTGCTCGCTGCTCGCTGTTCGCCAAAGTGTCTACACTGCTGGCGAGCGCAGCTCGCGAACTGTTCGCGAGCTGTTCGCGAACAGCAGTGTGGACGCGGCATTAGAGAATGAGAAGCGTATGGATGAACGAGCCCCGACACGAATTCAGAAACGAATATAATGAGACGCGACGAAATGACGAGAGGTAGAGATTTCGAGCGGGATATATCAGATAAATAAAATCATATTAGCATTAGGATCGAGTTAAAATTGTAAATTAAATACCTGCAACACAAAAATTAGTATATCACGCGATAACTTATTCACACTTATCGGATTAATCCAATTATGTGAATAAGTTATTTAACAGTATCATTGCTCGCGGCGGACGGAATACGAACAAAAGTTAGAGATTATGCAAAAGTTAAAGAGATTCTAATAATTTAATCAATCTCCAATCGGTTTAACCCTTTCGCTACGAGCGGTGACTATAATCACCCAACGACTGATGCTCGCTACGTACGGGCGGTGACTATAGTCACCCCGTGAAATTTTGTGAACAGAGTATTATTGCATTATGTGATAATTTTTTAACCCTTTCCTTTCTATGACTGACTATGGTTACGCTCTGCGTAAGATTCCACGGTATTGAACGTACGACGGATAATTACTATTGTTCCATAAGTACACACTTTTGCCGCGGCAGCTTGTTCAGCGGGAATTGCTTGCCGAAAAATCCTCCCGTAGCGAAAGGGTTAAGACCGGGAGTGAAAACATGCAAACTCTAAATTGAATCGCGGACCATGCGTAGCTCTTAGCTTGACGTAGATTTCCAAAAAGCATGCATTCTTTGGAAACCGACGTCAATTACCGAGTCTCACCTAGGGGAGGTGGCTACGCAACGAGCGAGACTCGTCTGAAATTCAAACTACACATAATTATATAAAAAGTGCAAAAATATTGAAGGATCTTGCAAAACAATGAAACGAATTTCAGGCATCCATAACAAATGAATTAACAAAAGATATAATAAAACGAAATAGGTACCTGCGATACAAAAAAAGAAAAAATTAAATCAATCTGTCCAAGATTTGTTCAATCGATCGATTGAAGAAATAAAATAGAATTGATTGTGTGATGTCAACACAGTTGTGTCAAATTTGCGAACATTATAAAATATGCTTAGTATGCACAAAGCATATTAAAATGTGCGGGCCAATTAGTATACTATACGGGTACTGGACATTACGTATATATCCGGTAACTTTGGGTTTATTTAACATAGAGGCTTCACGTGCTCCTAAGAGTGTTTTAAGATACCCAAAATCAATATCAACCGATTTTCGAGCAACCACATAGAACGCTTTGAAGTACGCAAAACTAACGACGACCGATTTCCGAGCTGCCACAAATGCGCTTTAAAATTCGCAAAACTAACAACGACGATCAATGTTAAAAACTAAGCAAAATTATACTTATGTACGAATTTGATAAATTTGATTTTACATTTTTTAAAGGACCCTAACGCGAGATGTACAAAAAGTCTCTATCCAAAGCTAAGAAACGCGCCATGGGAGATATGTAGCATACATGATTGCTGTCGTATCGATATACAATAAAATTTGTGATCAGTACGCAGTATAAAAAATAGATAAAGCATGTGACTCACCGATCGCAGAACACCCCGTTCGAACTGACCAGGCAGCCTTTGGAGATGCAGGGATAGTGCGCTGTGAACAATTAATCAGAATTTTAGTCGAGCTAGTTTTAAAAGAGGATATGTGAAATCATGCAAATGCAGACATAAACACTCATGCAGACGTATACGAAAATTCAAAAGATATTACATGCATGAATACGGAAAACGTACGCGAATATGTATACAGAATAGCACGCGGAGAGATTTGAAAACTAATTAGCATTGATTAAAAAAAAAACATGTGTAAAAGTACGCGGTAATCCATAAAAAAACATTCGCGAAAGTATGCATTAATCGAAAAAAGTATTCGCAAACGTACGCGGTAATCGATAAAGAAACATTCGCGAAAACATGCATTAATTAAAAAAAAACATT